>CM070035.1:65621110-65634858 GCA_036250615.1 Ptychadena robeensis | reverse complement strand
GAGGGACCTGATGTTCATGGAAATGTTGGATGTAGAGTCGCATTCTCACCAATCATATTTGACATTCCTAAGGAAGTGGCATCTTTTCCTTTCCTATACCAATGAAGGGATACGAGAGGAGGAGGACTGATATGATGGGTAAGGGAAGTTGTGAAGTACTGATAAGTGATGAACAAGTCAGGAATAGATTAGTTCGAGATATCTCGTCGATGATTAACCACCTGTGATAAGAGCTAAGCTATAGGTTAGGGAGCAATGGATGAATGTGGGAATGAATGGGAAAGAGATGTATTGTTTTGTGTTATTATATCTTGCCTGTTGGATATGGAATAATAGCATGATATTACAAACATCAATTCATTATGAAATATACATTAGAATTATTCCATATGAATTAATTATGGTCAATATGGACGATTATTGAAATAATTTGATTTTGAGATTGATTTGTGATGTAACAAAAAAATTCTTATAATAAAGATGAATTTACAAAAAAAAAAAAAAAAAAAAAATACTTGTTAACCATGCCTAATTATTACTTGCATGGTTTAATGTGTACCACATACCACACTATTACATGGCTTAATGTGTACCACATGTAACCCTGAAGGATAACCTATACCACATACGCAAAACCTAAATGTTACAGTTACTTCATCAAACTCTTGCTAATTTGTCATGGTATTTAACAGAAATTTGATTGCCTGTCAAGCTTGAACATGTGTAACCATAAAACTCATATTGTAAGGTGTTTTAAAAGCAATAGACTCCAAAGTCATCACTTGCATGGCAAGACTTCATTGGCGAACAATGTGTCCAAATATAAAAATGGATTTTTCGGATTCATTTCAGTTCTTTTGATAATGTTGACTTTAAGAAGTCCTCTATAGGTTGTTATTCGGAGACAAGGACTTTTGCAAAAGTATTCTATGTTGCTGTGTTACTGTTCAACAGTCCATTTCAATCCATTTAAGTGTAGAAACCAAAATTTTTGGAAAGTATAGCTATGACCTCAAATTTAAAACGGACCTAAACTACTAAATTATATGAGTTGTTATTGAACTTATGGTTAAAAAAAATACTGTTTGCTTGTTGGTTCTGATTCTTTAAATGTCATTATTTCCAAGTTACTGGGGTGTACAACTAGATTGTAAGTGTGCCTGTTTTAGAAAGGGTTGCAATAAATGCATTATAAGAATTTATTATTGTAGCACACTTAAAGGCTAGAACTTTTTCTGTCTGTTTCTATTTTGTAATGTTTACCTCACTTTCAGTTCCAACGGACAACATCAAGGAGTATAGGAGGACATTTTTCAAACCGGACAACAGAAAGAAATATCAACCTGAAAATGAACATATTTATTTGAAACCTACTTAAAATCTAGAACATTTTGGGTAATACTTACAAATGCATCAGTTGCCCATCCACAAAACTCCATTGTGTACATTATTCAACTGCTTTTTGTTAAGTTAACTGTTTGTTTTATTAGTCATATTTCTTTCCGAAAGTACAGTATATTCGAAAATTGTGACAATCATGTTGAACATAAAATCTATTTTGCATAACATGTAGAGCTAGAAACACAATTTGATTTGATGCTTTGTTTTCATTTTGACTAGCCCTTTATTCAGAAATTAAGCTGCTCTATGGAGTTTTAAAATAGTACTCTTGTTCAATATCAGATCCAAATTGCTTATATTACGAGACATTGCTCATGTATCTTCATTTCATTCTTGATCGTGTGTAAAAGATATTAACTCAACAGATAAGCCTTTAAAAGCCTCTGACATATTTTACATTATACATTAAATGGTAATTTATATTTAATTTACATTTATGAAGCAATTACAAGACTTACTGCATGACTTATATTTCATTAGGTTATTTCCAGCCATCATGGCTTCTAGCTCATACTACATAACGCTGTTAGTAGCAGTGAAGCTGGTGTTTATTTTAGGGCTTTTTACTATGTGGAATTTGAATTGTGTCTCCAAAAGTTGTTTTCTAGGGAGAATATTATTTTTCTTACCTTGCCTCTGGTAAGTCTGTGTCCTTATGAATAGTGATGAGCGGCATAGGCAATATTAGAATTCTACTAACATTCGATTCGATATTTGTAAATGTGAATATTCGCGTTAAGACCATGCATTGCGAGTATATCACCCCAATTGCGAACATTTTCTAAATGAATGGTGACATGCTATGTTTATTTTCGCAAATTGAATATTATTTTCACAAAACATGGCCATACCGCGAATATTTGAATATCCGTCGTCATATTCAAGATATTTGCGAATTGCTGATATTTATGAAAAATATTCGACATTCAAATTCATCACTACTTATGAATGCTATGGAAATACCGCCTTCATATTCAGTTGACTCAAAGATACTTTCCAGGCTTGTTGGTTATGTGATTCTTGATCCTTCCCAATGTCTGGAAATAGAGTGCTTTATAAACAGTGCCCATAGTGTTCAATGAAAATATGTGGGGGAGGATGAGCAAGTGCCACCCTTCTGCAATCTGCTTCATACAATACAGTGGGCAAAGGGCACATCAGCCATTCGGTATTCCATCCTGGCAGATAAATTAACAAACTCACACAACAGTTGTACAGATAAGGAAAGCCATTTAGAAGTCTTCTGTAATGTAAAAATGCCGTTATCTCTTCAAGAAGTGATGGAAGGCCAAGTGCAGAAAATCAAAGTTAGTTTTAATACTTTTGTTTTAATTTTAGTAGAAATTTTACAGAAAACACCTACTTGTCTTTTTAAAAATGAAGCTTATTTTTCACTTTTTGTGATTTGAATGGAAATCACATTAATTTCTGTCTTTTGTAAATACCAGTTTACAGGGAAAGGTTGAATATTTTAGTCAGTGCAGGGGCAAAGATGGTACAATGTGTACTGAGTAGGTCCTAGGGTATCGGGTCAAGTGGGCAGAGGAGAAAAGCATAGAGGTTACGTCATCCAGATTGACAGGGGTTGAGTTTTAGTATGGAGTAGGAGTATGGAGATGTTGCTTTTGTTTGTTAAATATGTGGCCAGGTCCTGGGCAGAGAATGTGGCAGCAGTATGAGGATGAGGTGTAGTAGTGAGAAATGTGTTGAAGGTGGAGCAATGGATGCTTGCTAGGATAGTAAGGTTAGAATTGCAGTTGAAAATGCTGCTGTTCTGGCCAGACAGAGGCCTCAGGTGAGCTTATTGCTCTATGAAAGGAGGTAAGTGGGTGGGGAGAGCAAGGGCAAGTGGCAAGGGCAACTTTATTTAGAACTGATCAGAGAGGGAAATTATAGTTAGAGGCAGCTAAGTCCAGGGATGTTAGATTAAAGATAGTTGAAGTAAAGATAGAGAACTACAGCAAAAATTACTGAACACTGAAGCACAAGCACCTCAACACTTAATGTCTGTAGTTACAACCAATTTGCCATTTTCCTTTTTGTAGTCACTACCTTCTTTTGTGTTTTCAGTACTAAGCAGGCCCTATAATTAACCAGTAGGAATTACATACTACCCTGCTATTAACCAGTAGGAATTACATACTACCCTGCTATAGCGGAAACATTTTCGAAGTTTTGTGCGGAATTGTGTCATAAAAGTTAACTTTCTGCTACTAAACATATTTTGAATAACTTAATGATTCATTTTGATGTAAGCTTTCACTAAAGTCTAAAGATTCTAAATTATTTACAATAAAATATTTCAAAACCGTAGCATTTCCTAAAACTTCAAAACAGTGAGTTGACAGGGAAAGAAAGTTATGTCAGTGTACATCTAATTTCTTTCTAAAATGTGTAATAATATGTTGGTATATTATGTAATAAATACAAACAGAACGAGCTATCGTACAGATGGAATGTCTGTAATTATACCCTGATCAAAGTGCGGTGTCTTGACCAGCTACTAATTTGGCACAACATGACCGGCAACATCTGAATTTCTGGATAATGGAAATCATTTATAAAATATTGATGAGGTATACATCACAGAGCTGTCATGTCAGATCCAGCAAGAGAAATACCTATGCTATTACGGTAGAAATGTTGTTCACAAGTTAACCAGACATGGGATAGCACAAAAGGAGCCATAACAGCAGAAAATAAGCCACAGTGCTTATTTAAGGTGTGACTCCAGCTAAATTAACATGAAATAATTCCATATCAAAATATGGTCTGCCTTTAGAATCAAAGACCAAACCAGAAACAATTCCAAATAGTTATATCACATTATCCATGTAAATTACTAGTGTTTTGCAAAATCAATCTAGGAACCATCTCACAGAAAGCAATAACACAAACTGGAAAAAATTTAAATATTTAATGAAATAAAAATCAATAAAATATAAAATTTCTAGATAATGCCCAAAACAGTTACATTATAGGTTAAAAACAGCATAGGTTAAAATAGGTTAACTGAAGTCATTAGAGAAGCAAGCTTTTGGGATGTCTCAGATCCCTTCTTCACGCTAATACAATTCTGTTTTTTAAAACTGACATTTATACACAGAGTTACAAGGACATAAATATTTTAACAAAAACAACAGTTTTGTATTTTCTCACACTAGACTGGTAAAAGTGAAGAGTTAGGGCTTGTCTACACTGTGGCGGCTGGCCACGGGCGGTCGACCACACGCATCTTGACACTAGTACACAAGCGGTCGCGGCAGCGGGGTAAAATGCAGCCACCGTAGATCGCCGTCCAACGCGTCCATAGAGAATCACGGCCACACGACAAATTTCTATGAAGAATTCTTTACATTTTGGAAAACAGGTTTTATTGCCAGTGGTTAGGAATTCAATTGAAGTCATAGTAGCACATAAAGTTCTTGTCGCTTTTCAGTCCATATTCCAGAGTTCTCAATTTCTGTATAAATTTGCATTCCTGTTCCAGCCCCTCTTTCTGTGATTTTTAAATTCCCCATCAGTACCATAATCCTGGGATATCTTATGCTGTGACCTGCTACAGGGACATCAGTTTTTCTGTTCTTGATGGTGAAGGGTCTGTCCTTGCTAAAAAAAAAAAACCTCTTCTGTCCTTGTGAAAAAAATGTCTGTAGCTATCTTATGATTCTCTTTAAAGGCCCCCATACACGGGTCGGATTCCGGCCAGATTCCGGGCCGATCGATTCTGGGCGCGTGCACGCGAAACGATCGTGCCGGAATCGTGTGCAGCCCACCTTGTCCGATTGATCACGTCCGATTGATCAGGGGCTCAGAATCGGATCCGACAGAGAACCAACAAGTTGGTCTTTTTGATCCGATTCTGCACAGATCAGGGGGAGTTGCCATTTGTGAGGTGGACAATCGGACACGGAATCGTCCCGGAATCCGTTGGACAAGGTGGTATGCAGCGATCGGATACTCTTAATTGGCCGATCGATCACACCTGCGATTCCCGGCAGAATCGCCGGAATCGATCGGATAGGTGATCGAGCGGCCATGGAATCCTACACGTGTATGGCTAGCTTTAGACTTCTAGATGTGGGTTGAAGGTGACCATTAGTGGGATCTGATTCTCTCTGTCTGTTTATACTAAAAGAAGGTTAGTTCTGGGGACTTTCACTGCTTTCCTGATTAGTGACTTTGTGGTGTCTGGACCATGTCCCTTTTGTATAAAGTCCCTCATAAGGATTTCCAGGTGAGTATTTCTATCACCTTTACATGTCTTGGATGGAAGCTGTCATGCCTGAGGTAAGAGGGCGGTCTGTGGGTTTCCTATAAATGGATATTTGCAATGTTGCTCCTTTAACATGTGGTGTTGTGTCCAGGAAGTTTATTTCTGGTGGTGAATGGTTCAATTTAAGTTTAATAGTTGGGTGGAATATGTAATCCCTATGACATTAAAGAAGAGTTTCCTCGTTTTTAGTCCATGTAGTAAAGATTTAATCAATGAAGTGGAAGTAGACCATGGGTTTCATGGTGCATGATGCTAGGAAGTCCTCCTCTATCTTAGCCATGAATAGGTTTGCGTACTGGGAGGCAAACTGCGATCCCATTGCCACATTGTTATTTGTTGCAAGTAAAGTTCCTGGCCAAAGGAGAAGTAATTGTGGATCTGGGTAAATTTTACTAGTCAGGTAAAATAAATAAAAATAATTCCCAATATCACTTTAATTTGGTTTCTCCTGACTATAAAATGTGATATTTATTTAGTTTAAAAGGAGTAATAAACCAGAAATTATCCTCATAATCTAGATCCGGAAAATTTCTGGTTGATTCTTTATTTTAAGCAAAAGAAAGGGGAAAACAACCATCTTCTCTGGCAGTATTGGATTAAAACAGGAAAATACTAGTTTTTTTGGACATGATAGAAAATAATTAAATCTAGTTAAAAGTCAGAGATCAAAAAAAGAACGATGGCAGGAGCAAATATTGGGTAAATAGAAGGGTAACGAGATCCAGAGTAAACAAGCAACCTCTACCCTGTTTACTTACATAAGAATATGTGAACTCTTTTATTATCAATTTAAACATCTGAAAATAATAAAATAGAACTACCGTATGTTTCGCCATATAAGACACACCCAGTTTTTAGGGCAGGAAAACCAGAAAAAAAAGAGGTTAATGCAATATTTTCAGTGAATGCAATATCCAATTCAGCCAGCAGGTGTCACTAGCAGCAGTAAACTCTCAGCTTAACACACGTCATCTCTACACTGTACACAAGAGGAGGGGGGGGCCGGGCTGTCACTTCTCCTCTCACTGTGCTTTGTCTGTAGGGTGTGATTGCTGTTCCCATGGACAGAAGAGAAAAGGTAGATGCAAGTTCATCTATACTTTTCTCTTAATTTCCTATGCCAGTTTAGGGCTGGCATAGAAAATTATACAGTTCAGATGTGAGAGTCGGCAGTAGCCCGCAACTCACATCTGACAGCTTCTACAGCTCCCCCCAGCTGATCTCCGTGTCGGGAGAGCTGGTGGGTAGCCAAGGTGCGACCACCAGCGGCCGAGTGGGGGTGAAAAAGTGCGTCTTATATGCAGAAAAATATGGTAGTCACTGTATTTTGTGCTGTTAATTTCTTATACTCAATGCTCTTTTGAAAATAAATAAAATAAAGATTATCAGATATGGAATGCTTAAAACCCTTAAGGGCCTGCTCTGCTGTGCAGGAAAAAAATTGGGTAAGTTCTAGAGATGAATTCAGCAGAGACGCACACCAGTAAATTTCAGTCTGCATCATCTGTAAATTAATCAAATACTTTTAAACATTCTTCCCAAATTATAGGATTTTTTTGTATCACATCCTGTGCCAGAAATACATGGAACCCAAATTCATGCTGAAAATCAATATGAAGTAGTTTTTCTCTCTTTTATGCATAATGATTGAGACATATCTCTATTATTGACAATTTCACTGGCCTCAGTGACATTAAAGGCCCATGGTTAAAACTGGCATGTATCTGAGGCTATTTGAAACAACAAATAGCTATGTGGGCTCCAATCCAGAAACAGAATCCATTCTTGTATTTACAATATTATCAGTATTTACAATGTGCCTCATTTGACAACAAACTTCTTAGAAAGAAAGACTGGACTACATTGGGAACCTTGGGCTGTGAGAGAACTCTTTGAGGCAACAAGTACAGCTACAATTGTCATCATAGTTAAACTAGGAAATGTTTTCATGAAATTAAGCTACTGAGGTAAATCTGACCAAATCTAATAAATGGCACAAATGACTAATGCATATATAGCAAAACATCTGCAACCAAAGGTTTTAAGACCTGCTCTCTTCTTGTTCACTTTTGGTCAGTCTTTACCATTTTTTTCCAGAACTCTAAAGAAGAGAGTAAAATAATCCACAAAATTAACTCCTTCATATTTTACCTCAGGAATAAATGGGAACAGCAAACTAATTAAGTGTATTGCCCAATGAGTCTGCCTGTCACAGGGAATTGGGTGCATTTTCCTCTAAATATCTTTCTCACAATCCCTCAAGTGACTGTTATTTTAAAAACCTGGCCCTTTCCTCACTGATGAAGCTCATTGCGGATCTGCCTAATGAAACAATGGTAGTAGAGCAAGCAACTTGTTTCCAGAGGTGCGCCTATGAAATGTTTGAGCCAGCATGCAAACAGCCTGGAAGTCAAACAACATGTGCTGAATTTGAAAGAACCAACTACAGTGAGATCCTGATGCTGTCCCTATACCATCTTCCCAGTGGGTGATGCTTTCTGCATAAGCTGTGGGTCCTGCATCATCACCTGTGTGGAATCTGTGTCTGGCCTAGAACCAGAGATCATGATTTGTCCAAAAATGGACATGCAAGTATCCCTTACCAGTTAAATGGTTGTCCCTGGCCTTAGTTGAGACAATAATAAAAGCTTTTGGCTATTATTTGCTTTTGGCTATTATCTGCATAGGCATATAGGTCTTACTATTTTAATCTATAGTTTCAAGTTATTGTTCAGTAAAAGTTGTTGTTTAACCTCCTGGGAATGTAGGTAAGTTTTCTTACAAAACAAATTCTCCCCAAGCTACAGTTGGGAATACTTACATATCCCAAGGCAAGCCCACAACGATACTGAACAGAGTACCATATTTTCCAGCGTATAAGACGACCCCCAACTTTTCCAGTTAAAATATAGAGTTTGGGATATTCTCGCCTTATAAGACTACCTCTCCTCAAACGCACACCAAATAAAAAACGTTATGTCTACTCTGACTTACAACCCCCAGAAATGTAATAAAGTGTAATACAGTTGTGTATAAAGTGAAGTTTTTGTACTTTGTACAGCTATTTAATGTGTTCAGTGTGTTTAATGTATCCCTGCAATACCAATTTCAGCCATAATATACAATGTCGCTAGTGAGCACACTTGTCGCCAGTAGCAGCCAGCTACTATCACAGACATCGGGAAGGAGGGGGTGAGGGGGATTCTGAAGCTCTGCCTCTGTCAGCTTCTGTCACCCTGTACGCAGCGGGGAACATGGATGAGGGAGCAGACCTCAGGGCTCCCCTAGATGGTCAGACAGGATGGACAGTAGAGGACCCCCCAATGGCAACACTCTGTACCCGGCGTATAAGACGACCCCCGACTTTTGAACACATTTTCCTGTGTTCAAAAGTCGTCTTCTACGCCGGAAAATACAGTACTCTGTACTTTGCTTTCATTGCCTGTTTAAAAAAAGCATGTAACAGGCAGAATGCTCAGGAGGTTGAACTATAATCCTCTTTGATCCAGTAGAGTGACCACTGGGTAATTGGAAGAGACTGTAAAAGCAACAGGGTGCTATAATGTCACAGAGAAAGGGGAAGCCTCTTCTAAACTCAGACACAACCACTTTTCCTTGTCAGCACTTTCAGTCCAAAGCAGCTTTTTCTAAGGCTTTCATTATGTTCCATAGGTCTCCATGACTGTTTCAGCATAGGGCACAAATAGACCACCAATCTAAGTAACAGGACCCACCAATTTACATGCAGCAATAGAAACTTGGTACAAATTGTACAATAGTAAGAGGTACTATCATTTTTGTTTTGCTTTGTTTTTTCTGTTGGGGCAAGTGGCATTTCCAAATGTTGCCACACCAGTTCGTGGCCAGTAAAAACGAACTTCTATATTATTCCAGATGCTAGACGATAGTCATCAGAGAGATCATGATAACTTTGGGTGCATATCTAGTGCTTGGCTAGCACTTGCATATCTAGTGCCGTCTTCTGATCCCCATATTCCCCTATCTATGTAAATTGTGTGATAATATTGCATTTGATGACCCTGGTATCTCTTTCAATTG
The DNA here is from genome assembly GCA_036250615.1 of Ptychadena robeensis. Classification (NCBI taxonomy): domain Eukaryota; kingdom Metazoa; phylum Chordata; class Amphibia; order Anura; family Ptychadenidae; genus Ptychadena; species Ptychadena robeensis. The sequence goes on along the minus strand of CM070035.1, from coordinate 65,625,122 downwards.
AAATACATGCAACAATTGTATCAACATGAATAATAACAACACATAAACACACATTATTTTGTTTATTTTAATTATTAGTTTGTGCATTTCCTTGCAATCTCTATAATGGTTATACTTGGTAATTTCCAATCCATTGTATTTTTCTGGCATGAGTAGTTATCTTTAATACCCAGAAATACATAATCCAAAAACTCCAAAGGGAAAACAAAACAGGTCAAGCTTCCACTCACAATGTTACTTTGAAAATACACTAATCAGCATTTATTTATAAAATGCCCTCCAAACATAACGACACAAGAAGAAAATTATGTAAAAGTATTTCATCAAGCCAGTAATGAATGCAACTGAACTTCCAAGGACACTGCATGTTTTTGCTCATCGGCTGAAAACATAACATGTTTCTGGAAAAGATATAGAAAAACAAAGGAAAACATAAATAGCATAGGTGTCAATCACAACCTAAAATACACAGCAAATGAAGCAACATTGTTATTTATGAAAATACTTGCTATTTAATAAATGAGGAAAGACATTATTTGATTGATGAGGAAGCTTTTGCCTGGTTTTACACCAATACACAGTGGAATGGCTTATTAATGCACAAATGAGGTAAAGAGCATGTAGACACTGGTTGTATTTACTACACTTTTACATGTAAACATGTGTTCAATTCAAATAAGTAAATGTATTTAGGCTTTCTTATTCTCTGTCTGTATTACATTTGTGTTTTGGAGGAAGAAAATAAAACTTTTCTCTTATGATGGAAACCACTCTTATACATCTGCTTTCATTGAAAAACTATAAACTTGGCTATACAATGTGTTAAAAAAGCCACATTTGTAATATATAAATATATTCACAATACAATAAGATCACAATTTCAAAACCTCCTTCTAAATTTTATGAAAATGGTTTCAAGAGACCTACAGCAATGAATTTGGTTTATGGCATGTACTGATTATAAGGACTATATGTAACAACAATCTCCTGCATTCTCCATATACTTGGACTAAGGGGTAGGTTTGCAAGATAAAAGTTTCTTTATACTAAAAATAATTTTAAGAACATCATTGTCTGCCATAAGTATGGGGTAAATGTCTTATGAGACCAAGGTTGAACTTTTAACCACATTTCTAAATATATGATTGGCGAAAAAACATCACTTTGAATCACCAAAACCACACCATCCCCACATTGAAGCATGGTGGTGGGAGTTGCTTTGTTCAACCGGAACTGGTAATTCATTCAATGTGGAGAAAATGATAAACTCTTAAATATACCAGTCAGTTTTGGCCCAACACCTTCAGATGTCTGCTGGAAAGTTGAATGAGTTAAAATGCATAGGCATACTTGAACTGTTTTAGCTGCCATTCTTTTCTGTAATAACCCCTTTGCTTTCTGTAACATAATGATGGTTTAAAGAAGAATACAATAGGTTATTATCAGTTTAGAAATCAACACTGTATTAACCTCCCTAGCGCTCAGCTGAGGTCCAGATTTCTGTACCAAAAGCGCACCATAGACTTAAATGGAATATTATTTTATGTTGCAGGCTTGTAACTTTCTAAAATATTTCGGTGCCCCAATCTGCACTGGACGGCACCATCTCGTTAAGTGCAATAGTGACTGTGCAGCGCTGGAAGAGATGGTGCCGTCGCTGACGCTAGGGGGGGTTAAACTCCATAACAGTTGAGACAAACCCAGTTTGTTCACTTTGGACGTACAAAAAGTGCACCAAGGTGCCCCGCAGCGCTGGTTTACCTTGTCCGCTTCTCAAAATTTAAAGCATCAGTGAAGCAATTAGAGCTGATTGCATGACTAATGCTTTATGCTGGATGCTTCCTGCTGGATGCCCCCGGTAATCTGTGACAACAAAAAATTTTAAGCTTCAGTGAGGCAATGCATGAAGCTTTATGCTGCCTCGCTGGATGATCCCCACCCCTCACCTGGTGACAACTAAAAACGTAAAGTTTCAGTCAAGCAATCACTTCCTGATTCTGCAATCTCCCCCCACCCCCCGTGTCACGAACGTAATGACATTTGGAGGTGGCTGGAGTTTCAAATCATCAAAGATGGGAGCCCAGTGCTCCAGAGGGGTGAAACATGCTGACTGGAGCTTGAGTAGCTAAGGAGGAGGAGGGCAATATTTTGTCTCCAGGCAGATTAAAAGAGTTAAGCTGGGAATAGACGGTAGGATTTACTGTTGACTCCCGACTCTATTTCGGCACTAGGGGCGGGCGTGATGACTTCATGCTATTTGCTGCACCCGATTCCTGCACGACCCAATCCCTAATGGATGCGGGAGCGCGCACAGCATTCAATCAGTGGTTGGGTCGTGCAGGAATCGGAACGTCTATGCTCAGCTTTACAAAGTAAGGCTAGCCTAAAGAGTGTGAAACTGAGAGCCATCAATCATCCCTGCACCTGCTACAGAGGAATGCAGAGACAGTTAAAGGTATGAACACACATTTAAACAGAACATTAACCATGTCATGGCAGGAACATCGTATATACAATTTCAGTATATCCCACTACACTACAATAGTAACACCAAAATACTTTGCATGAAGTGAATTCTCTGCCTCTGTTTAAGTTTAATCAGTTGACTTGAAAATATAGGAGACAGCTGAGATTGCAAATGAATTGTAATGCATGATTGCTTCTTCCCTGCAGCATCTACTACTTTTAGTTTCTCTATGTAGTCTACTAGATTGCAAGGAAATTAGGTAATTCACTTTGCTTAGAAAGCAGTGGGAAGATTATAATATGCAGAGTGGAATTTTTCATGAACACCATATGGGGAAGCACTCAAGCTGAATCCTTGGGTTTTTGTGTAATATTGAGATATGTATCATGGTCTGGAAATGAGTGTGGGGGTTTCTTCTGTAAACAGAACCCGTCATGCACTGGAAATCTCTCTATAGAGCTCCAGCCGAGAAGAGCTGTTCGTGGGGGAGGGTGGCTTCTTATTCACTTTGCTCAATGTCATTGGGAAAACCTATAAGTAGATAAATACGAAGTAGTAGAGTTAAGAGTTAATTAGCTTTCAGATTTTACACACCAATATGCAATTAGTTTTTTATAATGAATAAACTTTCTTACTCCATGGTCTTGCTATTTATTGACAAATTCTATTTTATAAAATTTTCCAATTTCAATTTACATATAATATTGCTCTTATATTTTACAGTTTTTTTTACCTTACATTACCTCCTTCACAAACACAAATCGTTATCACATTTCTGATCTATTTTTTTACTAATTCATATCTTAGTCCTTAGTGGTCTTCCGTGGTCATTTGCTTCAAGTGGTTACCCTTATCTACTGACACATCCCTGATCTCACATACTTTATATAATTTCTCCAGATTGTCATATAACAGTGCTGTTCTTAGATCCACTATTTTATTTATTTATTCCCTGGTTTTAGAAATACTGAAATAAAAGAATGAGTCATAGATTGTCAAATTTTCTCTCCCTTCATAAACCCGTTGTAAAGTTTCGTCATACGTGTCAGTATTATCTATCCGAACTCTTTATAATATTTATATGTCAGTCCATCCGGTCCTGGGGCTTTATTTCTAGGAAGATTTTTTATAACCTGTCTCACTTCTTCTACAGTTATCTCTTTATTCAGTTCCTCTTTCTGTATTTGATTTCATCTAGGCAAGTTCGCTTCTCTTAGGAAATTATCTATAGCTGTCTCAATATCTTTTTCTTTTTCTTGTTTGTTTGCTATTGCGGAATAAAGCGATCTATAGTACTTTTCAAATACTTTTTGTATTTCTATTGGGTCATATGTTATCTCCCTTTTTGAATTTTGAATTTTTGACGGGGTTCCTTCTACCCTTTTTATTTTTAATTTCCTGGCCAGTAGTCTGTCCGCCTTATTGCCTTTATCATAGTAAAGTTGTTTGGTGTATAAAAGTTTACGTTCTATTTTCTCTATGGCGATCTCCTTTAACCTCCCTGGCGGTTCACTGAGGTGCAGATTTCTGTACCAAAAGTGATAC
>CM070035.1:65586410-65610455 GCA_036250615.1 Ptychadena robeensis | reverse complement strand
CCCAAAAATTCGTGGCATGCCGCGAATACGAATGTTGCCTATGCCGCTCATCACTATTAATAAAGTGTCATCTGTTATCCTCTTTCCATACAGCAAGCCTGACACAAAATAATCTATAGTTGATTACATTCTGGGTTGGTTTTATTATGACTGCAAATGTTCTTATCCCCAATACAGCAGTGACTGCTAAGGTCACTGGATGTTCTAATTTTTAGGTCTACCCCACAGAACAGGTCCTTGCCATTGAAAAAGAAGAAAACTGCTATTTAGGATAAGAGCATTTGGAGTCAAGTAACCTCAGCCAAACATAAAAGATATTAAACTTTAATGATTAAAAAAAAAAAGATATCAGCCTGCCGATTGTGATCACTGTTAATGAATGCAACTGGTAGGATCAATTCTTTTCAATACAGAAATGTTCAAATGTAAATGATTGCATAACAGGAACATTTACCTGGCTAGATATGCTCCCATCCATTAGTGTGAGTTACAATTAGGGTTCTTCATAGGGCCTTCAATCCCCACTCTCTCCAGTCGAGGGCACACTGCTGTTTGATTGCGGCTATAATGAACTGACATACAGACAATCTCCTACTTCCTGCATAATTTTAGACCTTATCTGTCTAATTTTCAGGACCTGATTTAGTTTAAAGCTATCTGCTACCAAATGGCTGTTTTCTGACACAATCTGTCAATTGCTCACTTTTCAGTTAACTAATGTGGGCTCTATTACCCCAACCTTTGTAACTAAGTGGGTATGACATGTGACATGACAGATCTGTTTATTAACATTCATGTTGACTGGATCCTACTTCTATTTCTATCAAGACCCAAGAAACTGGAATCCCTCTCCACCATAGAACATTTTCTAGAATAAATGAGACCAGACTGATGGAAAACCTGGCCTGATCTCTTCATGTTCAGCATGAGAGATTCAGCAAATATTGGTTTCACTAGAACTATTTTTGTTTCTTTGCTGAGCAGCAAACCTTCTACTCATGCAACCTATGACGTGTAAGATGGATTGCAGGGGAGGTGGATGACTCCACTGTGCCCCTTTATCTAACTTTATTTTTCTGCCTCTTATTCGGTTTGTTTTGCTTATAACTATGTCTCTTTTGTTTCAAACACTATTTTTCATTAACCTTTTTTAGATAGCTTATTTGTGCATCCTAAGTTACCTCCTTGGATTTGAAAAGGAAGCCTACTAGAGGGACTGGGTTGTTTACATGTTGTTTCCATGTGAAGATGTAATTTCTACGTTTACACCGGGGAACAGTCCTCCTGAATTGTTGACTCTCCTTTATTGCCACATTTATAGAAATTTACATTATTTGCCCTAGAAAAATAAATAAAATTGAGAGTTGGCGCTCAGCAGAAGGAAGGAATGCCTAATAAAGTGGTCATAACAATACCATACTGGTTATCATCAGGAGGAAAAAATGTGTCAGGGGAAAATTATCATGGTGAGAGAAAAATGAGGTTCAATGTTAGAGGGTAAAAAATGGTGTTCAGTAGAGACATAAAAATATTGTATAGATTGCCATTACATTTTGCTCATTGTTAGTTTTTTTTTGGTGTCAGAAAAGGTTTTTAAAGAGAATTTTGTTATTCATTTACTGGCATTTATTCAGTTCTTTTTTTGATGCTCAGAAAGGTTTAAACGCATATAAATGTCGACTTCTGTATGAAGCAGAATAGCAATAAACGTTATCTTACCAAGCACCTTTTAAAAAAGAAATCATGGGAAGAAGATCTATTTACCATGCACTTTAAATGATAAAATGAAAGGCACAGCTAGAGAACTGCTGGGTACCTACTTAATGTTACAACTTTATCACAACAATAAATTTCAAAGATGTGGAAAAGGAAATAAAACTTCCCTGCTACTTGATGTACATAGATTGTGTTTACATGCTTTCTAATGAAAAGCAACCTTATTTCATAGAGGGTTTAAGTTAGCAATAGCACCATATGGAAAAATGTATTGATATACCTATCCATTATGCCTCCAGAGAAATGTATGGCCATTCATGACATTCTATTTAAAAATGTAGGCATTATATTCCTCCATAGCACCCAAAACAGTTTAAACTTTTCATAGAAGGCATTACAGAAAATATAGGAGAGTGTCTGTGGGACACTCAGAAGAATGTTTTTGTGTTCAGACACTGATGTTGGACAAGTAGGTCTGGTTCCCAATCTATGAACTCTGTTTGGGATCTCATCCCAAATGTGATTGATGAGGTTAAAGTCAGGGCTCTGTTTGGGCAACTCAAATTCTTCCATACAAAACTCACTCAATCACCCGCTCAATAATAAGATTTTTTAGCATAAAAAAATTATTTCCTTGAAAAAAGAGACCTAGCCCAATCCCTGAGATCATACTATATGCTTCCTCCAACAATGTTTACAGTTGATACTGCCCCATTCTAACTTAATGACACGTAACGTAGAGAAGGGTTGTGAGAACACTGAAAAAAACTACTTCTTAATGATATAAAGTGTTAACATACAGCGACGCACATTTATTTGGCTGAAAAAGGACCATTGAGTCCTTGGGATAAATATGTGGAAAAAAATGCATCTGTTGTGTATTTGATGCATTAAATGCTTATTCAAAGGTAAGGTCAACGCGCCTCTGCACATGACAAAGCAGCTTACTGTGTCATTGGCGTGATGCGTTGCTAAGCACCATATCAATTGTATTAAATTGTACATGTTTGCAATATCTAAAAATTCCCTCTCTTGCTGTGTGTCAAACAACAGAATTTTAATGGAGACTAGGCCTTAGTTTGCAGATTCGTAGGTATAGAATCAAATCACTTTTGGCATGCTTCAATTTTTATTCAATCCAATCGCGCGATCGCTGGAGTGTCCTGGAGGGAAAAACCCCAAATAACCCATAGATTTTACAATTGCCAATTTTACACACAGAGTGATAAAGCCATATCACTGTGCAGAACCACTAGAACAAGAAACTAAGACTTCATATCCATTGCATGATATTAATTGTATTGAAGGTTGAAACTGTTGCCCCTTGTGTTATAAATAACTTCAACATAGGTTGTGGACTCTTTACTTTTTGATCCTGGCTTACTTAAGCTAAGGTGGCAATCAGTCTGCTCACTGGGCAGTGTCATGTGTAAAGATCTTTAAAAATAAGAATCTTAAGCCCCCCATACACCTTAAGATCGATCCATACAATCTCCAATAGATCTACCAAGAACTGTGGTCTCCCTGATCGAATACATAGTGATTGTAAGGATAAGAAAGGTCCTCATATTACATGGTTTTGGTAGAAGAAAATTTGATTGTACAGAAATTGTATGGAAAGAATGTAAGGTGTATGGGGGCCTTAAGTGAGTGAAATAAGTAAAAAGGATGTTCTGTATCACTGGCCTAAAAAGACCATAGAGACAGCCTCATCTTATGAGCTACTAGCACCTGCAATGCCGCCACCCTCCCCCTGCGCTTAACAACTTCTTTCCAGAGGAATGAAATGAGAGGAGTGTTTTTTTGGAGTCTGTTTTTTATTGTACATTCACTTTAAAATGATCTAGTTTTTAAACTATAAATCTGCCACCTTTTAAAGTGCAATAAAGTAAAGTCAATGCCTGTTGAGATTGAGGTATTTAAAAAAAAAAAGACTTTTATAAAAAAAACAAATAGAGTTTAACTAATTATGCCATTCTACAACCAAAACTGGGAATGTGCATCTCTGAAGGGAAATATTTGTCAAATATATTCCACTTGTGAAGATACTGTTCTCTTCCCTCCAAACCTTGATATTGGTACATGTGCAGCTTCTCACTCCATCCCTGCTAGAACAGTCCTACCAAAATTCCCCCCTTTTCAACCACAATTGCTCGAGAAGAACCATTAAAAATAAGTTGAATTCTAAATAAAAAATTTTGAAATGAAGCATGCCCCACTTAAAGCGCACCTAAACTCACAAATAATTTTTTTAATTACATTTTTACTTACTTCTAAACCGTCCCAATAGCTCAAAGTTGCTGAAAACCCCCAAAATATTCATTTAGCAATCCTGCTGATGCCTGTGGGAGCCGCCATTTTACATTCAGTGTTAGTTTCCAGGCTTGCATGATTTGAGGCTGCAATAACGCCGCCGCCCACCGGGGGCCGCCAGATACAATGTGTGTCAATGGACACAAAGTGAAAGTAGGAAAAATAAATAAAAAAATCTATGTGAATTGCTGCTGAAGATGTTGGCAGAATGCCGCGGCGATGAGGAAATGCTCACACAGAGGAGGAGGGGTGAGGGGAGAGCTATACACATTTCCACACAGGTAACATATTGCCTCAATAGTTGGGGGTTGGCTAGCTAGGGGGAAAAGTTTGTCTGGTGGGTTAAGGTGCACTTTAAGTATTATCCTACTAACTTCACAGCTCTACAACAAAAGCTTTTCCTTACACTTGCTAGTGATAGCTCCCAAACTTACAGGTTACAGGAAGACAGTCTATATCTGACAGCCTGTGTCTGAATTCAACTGTATTAAAATGTTAGTAAGGCTATGTTTGCACAATTTATCGCCTTACGCACACAATTTTAATGTCGTGCGGAAATCGGCATTGATCGCGTCCATTCTGTTGAATGGACTTGTCCCCGCTCAACTGATGGCCTTGATAAATGTTTTCAAAAATCGCGTCCATTCATGAAACGTTTGAAATTTTTTTTAGAACATGCGTAATCACGGGCGATCACGCGCGACTGCTCACGCGATCGGGCGAAATTGACCAGGCGATCTTTACATGTGATTTAAAAAGAAAATTGTCCCCAATACAAAAAAAAATTGCGTGCAGAGAATAGATGGACGCGTTTTTTTTGTAATTGGGGCAATATTTTATCGCGGGTGGAGATCACCTGGTCAATCACGCCCGATCGCGTGAGCAATGCCCCAAGCGCAAGCCAATTAATTGTCTATGTGGGAACATAGCCTTAAAGAGAAGGAGGTGTTTTAAGAGAGCTAAACTTAATTTAAAGATACAAGCTTTTAAAGTTTCTTGCAGACATTTCAAATTAAACCCCCAGAATTTTTAAAAATGTCACAAACATTGCTAAAGGGGTGATGGGGATTTATGGTAACTTATTATGTTTTTATACTTATTGCTAACAGCTACATCATTTTACACAAAAGTTGGTAAAACAAATACACTTGCTACATCTTTTGCAGCACTCACCTTCAGTGACCTCAGTCTCTGTAGCTTAGGTAGCTGTGGCACTGAAAGAGACTGAGGTCACTGAAGGTTTTCTAGTTAGTTTCACAATATGGGTGGATGAATTGATTGGGCAAGAAAGTCACTGTAAAATATTCAAATCTATTTGCCAGATAAAACACAGACTCATTGTACCCACTTTTGATCACATTCCTTTACAGTAATCGGTCAAATGAGCAGATTCACTAGGTCACAGGGCATATGATTGAATGATACGTAATCATACATTTTAATGAAATCTTCAGTGAACTGGCAATTAATTATTAACATGAAAGAAGGAATGTATCATCATTCTGATCTATGGACTGTGATACAGATTACAGTGTATACAACACCACCCTGTGGAGTCACAAAGAAAGTACAGAAAGTAGATATAAAGAAAATATTAAACACCAGTTACACATTTACAAGTAGATCTATTATCATTCTAAAAGATAATCTTAGATGTAAATGCATTTTTAAATAGGAATTGGAATGCTAGTGATACTAGTGTAAACCTGTAGCCTAAATTTCCTTTCTTTTCGTCCTTCATACAGGCTGCCGTAAGACTACCTGAAGAGTATTCAAACCTTCCATGTATATATTCAGATAAACAAAAAAAGATAAATAAAATATACTCTAATGAAGTCTACTTCTCATGGTTTCCGATCAATTTGCTTGTCACTGTGCTTGAGGTCTATAAAATTTATGTGCAGCAAAAATGTAAAGTAAAAACATAAAATGTAATCTGAATCATTAAATTCAGTTATTTCCTTTAGACCCATGGCCATTGGTGTTTAACCTCCCTAGCGCACTGCTGAGGTCCAGATTTCTGTACCAAAAATGCACCATAGACTTCAATGGTAAATTTCCCTTTATGTTGTAGGCCTGTAATGTCCCAAAATCTGTCCGTACAAGGGTCTAATAGACATCCTGAATATAATAATGTTTGAAACAAACAATTATGTCAAATAAATTTATTTTTTTAATAAAATTTATGAGAAAACAGAAAAATCAGGGCATAAAGCTATGCTGCTATGTACTTAATCTCGCCCAAATAAAGTCTCTGGTGCCCCAGATGTGCCCATTTGCAGTTAACCTTCTCTAACCTGATGTGATGGATGTGGTAAAATCACACCAGGGAAGAGAGGGTTACTGCACATGGACACATCTGGGCCACCAGTGACTTTATTTTGGCGATATCTCTTACATAGAAGCACATTGAAAGCAGTTTTCTACATAGAAAACTGCTTTCGTGCAACTAACTTTAAAATTTCCCGCCGCCTCCCCGATGTGACGTCATCACGTCACTCGGAGGGGGGGGGGGGGAGTGCCGAAGGATCTAAGCAGCCATGTCGCATCGTGGACACCGGGACAGCGCATAACAGTAAGTATGTGCTGCCGGAGCCCCGATGTGTACTGGACGGCACCATCTCGTCCAGTGGGATAGTGGGAGTAGCAGCGCTGGACGAGATGGTGCCGTCCCGAACGGTAGGGAGGTTAAAACCTAGTGCATAGCTATGTGCAATTAAAATGTACACACCTATGTGGAAGAATACATGTACTTATGTGTGGTACAGTCATCAGATGTCACCTTTGTAATACTTACTGTATTTTTTGGACCATAAGACTCACTTTTTCACCCCCCAATTGCCAGAGCTTAAGCATGAAGTAATCAATGAAGAGAGGCATAGATGAACGGCCATCTATGCCTCTCTCCGTGTCACTGGGAACTGCAATCACTCTGCAGCTCCCATGGACACAGTAACAGCCAGCCATAGAGGAGAGCAGAAGAGATAATCTGCAGCCAGTGCCCCCCCCCCCTCTTCTCCCGATCAGTGTGAAGAATGACATTGTGCTTAGAGTGTACTGCTGCTACTGACACCTGCTGGCTGAATTGAATATTGCAATGAATTCATTGCATTAACCCAATTGAAACGTATTAAATCTTTTTTTTCTGGTTTTCCTGCCCTTAAAACTGGGTGCATCTTATGGTCCGGTGCATCTTATAGTCTGAAAAATACGGTACATTTATTTGTAAGTTGAATAATTATTGCAAGTGTAAGCACAAGGGAATAACAGAAACTCTGTGAAGAAATGGCAGCCAACATAAAGTAACAGAGCAGATTCACTGAGGTGCAAAGTGCATAAAGGTTAACAGCATTCTGTTTACTTAGTAATTCAGGTTCCAAGATACAAAAAATGTAGGGTGGGGCTGGGAGTGAAAGTGTTATTTTGTATGTTAGCATTAAAGAGGATTAAAAATCGGTTTTAAGTGCTATAGTACATAGTCATGTAAAAAGGAGATACCCCCTCCTTTTTTAATAGTTAATACAACTTGCTTAACTGGACACCTTTTTAAATGAGATATGCAGATATGTGTTCTTTATAATGGGGAAAGCATGTAGCTCAGGTTAAATTTTATCTTATCAGAGTGTACCCCAAGTTACCAATATTGGTAACTTGGGGTACACTCTGGGTAACTAAACTGTTCCAGACAACTAACGGCATCCTTTGCTCTTCTTCATGGTGGGGAGCTGCCCTCACTATATGCCTGTATTGTAATACAGCAATAGGTGTCGGGCACCTCACGCTGGGAATGTGGTGCGCTAGAGTGAGTACCCGTACAGCCACGGAGGTTCATTGTCATAGTCAGTGCACCTGACATGGTATCAGTATCTTGCAGTGCACTGTATAGCCTATACAGCAGAGCTCAGAAACTGATGTGGGAGAAGCAGAACAGATTGGCAGCCAGGTTTGCTGCAATGCTAGAAGTATGACATCAGCTAAAACAGGGGTGGGCAAACTAAGGCCCAGAGGCCTTTGTCACCTTGTTAAAAAATGCTCCACCTCTTCTCTGCAATGATTGCACAAAATTGCCTAGAGGTGTCCAAACATTGTATTGGTGACGATGCAGTGCTGTGAGCATGACACTGTATGCTCATCCTGATGGTGACAACAGGCAGTCTCTAGGAATTATTTCTGCTCATTGCAATAAATGAGCATTTTTTTTAAGTTCAGGAAATTTTAAAAGATCACACATCACTGTCATTATTAGTGATGCCGGCGATGCATGAATTGGCACACCAATGGTGGGTCAGCCATTATAACATGATCTTGCTCTGGTCCCTTTATCAAATTAAAGAAGCCAATGTGGCCCACAAGTCAAAAAGTTTGCCCAACCCGACGGAGCCGATCCACATTACCTGTCTGCAGCATTGGCTGTTCTTGCTCTGCAGATTGATGTTCTGCACTATGTTGACATTTCGAGCGGCTGATCGGCAGAACACCGTGAGAACAGCTGCTGCTGCAGACAGGTAATGTGGATCGGCTTTGCCGAGAAAGCAGTGGAGAAATGTCCGTAATAATATTATTATTATTATCATTTATTTATTTAGCGCTAGCATATTACGTAGCTCTGTACAATACATACAAGATAACACACAGGTACAGGTTATGACACAGTAGGAGTAGAGGAACTTGCCCGGACGGGCTTACAGTCTAATAGTTTGGGGAATATAGTATACAATAGGTGGGGGGGGGGGGGGGGGGGGGGGGGGGGGGAATGCGACTGGCATGGTTGTGATGTTAGAGGTGAGAAGATGGGTAGGAAAGACTGAAGAGGTGGGTTTTCAGGGCTTTTTGGAGTGGAGAAGGTAGGAGCAAGTCTAATGGGGCCAGGAAGAGAGTTCCAGAGGGTAAGAGTGGCCCTAGAGAAGTCCTGTAGCCCGGCATGAGATGATTTTATGAGTGGGGATTTCATTAGTAGGTCACTGTAGGAGCCGAGGGGGCGGTAAGGGGTGTATTTGTGTATCAGGTTGGAGATGTAAGGAGGACAGGAGGTGTGGAGTGAATAAAAATCAAGACATAGAACTTAAAATTTTAATTCTCTGGACAATTGAAAGCCAGTGTAGAGATTTGCAGATGAGGAGCGGTTAATGACGAGTAACGAGTAAATGAGTCTAGCAGCACAATTCATGATGGACTGGAGAGGTAATAGTCTAGTAAGAGGGAGACCAGAGAGGATGATGTTGCAGTAGTCAAGGCGAGAGATGATGAGAGCGTGTACCAGGACTTTGGTGGTCTCTGGGGAGAGAAAGGGGCGGATCTTGCGGAGACAGAAGTGGCAGGATCTAGCAATGTTTTTTATGTAGGGAATAAAGGAGTGAACAGTCGAAGGTGACACCAAGGCACCGAGCTACAGGAATAGGGGACATGACGGTGTTATTTACTGTAAGTGAGATGTTGGGGGGAGGCTTGGAAGGTGATGGAGGAAAGATGATGAGTTCTGTTTTGCTCATGTTGAGTTTAAGGATTCTGTCAGCCATCCATGGAGAGATGGCCAAAAGGCACTGAGAGATATTGTCCAGGACAGAGGGAGTAAAGGCCGGGTGGATAGGTAAATTTGGGTGTCATCAGCATATAAATGGTATTGCAAACCAAAGGATAAGATGCATTTGCCAAGGGAGGAGGTGTTAAGGGAAAATAGGACCGGGCCAAGGACTGAGCCTTGTGAGACGCAAACAGGGAGGGGGGTGTGAGGAGAAATGGAGCCATTGAAAGAAGTTTGGAAAGAGCAGCAGGTAGGAGAAGAACCAGGAGAGTGCAGAGTCAGGAATACCAAAAGAGCTCAAGGTCTGTAGAAGAAGAGAGTGGTCAACAGTGTCAAAGGTAGAGGAGAGATCCAACAGAAGAAGAAGGGAAAAGTTGCCTTTGGCCTTGGCAGTGAGCAGGTCATTAGCAACTTTAGTGATGGCTGTTTCAATGGAATAAGAAGAACGGAAGCCGGATTGGAGGGGGTCAAGAAGGGAATTCACGGTCAGATAGTCGGTGAATCTTTTGTAAACAAGGCGCTCGAGTAGTTTAGAGGTGAAAGGAAGAGGAGAGATTGGTCGATGGCTGGAGGGAAGAGAGGGGTCAAGTGATGGCTTCTTCAGTATGGGGAAGATTGTAGCATGTTTGAAGGATGATGGGAAGATACCAGAGGAGAGGGAGAGGTTGAATAGTTCAGTCAGTGCCGGGGCAAGGGTGGTAGAATGGATCTTAAGTAGATCAGCGGGTATGGGGTCGAGTGGGCAGGTGGTGGAAGAAGAGATGTAACTTCCTCCAGACTGACAGGGGAAAATGAGGTGAGGGAAGAGTTAGAGGAGGATTGGACTGGAGAAATGGGGGTGAGGTAAGAATTACAAGAGGATGGGAATGGAGGAGTGGGGTGAGGGAAGAGTAACAGGAGAATGGGATTGGAGGGGTGAAGGTGAGGGAAGAGTTGGAGGAGGATGGGTTTGACGGAGTGGGGTTGAGGGAAGAGTTACAGGAGGATGGGATAGGAGGAGTGGGGGTGTTGCGGTTGGCAGAAATATCAGTTTGAATGGCTTTAATCTTATCTTTAAAGTATGTTGCCAGGTCTTGGGCAGAGAAGGTGGCAGTGGGAGGAGGAGGTGAGGGTGAGGGTTGGATGCTTGTGTGGATGCTTGTGTGGATATAATGTGGGATCGGCTCGGAGACGCATAACGCAGTGAGGACATGTCCGTAATGGCTTAGATCGATTTTGCGGAGCGTACACGGCGGTCGATCAGTCGTGTATGGGTGGCTTATGGCTGAATGGTCAGAAAGGCTAATCCTTTGGCAGGTAAAATACCCATAGCTCGTATATATGCAATACATTCTTGTGTATAGCCCTTTTAACCCTCTGGGTGTTTGGCCCAAGTTGACTAGTGGGAGACTCACCTGTCTGACGAATTCCCCCGTGGTGGGAAGCATTACGGGTCTTCCCCCAAACGCGTCACCGTTGACACGATTGGGGAGGGAGTAGGCGGCGCCATAGACCTCCATGTAAATGGAGGGGCGTCGCCTTTTTTAGCATAACTCCGGCGTCTCCAGTGAGTAAGGATTTATGCACAGGACCTCCACCTGGGCAGGAAATCACAGTGGAGCATGTTGTGCTCCGCCGCGATTGCCCGTGGCGCGGTTATAAAAAAACCGTGCCACGTGCACAACGCCCAGAAGGTTAATAAGTTATTCCTTTAACCCTCTGGGCGGTTTGAGCTTTTCGCGCCATTTTTATGGCACGAAAAGCTCGTTTTACCCGCAATGGCGGTGGAATACACTGTACTCCGCCATGCTTGCCGGCTCTCTGCCCAGCCCTCTACACACCTCCGAGAGGAGAGCGGCGCCCCCCTCCATTAACATGGAGGTCTATGGCGCCGTCTATGGCGCCGCCCCCTTCGGCGAGACGTTGGTTTTGCCCGATCCCCAACTGAGTTTGGGCAAACCGCTAGGGAGGTTAAGGGATAACATTAAAGGTTTCCATTGATAGTATTACAACAAATATTGATAATTGTAAATAAACTGCAGTAATGAGTTCACACAAAATAATTAACTAAACTGAAAAATGCCCTTCTGTTTTATCTGGGTTTAAAGAAGATAAAAGCAAATGACATCAGAAAGCATTTCTATTGGAAGATACATGGAAAGTTCAATTACTTATCCGTGTCTATAAGACATTATCAGGATAACCAGATTTTTATATCATAAAATGTCCCCGTGTTAGGGAGTATAATGGAGTTCCCTCTGTGCTTCACAAATGAAAAACTTAAGAGAATAAAAACAATTTGCTATTTTTCCCCCACTGAATCCAAATGTGAAAAAGAGAATTACTAGTCAGCCTTTCCTCTGCCAGTGTGCGTCCAGTTCTGCCAGGGGAAATAAAGACCCTATAAAAAGTCAGATGCAGGAGCTTTCATTTAAAAGACAATGAATCATCTCCCTGAATATATGACTAAATTAAAAATGATTCTTCTTTGCCTGATGTTCTCTAATGTTCAGATGAAGAAATTATCTTTTCCGATCTGGTTTAATGTTCTTGCTAGCAGAGAGCTGTTTTTCTAGTTTCCCAGCATCCCATTGTGGCAGCGTGCCAACAGGACACAGCAGAAACTGGCAGATGAATGAAAGTAATTTACATTCACCATAAATGAATATCCCAACAGCAGGAATATAGTCAGGAACCTCCACTGATAACCAGTACTTCAGATATATTACTGCCATTTCCCAAAGCATCGTTTTATTTTAGCAATATTTTAGACTAGTATGACCAATAAGACAAAGATCTATACCTCAGTCAGCACCCTTTACATAGTGTGATCATGTCATACAGTTATAGAAGCATATAGCGCCACCTACAGGATAAACTAGAACTATGCAATACAAAGAAGTCATGTTTTTACTATTTTATTTTGAAGACCACAGTTGTTCTGAGCAAAAGAAAAATGGAGTTTCAGGTTTTAATCCAATATTTGCTTAAGTGTCTGATTTAAATATTTTTTCTGAATCACAGACCTGTCAGAACTTCTAATCCATACATGTTCATGCTTCCGCATGAACTATTAAAAAGTTGGATCTACAAAAACAGCCAAATAACTACCATTTGAGGTAAGTGATGGCAGCCTCTATATATCCTGTGTACCAAAAGTCCATCATAACCATTACATTCAAATTAGTGTAATTCTAGTGAGCACACATTTTAATATATATTCTGTGTTTGCATTAAAGCTTAAATTTAGAATAAAGTGTTAAATGCTAGTTTGGTTGTAGGAATAAAGGATATCAAGTTCTCAGAGCAGTTCTCCTGGAAAATAACTCATGGAGAAGCACATGATAAAATGATCAGCTAATCATATAGCACTTTTCTGACTGGTCCTGTTTTGCAGAGACAATATCAATTGATCCTGACCAGCAAATCAGGAAGATCAAAGTTATCACGTGCTTCTCCATTGATTCTTCAGCAGTGGAAGCTTTCCTTGGAGTCTCTCTGCCTATTTTGGTCTCTCTCCCCTGCTCTTCAACTCTTGTAAATGGACCCTTAGGTGTACCTGTATGGTGCTAGAAATATGGTAATTGAAGGGACCCAATGCAGTGGTAATTTTTTCACTAAACCTGCAGTAAGTGTTGTTGTTATTGTATTTATATAGTGCAGACATGTTACACAACCCTTTACAGAGTACATAGTCACATAACTAACTGTCTATTTGAAATGTTGGCAATCTAACATACCTACCATAGTCATATGTAATTAACACAATCTAAGTTCAATTTCTTTGAGAAGCTAATTAAACTACCAATAAAGGCCCCCATTAACCTTACAATCTTTTCATACAATTTCTGTACAATCAAATTTTGTTCTAACAAAACCATGTAATATGAGGACCTTTCTAATCCTTCCAATCAGTATGTATTCTATCAGGGAGGCCACTATACTACACAGTTGGTAGATCTAATGGAAATTCAAATATTGGATAGTCAAAAAAAATCCCAACCATCTCTATTTGTCACTGAGCCACTAGTACCTTTAAGGCTCATGCCATGTTTGGTGGAAAACTTTTTGGCAGTTGCCCAACTTATCCCATTTACCATTTACAAATGGTTGCACACAGAAATGTGTGACAGTTTCAGGGTGGCAAAAACTTGTCAGTCTGAATGAGGCCTTACATGTATCAATATTTTGAAAAAGAAGAAAACTTATGTCATGAGCAAGTATGGCTGCTTCTATGAATATCTGATTAGAAAATATACATAGAAAATAAGATACACATACACTGATAAGTCATTTTATATTAAGGATACCATCACAGAAGTGACCTAATACTAATCTGCTATTTTTGGTTCTTCTATGGATTTCTTACCATGTGCTTTGCTCCAGGACAAGGTGGTAGAGGCCTTAATGGATTTCACTTAATGGCTAATTTAGCTTTGGCACAGCCAGTCTTTTCCCCACTCCCTAAATAGCCCTGCTCAAACATGTACTTCTTGTCTGTGCAGTATATTCCTGGTTCTGTATCATTTTCAGATGTTTTTATAACTTCACTTGTGATGGCCAAGAACTCAGAACTGTAGAAATGTATGAGTAGTGTTCTATGGATTTGCAATTTGGCTGGGGATTCTTTTTATTATAATCCCCCTCTCTGATCCCAGTATTATCCAAAACAGAACTGTTGGAGGTGATTGCATTTCCTCATACAGTACTCTTTTGAGAATTTGGATGGCACCATGCAACATGCAATTATAGTAGCTTGATGACGAGCATGTCAGCTGGAGTGTGCAGTATCCACCAATGGTTTCAACCCACATTAATCCTACAAAAACTATTAAATCTCTGATTGAGCCTTTGGAAAGCATCCGGGAGGTGGAAACGCAGCGTTTTCAGATACCCGTGCCCCTAAAGTGCCCATATAGATGGGCCCACAATCAATGACCTGTTCAAGCGCAGCATGGTGATATAGTGACGCAGCGATGAGCACCCATCGTTTGGACAGGAATCAAGGCGCACCCCCTTAGGTGCTTGATTCCCGTCAAATCCTTTGGATGGGTCGACCAGGATTTACGGACATGTCCATTACCTGTTTGACCGGCCTGTCTTTGAGCTGCATCATCAGATCCCACTCGAAGACAGGGGTGGTGGCGTTCGATGGCTGCGAGCGCGCACTGCATGACATCCATGCTTGAACAGGTCATCAATTGTGCACCCATCTATACATGTACGGGCACCCTTAACCTTAACTTAAGCGCTCTTGTGAGGTCCAGATTTCTGTACAAAAAGCGCACCATAGACTTTAATGGATTTTTTTTATGTTGTAGGCCTGTAACTTCCCAAAATATGTCCCTACAAGGGTCTAATAATCCTAGACATCCTGAATATAATAATGTTTGAAAGAAACAATTATGTAAAAAAATTAATAATAAAAGGTATTATTTGAACTATAACATCTTTTAAATACTTCTTTTGTATGATTTCAAAACAGTATGTATTTATATATATTTTTGGGTTGTAATAAAAAATAAAATATAATAATATATAATATTATAATAATAAAAAATTTATTCATTTGGAAATGTGTTTTGTGGGTTTTTTTTTTTACTTTGAATTGTATTGGATACAGTTAGCACTGTATCTGTCCCAACAGCTCAAAGTTGCTATTGGGACCTAAAAAAAATATATTTCCCTATCCTGCTGACGTCTGTTGGAGCCGCCATTTTAAATTCAGTGTTAGCTTCCTGTCTTGAATGAGTTTAGGCTGCAATAATGCCGGCAGCAACCGGGGGCAGCCAGATACAATGTGTGTCAATGGACACAAAGTGAAAGCAGGAAAAAAAACAAAAAAATATTGTGAACAGAAATATATAGATATCTCCTCACAGGTAACATTTTTTTAATTAATATATTGCTCCAATAATGTGGGGAAGGCAAACTAGAGGGAAAAGTTTGTCTGGTGGGTTTAGGTGCACTTTAATGATGTTGAGATATTTAATGTGCCCTCAAAAAATATTGACTGAAATTTCCTAAATAATTAAAGCTTCTATGAGATTTCATTGTTTTGGGTTATACTTGAGTCAGTAAGTCTTCCTAGTTTGTGTAGATAAAATGAGGTATCTCTGCTTATACTTGGGTTGGCTTATACTCGGGTATATACAGTATTTCATTATTACAGCGCCATATTGCAAGGGTCATATACCGTATTTTTCGGACTATAAGACACATAGGACCATAAGATGCACCCAAAATATTGGAGAGAAAATAAGGGGAAAAAAAAGAAACCCAGCCATTCAGATAACAAGTGAATATACAGAATTTTACAGCAAAGTATGCAGGACTGGATCATGCAGTATTCACTTTGTATTCCTCCAGCCAAAAGGCCAGTGCCAGGAGGAAGGTCTTTGCTGCAACAGAGTGTGCAGGGCTTAAACCTTAGCATGTGTTAATATATACACTAGCAGTACCCATTCTCTGAACACACTGACCAACTTATGATAAGACACATTTTACAATCTGGCACTGAACAACTTAGGGCTTGTTTCCACTCATGTGATCCCGCGCGGCTGATAGTTATCGTGCATTTTTGAGACGCAATTTTTTTTTTTATGCAGATGTGGATGCGGTTGGGACGCGGATGTCAGCTAGCCTTCAGAAACGCGCCCTAAACCGCATCCGCACCCGAACGCGCACAACCGCACCAGTGGAAACTATATTGAAGTTTCCAATGGATGCGGTTGATTGCGCTTGCGGCCGTGCGGGATCGCATCAATGGAAACAAGCCCTTACCCGTGGGTAGCTTTTTACATATGGGAGAAGATATGAGTCTTTGACACAAAATGAATTTATTGCAATGCAGGATGATAATGTAAATACACAACTCATGCCATCTAATTGTAAAATGTGTCTCTCCATAACTTGGTCAGTGTGTTCAGAGAATAGGTTTTGCTAGTGGAGATAAGATCCCCTTCTTGGCAGTGGATTTTCGGCTTAGCTGGAGGGAATAGAACAAATATCTTAAAATCACACAGATAAGATTGACACTCACAGAACCACACAGACCTTCTCTCGGGCTCCTGATTAGATTGCGATGGATTGCACCGATGCTGGAGTTGCCATGGTTAGTTTCCAAAGTCCACACAATATATGTGTATATGAAGCAATCCGCAGGAATCCAACGAAAATCAAATATCAAGACAGCTTGAAATACCCACTCCCTAGGGGGTCCTCTTTACTCGTACATGTTACACTCCCTTAGGGGCTTAGTCATAATAGAGATTCCCATACACCAACACTATATGTACACCTAGCATGAAGCATCTCCACCCATCCATTTTATGTATTATCAATGTTAAAAATAGTATGGAATAGAATGATAAAGATTGGATTTTTTTTATATTTCTATTCCCACCATTCTGAATAGTGGTGGTAGTCTTTGGATTTAACACCTAAGGGGTTAACCACTGGACAGGAGGATGGGGTGGAGACAGCTTCATGCTAGGTGTGCATATAGTGTTGGTTGGTATTACTAAGAGAAAGAGGACCCCTATCTCTATCACTATTACTAAGCGAATGTGGACCCCTAGGGAGTGGGTATTTCAAGCCGTTTTGATTTTCATTGGATTTTTTCAATAAAAGACTTTTGGATTTTATGCACGTGTGCAGATTGCATATTTTACATTTTGCATTTTACATATTTGGACCAAGACACAGGGATACCTTCCCATTGATTTTAATGGTAAAAAGTGCTTCTTATAGTCCGAAAAATACAGTAAGTATTTTCAGAAGCTGATTTCAATTGTAGCAGCATTCAAGTTTCACCAAAAAAGTTTCATGGTATATAGTTTTAGAAGACATCTTACTAGAAACAACAAGTTTGCTCCAGATGTCAGTGTCTGATTTAATGTTAGAATGTAAAACAAAGTTTGCTCCAGGCACTGCCATGTGTAGTGACCAGGCACAGAATGAGCTTCAGATTGTAACTGACATTCTGCAAAAAGTTTAAATCTGACCTCAATAAAAGGCTCCACAACTGGTATGTGGAGTTGTTAACCCCTACTTAATGATGTTGAGGTAATATGCCCTCAAAAAACAAACATTGAAATCAACTGAAATGTCGTAAAAAGTTGAAGCTTCTATGAGATATTACTGTTTTTGAAGTTTAACAAAGCAGCATTTATAAAAGAAAAAAGTCCAAAGTTAAATCCTGTAGGATAAATTGCATTTAAAACGGATCTGCGCAATTGACGCACAGTGTAGAGGTCCACCTATTGCTGGCACAGTGCTTAAACAACATTGCTCAAGTATTGGAAAACTGCTATGGGGAGTTTAAGCCCTCCTGCATTGGAAATTATGTAAAGCCCCCCATACACCTTTAGATTCCTCCATACATTCTCCATCAGATCTACCAACAACTATGTAGTATAGTGACCTCCCAGATAGAATACATAGTGATTGGAAGGTGTAGAAAGGTCCTCATATTACATGGTTTTGGTAAAAGAAAAGTTGATTGTACAGAAATTGCATGGTAATTGTATGTGGTGTATGGGGGGCTTTAGGGTTGCAGCACAAAGGTAGGTTTAAAAGTAAAAAACAAACAAAAAAAACACTTTATAAGTTCACCATGCCAAACTGCATTATATTAATATTAATAAGGGTTTCATTGAGATTTAGGTTAAGTTCTGAATGTAGGCCACAGTGAATAACCTATTGGATACAAAAAAATTTGTAAAATGTGAACATCAAGGTCACCAACTTTTCCACAACAGATAGGTAAGTAAATCACACTTTTCTTGTAACATAAACCCCTACCAGCAAGATATGTACTTTCTACTGACATATTTTCGTTTTTGAACTGTAAATGCAGTATGACAATGCACTTGTTACCCCAAACTGGTTTTTCCTGAACTCACAGTATCGTTTGATCAGTAAAACAATAATGCAAGAAGTTTTCAAATGTATTTTCAGCAGACTGCTTGGCAGATATACTAACCCTGTGCCTAAGGACCGTCCATTAGGAAGTTTAATTTTTTTTCAAGGGAAAGAGTGTTCAAATCGTTAAACGTAAGTAGCCGGTTTGTATCCTGCTATTGTTACAGAGTATTCAAAATTTTGGTCCCATCTCCATTCATTTCTCAACTTATATTGCTAAGATCTCTACTATCGCTAAGATCATTAACTACAAAAGCTGAAGGTGGAAGTTGGTCTGTAGTTTCTTTAAATGTTGTTTTTCCTGCATCTTCATAGCAAATCACTGTTTATTCACTGATTATATTTCATTTTATCATTTTAAGATAATTGATCATTTTTTTGCAGGTCTTTTAGAAAAATTGCAAGTATGTTGTTCTAGATATATTAAAAGTATCAGGAAAGACAGTCAGCAGATGAAAATGCAGTGGTGATGGAGTGGTTAATGTTTGGTAAGTTACCTCTAGAATTCTGAGTAGGTTAATTAGTGCATACAAGATACCCATTTCCAAACTTGAGTGCATTGTTAAGCTGGGCATACATGTCTCGATTTTTTGTTCAATTTTAGTGCGATCCTTTATCAAAATCGATCGCTCGATCGAATTGGATAAAAATTGAAGCATGCCAAAAGTGTCCGAGCGATCGATTTTGTCAAAAATCGGACAGAAAAACAATCGTTCACGGATCCGTTCTGATGGATAATTTTAATAAAAAGCAAAGGAATCGAGTGCTGTTAGTTGTCTCATGCGATCGTTTTAAGCGATCAATCTATGATTGTTGTGGAAATTACCTTTGTTTGTGTGCTGTTGCCCAGAAATTAAATGCATGGTATGTTGCAGTTTTCGCAAATTAAATTGATTCCAGAATCGGATGAGCGATCGGATTAAAAAACGATCGCTGGATAATTGGTACGTGTATGTCCAGCTTTAGGTTTTGTTTCCCTATTTCAATTATTTTGTAATCTTAGGCTTACTACTCTTCTACTCTTTTTCCATGTTTTATTCCCCGCATTCGGTACACCAGGCATATTTTACACTTTTAACGGCGCACGTTAATGTCAATGAGGTTCTTGGTGCACTTAACCTAAAGGCAAATAGTGAAAATCTCTGTCAAGTTTATTTTGTCACATAAAGTCATTTTTGTGTAGAGTTTACTTTACCATTTGCAACAAAAAAACCTGACATAGATTCTCACTGTCCCCACCCAACGTAAATATCCCATACTGAATTCTATTCGACTATCATGCTCATCAGTTCTTCAAAAACTATAAACAACATGTAAGAATTGTCAAACTCTTCTACTGTCATCTAGATAGCTTGCCAATGTCAACAATCTTATTTGTGTGATACAATTGCTGGAGGTATATTTGGTACAAGTAGACTTCATTAGGCTCTCTATTAGAGATGGGCGAACATTGACATTTACTGTCCGCAAACGGGCGGGTCGGACTTTTAAATAAGTCCGCCGTCCGCCCTGTTCGCGGACACATTCAAATTCCCCGCCTCTAGGCGTCAGTGACGTCACATTCGGTCCTTGGACCGCAACCTGGAACGCATAGTTCCTGGTTACGGGCACAGGATGTGACGTCACTGACGTTACTTCCTGCTCCAAGCCGGATTTTTCACTACAAGACCGACTGCATGCCCGGTCTTGTAGTGAAAAGATTCTTCCTCCGGCACGATCTCGCAGGTTCTGATCCTGCCGGAGGAAGAATTTAGATCTTCTTCTCGTCGGCGAACGGGGCGGGTCGAACACCCGTACTGTCCGCCGGCGAGAGGATGGGCGAACATGCTCGTTCGCCGCCGAACTGTTCTCCGGCGAACAGTTCAGTCCATCCCTACTCTCTATGTTTATTTGCTGTTTATCTCCAAAGCTGGCCATAGACGGTTAGATTTGCGGCTGATTTCATTGATCTGTCACAAGATCGGCCACAAATCTAACGCGAAAACCTTACATTCGGCCATGAATCGGCCGGGAAATTGATCTAACAAATCATGGACATGTCCATTAATTTTAGATCAATGTCCAAAGTAAATGCTGGCACACAAAGGGTGCATGGCCGATTCCTGGCACGAATGCCTGTGCTTGATGACGTCATAACTAGTGATGAGCGGCGTAGGCAATATTCGAATTCGCAATATTTATTCTAATATTTGATATTCGCAAATATTTGTAATTCGACTGTATGACTGACCATATATTGTGAAAATATTTTTGCGATTATAATCACATCACGATTACCTTCAAAATTAATATAAAATCACAATGCATGGCCATAAGCTTCCCAATGCATAATATCGCAAATATTCAAAATTGTGACTATCCGCCGCCAAATTAGCGAATTCTCGAATAGACAATATTTATCAAATATATTCGCAATTTGTATATACAAGCTCAACACTAGTCATCACACATGGTTGATCTCAAGAAAAATCGGCATGGCATTGAGATGTCCATGCTGGGCATTAGAGATCAGCATAAATACCTATAACCTTACATGCCTTCATATTGAAATGCATTATATTGAGTAGGGAAAAGAGGAAAACAGCTTCTCAGATTCACGGATCCCCACTTATTGCTAGAACAGTGTTTACATGTAGATAAAAGTTACAGCTCTGGGGTCCAACCTGAAGGGCTTTGCATATATTGTTATATAATAGTAGTAAAAATAGTAGAGAATTAGTTATATGTATTCAAATGTATCATTGATACAATATTAGCACAAAGGCAGATCAGTTATATTTTACCCAGCTATCACTGAGGAATACAGAACCCCTCCTCTCTCTTTAATGATGAAGAGTGGGGTATATTTGTATAGTTCTCTATAAGTAACAACACTGCTTCTCCACAGATATACCATGTAAGTTTATAAGACTAATTTCTTTTTTTCAATGTTAATGTCTATGTAAATGATTATTATGGTTTGTTCAACAAACTTAAGCTGGCCATACACCTTTAGATCTCTCTGTCAGATATCCATTAGATCTACCAACAACTATGTAGTGCGATTGAACACAGGTAAGCAAGCCATACACGTGTCGGATTCCATGGCCAATTGATCACTCACCCGATCGATTCCGGCGATTCTGCCGGGAATCGCAGGTGTGATCAATCGGCCAATTAAGAGTATCCATCGCTGCATACCACCTTGTCCAACGGATTCCGGGACGATTCCGTGTCCCATTGTCCACCTCACAAATGGCAACTCCCCCTGATCTGGGCAGAATCAATCTGATGGAACCAACATGTTGGTTCTCTGTCGGATCCGATTCTGGGCCCCTGAACGATCGGACCTGATCGATTGGACAAGGTGGGCTGCATGCGATTCCGGCACGATCGTTTGGCGTGCACGCGCCCGGAATCGATCGTGCCGGAATCCGGTGGGAATCCGACACGTGTATGGGGGCCTGTAGACTTGATTGTTTAGAAAGTCATATTACATGGTTTTGGTAAAACAAAAGGAGATCTAAAGGAAATCTGACAGAGAAATCTAAAGGTGTATGGGGGCCCTTAGCGATGTTAGACAATGGCCTTGGTCATGAATATAGTCCAAAGAACTTGAAGATGGTAAGTACAAATAATGCCATTGCAATGTTATATATGTCTTTCTTGTAGGAATGAATGGCTGCAGAATAAGAACAAGACTTCTGCATTCCACCTGAAACTGTGCCTGTGGTGATACAATCAGCATTTCAGTCATAGTTTTTGGTGGAATGCGGATCTTCAAGCTACAGGAAATTGCGGGCTATGAAAAACATTGTGCCTCATATTTCCTCATGTAATACAGTGAGAAGCAATGTGAGGCACAGGCTAGGTTAGGCCCACTGTGCATTACAGTGCTTTTCACCATATTAGTGGGGTCCAGTATCAATTTCTTTTCAAAAATATATTTAATAATTAACTGCAGTTTTTGGATTTAAAAAAATATCATCTCAGTAAATTTTAGGATTAGCTTGTACTAAGCATATATTGTTGGTGGACCAGGTTGGAATTTTGGCTGAGTATTGTCTGCAAGGAGTTTGTATGTTCTCCCTTTATCTGCATGGGTTTCTAGTTTCCTTAAAGACATACTGGTAGGTTAATTTGGTTCCTTCATAAAAAGTCCAAGACTTTGTTGATTAGATATATATGACATGGGGTGTTAGATTGTGAGCTCCCCTGAGAGACAGCTAGTAAAATATCTATGTGCTCTGTAAAGTGCTGTGGCAGTGCTAACATTATTAATAATTGGTGTGATATCTGAGATCTATCTATCTATGAACTATTTATGCAAGAGTGGCTGAATGATAGTACAACGATAGTTCTAGGAATTGATGCGCACCAACTTGTGGAATCGAGCCCGGGCACTCTAACAGGGTAATACCATCATGTCCGATCGATTTGTCCTTGGAGAAGGATCTATTGCTCAAGGTGGGCTGCGTCCGTTTCTCGCCATGTATCGAGTGAAAAATCAACCTATGTATGGCCGGCTTAACCCATTACTTTCAGGTAAGTATATCAAGACAAAAACATTTTTGTTAAAATATGTATGACCTTGTCGTTTTGTGTACCAATGTGAGTCTCAAAAAAAACCCACCTGAAAGCGTACCTCCATAATGACTTCAGTTAGTGAATAAAGGGTATCACCTGAACTTTAAACTGTCTTCGGGTCCACAGGTGCCTGCCCACCATAGCAGACCAACGTTTTCATGTGGATTTCAACGCAGCGCCTGCTGCATATAAGGGAGGAGATGGGGCAGAAATACTCTCAGCATCACAGGCAGTGAGGAAGGATGCCAAGTGGGTGGATTCTATTTGAGCAGATACCAAGCACAGTAAGGCTATGTTCCCACTTAGGCGATTTATTGCATGGGCTGGCAGTTGATCACCTGAGCTGGTTTTTCAATCACCTACACTACTTTCAATGGGCCTGTCCCCATTGATAGGATTGAAAATTGCCACCACAGGCAAAAACTGCCAGCGCAGGCGATTAATCGCCTAAGTGGGAACATATCCTAAGGGAAATTGCTGGGAGAGTCCTTCTGTCAGATTGCAGTATGAACCTTCTTTTCCTCAGACCCAGGTACCTGCCTTAAAACGATGTTATTGTTAAATATCAAGGTAATATGACAAATTTTTATTCTGATTGGGTCTCCCATATACTACCTCCTAGGCAGGATTGTTTAACATGTAGCCCACCTGCTCTCTGGGCTGCCCACCTGGACCTGTTGCCCCATTGGTTGGTCCTTTCACAGAGTACCGTCTTGGGTTACATCACCCTTTCTCTGCATTTACCTCTTAGGAGTAATTGCAAGATATGTTACCACACTGTGGTACAACAAATGTGTATTTGCATTGTTTACCAAGATTGCTACTATTTCTTTATGATGTATTTATATGACTGGTATTTTTTGTATATGTGCTTCCTTTATAAGATTGACCCAGACACTGAATCCAAGATCTTCACAGAGGGGTGATACTCCCTGAGGAAGCTCAGACATGGGGTGACATGTGTGGGCTAGTGATGAGCGACTAGGCAATATTCGAATTTGCGTAATTTCGCGAATATCCGCCAT
>CM070035.1:65563450-65586310 GCA_036250615.1 Ptychadena robeensis | reverse complement strand
GCGAAATAGCGATATTCGAGCTAAATATTAGAAAATCGAATATTCGAGCTCAACACTAGTGTGGGCCCTTATCACACTGCCCCTCCTCATATTTTAACTTTCCAGGTGTTGCACCTGATTGGGTCATATTATAGCCTGTAAAATATGGTACATAAAGTGTGATAATAAACTGCCCGAAAAAAAAGTTTTGATGTTTTAGAAAGTGAAAACTCATGTCAGGTTATATCTTCTTAAACCTGGGGAGATTTCACTTCTCTATAATTGTAATACAGATGCAACAAGAAATAAGAGAGAATCTTTCCAAAATTCCTAGCATGAAAATATTAGAGAATTTTCATAGCAACAGGTCATCACTATAGGTCCTTCCATATCATTATGCAATAAGTCACCTTTGTTCAAAGCAGCTTTGTAAATAAACTATGATGGTGTTCTAAAGCCACCCATACACCTTTGGACCACTCCATACAATTTTATTGATCTACCAACAACCATGTAGTATAGTGACTTCCTGATAGAATACATCGTGATTGCAAGGGTTAGAAAGGTCCTCATAATACATGGTTTTGATAGAAGTTGACTGTACAGTAATTGTATGGTAAGATTGAGTGTATGGGGGGCTTTATTCCAAACAGCCTGTTGCCTATCTTCACATGCCTAAAATGCATACATATTTTACAATTAAAATCCATTAAAATAGGGTATAGAAAGAACTTTCAGCCCTGCTTTGCCAGACTGATTAGGAAGTTGTGTATGTCCTCTGTGTTGGTCTTGGTTAGATTGAAAAAATTGTATCACTGTGTAGATTTGTAGTTGTAGGTATAGTGTTTTTAGACTTAACTCCTGATGAAAATAAAATGTACTTTGCAGATAATTCTTATGCTCCTTAAAATGAGAACCTTCTGAATTCATTGTAACTGATTTAATCAGTAGAACATATTTAATAATTTGACACAGAAATACATTGTGGAAAATTGTATAGACTATACTTCAAATGGAACTGGAACAAAAATGTATTTGATAGCTCTTCTGAAAACACTTAAACCATGTTTGTGTGCAACTAATTTAAGAACATCACAGTCTAAATGGTAGAAGATTAACAAGGCCCACATTTTTTAGTGGTGTGTAATTATACCATACTACAGGCTTCAGTGTTTATTTCTTGCCTATGCTGTGATTTTAAATTGAACCACAACATAACAACCCTGGGACAGTAATTGAGATAAACTTACAGGATGCCAGCTCTGCAAATCCCTGAATGTACCATAATTCACTTATCAGTTCTTCAGTAAACACATTACATCAGATTTGTTTAGTTGCTCTGCTCTGCTGAATAGTATAAATCATATGTTATTTTGAACTACAAAGTGCTTCTTCAGCAGACTTTAATTACATGATAAACCGACAGATGTGTATACCCCATTCCCTGAGAATGAGAAGCACTTTACAGTAAAACAGTAAACAACACATTACAGATTACAGAGGGTGTATTGATCAGTCCTATAAATGGTGCACTGCCCCTTCTGAATGAAATGACAGGGCAAGATTGGTTTAACAAAAGTACCATATTAATGCAACCAGAAACCCTTACAAGTTCACAACTGACATCAACATATTAGGAGATAGTTAATAAGCACCACCCAGTAAGAACCATGTCCAGGTAGAATAAGTACTTTACTGACACAATTTGGTTTTAGCAGAATACTGTAGTACAATATGGTCACTAGCAGCAGAGGATGGACAGATTCTGCAGTAGGCTGTTTTGCATTCCCAATAATAAATACCAAAGTCTGGGACCTGTGGATAAGGCTAGCAGGTACGATGACGTGTTGGATTGCACTGTAGGTGGCTGTAGAATTACAGAAGGAAATGTGGAGCATCACAAGTGGCAAAGAGACTGTGAATGGGGATGCTGTACCTACCTGGGAGGAAATGTAGGCTTTGATGGGGCGCTACAAGCTGTTGTAGAGCGGTGGATTAGGCTGTAGGGCATGCTTGTTGTGTTGGCATTTCGAATGGCTGTTGTTGGGGATGGGAAAAATGTTACCTTGTTGTGGATGGTGCAAAGATTACTAGAGGGTACAGCAAGAGGCTAGGGGATAGAGCTGGTCAATAAATATTGTTGCAATTTTGACAAGCTAAAGTTGTTAGGAAATTGAGTTTTTGCATGACTGAAGTTCAAAACCAAGTAAAAAATATTTTGACTTGACTTTCAACTCAACATCCTACACACTTTCTCTTCATCTCCAGCTATTTTTATGATAATACCTTGTTCAAGGACTTTATTCAATTAAGGCTACATTTACATGGTCTCTTCCCGGGCCCCCGAAGCATCCTCATAGCTCTGCGAACTCGTCTCAGACCATAATCGACCTGCGGATGCCTAGATTTGCATCTGTCATTCTGTTGTGCTAATTGCTTGTTTATCGGGAAGTTCAAAACCAACCATGTTAACGAGCCCCAACTCCCAAATAACCTAGTGGGAAACTGTAAAGAGGGCTGCAGGTTACTTTAAGGGTGCATTACAGATGGCTTTGAGGCTATACATTGGTCCAGATAGCATTTCAGATTAACATGAACAGGGTTTAGTGGCAAATTGCTTGGAGACACAGTAAAAGGCTGAAGAGCTATATAATTCTATAGAGCGCTGCAGGTAGCTGGGTCATTTAAGTAGGCTGAGAGGATATATGTGGGAGTGGAAGATGTGGATGGGGGCTGGAATCCACTGCAAGCTGGCTGTGCTGCTATGGAGAGGTCATGGGGTAATTTTCTCTGTCCCAGGGACACTGGAGAGGACTGGAGTATTCCAGGTAGCTACCGATTTGTATAAAGGGGCTAGAGGATATTATAGAGGCTGGTATCACTGCAGGAAGCAAGCTGCTGTATCCACTGTGCAATTGACATATTTAAATGATGGGTTTTAATACTTCCTAAAGCCCCCCATACACTTTAAAATCGATCCATACAATCTCTTTTAGATCTACCAACAACTGCGTAGTATAGTGGTCTCCCTGATGGAATACATAGTGATTGGAAGGATTAGAAAGCTCCTCATATTACATGGTTGTGGTAGAAAAAAAATTGATTGTACAGAAATTGTATGGAAAGATTGTAAGGTGTATGGGGGCCTTTAGAGGGATAGCTCGCCAACTACAGTGCAAACTGCAGTTCTAAGATGGCATAGAACAAATGAAGTAAATGCAAAATTTGTAATTACATCTTGTATCTTCCTACAGGTTTATGGAGCCAGTATTTTGTTTGATGCAACTTTTGTTTAGCAAGTTCATCCTCAATAAAACAAATCATAAGTGCATCTTCATAGGAAAGACTTTGACACAGTGGTGGGCAATGGAGTTGATATTAAGGGGCCACAAGTGCGGCCCTTAGCATCACTAAAGGGTCGCACATAACATTTTCAATCTATACTGACTTGTATAATCATTTTTTAAATGACAGCATACATAGCTGGAAGACATAAGTTTTTTTTTTGTTTTTTTTACGAAAAATTGTTTTAAATTATACAAGATTGGGGAACACTGTAGTGTGGTAATGCACATTTTGTGACATATACATCATTAAAGGTTATGTGCCTCATAGATATTATCAAAGCCTTTGAGGAGATCTATAAAGGCATATAACCTTTAATTCAAAGGCCTATGTGCCCTATTCTGTTCCTTCTCTTCCCACTGTAAGAAGATCCTTGGAGAAGAAGCATCAGCGGGGGATCAGCGGACAGGTGAGTTTCTATGCCCTATGCATTAACAGTTAGGTTTCTGGGGCCGCAAGTGGAGTACTAAGGAGGGCCGCAGGTTGGGCACTTGGACTTTGACAGAAGGATATATAATACAGCCTTCATCCCCAAAACACTAACCAGTTTGGTCCATCAAAGAACTTTAATTTCAGTTGTTTCATTAGAAATAACATGCACACACTCAACTCAGTTCATGTTTTTATTTGCAAATGATACAGTTTTTTTTCACTTGAGTAACAGTTGCATACACAAAGCCTTAAATGCACAATTTTGGATTAACCAATAAGTTTTATTGATCAAGACAAGCTACAAATAACATTCAATAAACATTCATGAGTTCAAGGTTAAGTATAGGAATACATTCAATACATGACGCTTTGGTTAAAAATATTCTGACAAAAACCTGTCACATACAGCATGAACAGTCAAAAAAGGAATTGCATAGATGAAGTTTTGGAAGTGTGCAATTAGTAGTTAAGGGAATGGGTATAGATTTAGTTGAAATTTACCACTTGTGCATTAACTACCTATTAGTCCCCTCTGGAATTTTCTATAAAATGCAGATTCAGCTTCTGAAATCTTGGATTTACATGTAATTACTGTATATTTTTGGGGGATGGTAAAACCTGATACAAATTAACTGCATTGTTAATATATAGCATGCCAGACATGCACTCAAGATGTGTTTCTGGTTTGTACAATCACTTGTTAGAATGAGCATGGTTGTAGAATATTGCTAATCATCAGAGTTTCATTTATTTGCCAGAATCTATAGTAACAAATCGTCAAACCCATAGCAACAAATAAGTATTGCTCTGATCCAGCATAAGCAGAAAGTACAATTTCTTGAACAAGGCCAATGGGCGAATACATGTTGTGATTGATATAAACTGTTAGGGCTTGTCCCCACTTACGCGGCATTTTTTTAAACTATACATTCAATGAAGCCAACCATGGTTAAAAATCGTGTCCACACGCAAATGTTGACCGAGTTCATTTATGTCTAACGTAGCCGCTAGCGTTTCAAACCACAGCCACCCACCAAAGTGAGGACAGAGCTACTTGAATGAGTGGAGGTGGCAGCCCTTAAGGTAGCCATACGTTCTATGATCGGTAGCGATTTGGAGGCCGAACAACTGCAAAACACATGCACCCACCAGGATGGATCGACCAAAATCGCACCACAAATCGTGACAGCTGCAGTGTGATGACATTGCCCGCTAGAGAATCAGACAGGTATCGTAGCAGGTATGGCTAACTTTACCCTGCTACAAACATGGCTAATCATCCTGAGGGAGTGATCAACCAGGTTTCCTAAAAATACCGTATTTTTCGGACCATAAGACACACCTTTTTCACCCCCAAAATTGGGGGCAAAAAGTGTCTGTGTCTTATGGACCAAATGCGGGACCCCCGCGGCCACTCGGCTGTCGGTGGTCTCGCACCTTGGCTCCCGCTAGCTTTCCTGCCACAGAGATAAGTCGGGGAGCTGGAGGAGCGGTCAGATGTGAGATGCCGGCTGGTGTCCGGCTCTCCCGTCTGTACTGTATAATTGCCTATGCCAGCAGAGCTCAGAGCCCTGCTGCCATAGGCAATGAAGAGAAGGAGAGATGAACGGCCATTTATCTCTCTCTCCATCTATGGAAACTGCAGCTCCCACGGACAAAGTAACAGCTGATCGGCAGAGGAGAGGGAGAAGACTCTGCAGATGTCTGCCCCCCTCCTCCAGATCAGAGAATGACGCTGTGCTGAGTGTACTGCTGCTAGTGACACCTACTGGCTGAATTGAATATTGCATTTACTGAATTCATTGCATTAACCCAATTGGTGTGAAAACTTATTAAGTCTTTTTTTCTGGTATTACTGCCCTAAAAACTGAGTGTGTCTTATGGTCTAAAAAATACGGGATGTCAATTTTACAAGTTTTTAACACTTAGAATACTACATTGAAAAAATATTAGTAAATGTGCTAATATTTGCTTTAGTTATCCAGTTATGTAAAAAGCATAGTCTCATGGTTGGGTAATCATAGTGATCAGCAATTTTACATGATTAGGAATTTGAAGTAAATATGCACACATCCGTTTGAAAATAGAACCGTTATAGTGAAACAATCTAAATGCACTGCAATGCACTTTCCCAGCTGTTGCAGCGTGAATGAGCAGAAATTGGATCTAAGAATCTGCAAAAAAAATGCAAGTGTAAGTACTTTTAAGGCTAAATGCAAGCTTTTGGCTAAATCATTCTTGGCAGACATTTTATGGATGGATCTTTTTTTAATAAGTTATAGTCCAAAGCCCTGGTTAACCCATTGCAAACCCCAAGCTATACAAACAGTATACCACAGATTACTCCGTATTAAGGGCCCATAAAAAATATATTCAAAAAGATTACACTCTAGCTAATCCATATAGAAATGCGTGAAAATCATCCCTAATCACTTTTAAATGGGAAAGGAAACTACATTTTTTGTGGTGAAATGTTTTCTGTGGTGGCTGTGCTTAATTATATTTTAAAGAGAGAAGGGAAGAATTTCAACCAATAGCAATTATTTCTAAAGCCGCCCATACACCTTACAATGTCACCATACAATTTCTGTACAATCAACTTTTCAAAACCATATAATATGAGGAGCTTTCTAACCCTTCAAATCACTATGTATTCTATCAGGGAGGACCCGGCACTACATAGTTGTTGGTAGATCTAAAGGAAATTGTATGGAATGATCTTAAGGTGTATGGGGGGGGGGGGGGGGGGGGTAATTACTATGTTTAATAATGCATTCTCACAAACTCAAATTTCTAGCATTCAATTGACTTCAATTGACTAGATTTCTAAAAGCATCGAATTAGAAAAGTTGGGATTTTTTTTTTTGTAGGACTGGACTTTATTATCATTTACATTCTAGGTCTAACATTTTTGCTTTCAAGTGTTTGGCTCTCCCAACAGCCCGCTCCTTAAGGAAGGGTGGACTTACTTGTGATGTAGCTGCACTTCCAGCAGAAGTTTCTATTTTCTAGCTTGTTCATAAAAAATACAACAGATGGTATGGTACGAAGAATTCTGTACATAATGAAGTCACCAACATTCCAAAGTTCTAGTGACTTTGTGTTCTCCCTTACATGATGGGAGTTCATCTACAGCAAGCACTAGTGTTACCCATACATGTATGGAGATCACCACTGATCCGTCCCGACAGCTGACAGTTTGGGCATGGAAAAGGACTAAAGAATTGCACATGGCATAGATTGCATTCCTCCAACACCAATAGAGCAACGATGTCCAGAAATTTGGGGAGACAGTCACAGGGCATTGCAAGTATATCTTGATGAAGGGTGAGCAACTAATAGACATTAATTATTACTTTTCAAATGAAGTGTCTCCTACAGCCTCTTAATTAGAGCTTTACTAACCTGGACCTGCGCTCCCCTTCCTTCATTAGACTGGCCTGCCACCTCCAAGTGAGAAAGCGACCAGGCTGCTCTGAATGTTAACCTGTGGAAGAGACTCCATCCCCAAAAATTCAGGTTTTGACTCAGCATTGTCAAGGGAGGATGCCAAAGGCTCTTCCCATAGACTAAAGCAAAGGAGCAAAAGACATGCTGGAAATCTTCTTCTTCTTAATCATCTTCTGGAGCCCCTATGAACATTCGACCCTTGCAATTGGGGGGGTGTCTGCGTCTTATGGTCCGCGACCATTTGGCCACCGGTGATCGCAACTTCCCGTCAGCTCGCCCGGCAGATAGGAGATTAGCTGTGTGCAGAGGGAGAGCTGGCGGGGTGCTGAACTGTATAGGCTATATTTGCAGAGCCCCGCAGATATAGCCAATGCAGAGTGTGTGTGGGGAGAGCTGTACTCGCAGGCAGCTTCCTCACACATGCAGCAGAGACAGGGAGATGCCCAAGTGTGCTCTCTAGTGACACCATTTTTGTGGTGGAAAAGGGGTACTGCATGGGATATTTTTACATTCATTTAAACACACAAATTTTTTTTTCTGTTTTCCTGCTCTATAAACTGGGTGCGTCTTCTGGACATGTGCGTCTTACAGTCCGAAAAATACAGCAACTTCCTATCTCAAATACCCTTGTGGAAAGATCTTTAATAGTTTTTTCCTTCACATAGAACAAAGACATAAAACAAACAAAATCAGATACATATAAAAGATACTTTACAATTATCCGGTGCCTCCATTAAAAAAATATATCTAACATTAGCTACTAAAGCACAGGCTTGATTATGTTTTAGATTCTCGTGAGTAAATTTTATATTAACACAATCACTAAATCACTAGTTTCCCTTTGAAACATCCCAGAAAAGAAATGTAAAGAGTTAGAAGCAACTGAAAAAATGAATTTATTTTCTGAAAATAACTTAAGGAAAAAAGGGTAAAAAAAAAACAAAAACAAAAAGCTTAGTGAGTGAGGGAGTTGCAAAGGTGCTCCTGAGTTTCGGAACATTTACGCTACTTTCTTCCTATGTAGTATTACAATGGTTTTGACACAGACTGAAGCATACTAAGTAACTAATTAAAAAGGTTCAGCACTTCAAAACATTTGAGGGTCTTTTCAGATACTAATTTCCAGGGAACACAGGTCACCATACCATGTCAAATGTTATGTTAACTTGATAGTCTAAGCAACATCAGCATTTCCATTATGTTACGCTAAAGCAGTGGTTCCCAAACAGGAGGGCGTGAAGGTATTCCAGGGAGGCGCAGGCCGTCATTTTGAACCTGTGTTTGAATAGGGAGGGGTGCTCGATAATGTTCCTAAATAGAAAAGGGGGCCCTGCAAGGATAGTTTGGGAACCACTGCGCTAAAGTGTAAAGATTTTCAACAACAAAAAAATAAATCAGTTTTTAGAGCACACTTTACATTGGGAATGAGAGCTTACAATGGATATCATATATTCCTGTTTAAATTTTACCAGCCAATAATGTATACTATGGGTCTAAGAAATGATAGAGAGAGAACAAAGGAGAAAATCCAGGAGGTTCTATAGAACTTATTTTCAAATTTAATCTGCAATGTAGGAAAAATTCAGGGGACCTGATGTACAAGGTAGATGCCATAGGACAATGACTATTATAATTAACACGTAGAATATTTTCCAGAGTACAATATTGCCTCAACCGCTCTGCTTTCTTCCTATAGAGCATCCTGCTGCAGACCCTTCCCTGGGTTAAAAAAACTCCCCAAAAACTTCTTGTACACTATTGATCCATAACTTTAGTCTGGCTTTACGGTCATGTAGATTTTTCTCCAGCCAGCAGGTGGAGCTACAGTTTCCTTTGTCAGTGTTTCAAAGCACTGTGTCATGTTATAAATGGATAGAACACAACTTAAACATTGTACACCTAACCGGAAAAAAAAAAATGTAAAAAAGTATATTTTTACACTTCCTGGAACATGTCCTTGCAAAATGTTAACCATTAAACATTTGTGATGCACAGGAATAGCTCTGGTTCACCGGTGAAGAGCTTTTGTTCTTGATAAGATAACTGCTTAATGCTAGATTCTCCCTCGATAGATGAGGGATAGACGCCAACAAGCTGCAGCCGGCCCTCCGAGGATCGGCGGGCACCCTTTGTGTGCCACACATTACTTTGGATCAGCCGGGAATCACCGTGCAATACGACATGCAGGAGGATCCTAGTTGATCTTGCCCAGCATCCGCCAGGAACGTGCACAGTGGTTGATCGGCGGTAAAGCCTGTGTATGGCAACCTTAACACTGTGTTTCCTGGGCTGCTGTCAGTCCGCTGCAGCCCCGGAAACGACCTGTCTCGAGCACCTGCAAACATGTGCAGGGGATTCAGGTCTTTTTGATAATGACACTATGACAGGTCTTATCAGGTGAAAGCCAAAACTGAAGGATGCCTCATATTGCATCCAGTAGTGGGTTGCGCTTATTGCTCATTTACCGGACGGTTGTTAACGAGCTCTAACCAGGACATTCTGAGGAGGGAAAGTAGAAGCACATCCCCTATCAATACAGCTGGCTATAAACCTTTAGATCTCTCTGTCAGATATCCTTTAGATCTACCAAAAACTATGTAGTGCCGGGTCCTCTGCGATTGAACACAGGTAGACTTGATTGTTTAGACAGTCCCTCATATTACATGGTTTTGATAAAACAAAAGCAGAACTAAAGAAAATCTGACAGATAAATGTACAGGTGTATGGGGGTCCTTAGATAGTAGCAGGTATAGTCTGCATTTTTGTAATATTGGTGTTAAGTTCTTGTGCTTTGGAGCTTTCTGTTAAAGTCAGTTATATAACTTCAGTGCAAAAAAACTTCTAATCGGGCTCTCATAAAAATATGTACACATAATGCGAGATGTGACCAAAAAAAAAAAAATCACAAGCAGAAAGCCTAACTTCCTCACTTAAGATGCATCAAAGTGAAATCTATTGCTATAACTAATAAAAATAAATCATGTTTTAAAAAAACAATATATTAGCATTAAATATAAAAAGTTAAGCTACACAGAATATACAAGTCTCTTTCGAATACAAAACTTTGATACATTGCTAGCATCAGTACAGGTCACATTTAATGCCCTGAGATCATATTCATAAAATTTCGAGAACATTTAAACCCCTCACTTTATTATGCCCATCACTTAATGAAGATTATGCACTTAAGATGAATGTCCGCATACTACATCCTACACATATAATCATGGCATTAGGGATGAAAATAATTATGTTCCAAAAGCACTTACCTTGTACGTAGAGGTGTAACAGAGGACACCACAATTCATTAAAGGAACATGAAGTATCCC
The DNA here is from genome assembly GCA_036250615.1 of Ptychadena robeensis. Classification (NCBI taxonomy): domain Eukaryota; kingdom Metazoa; phylum Chordata; class Amphibia; order Anura; family Ptychadenidae; genus Ptychadena; species Ptychadena robeensis. Next base: position 65,575,775 of record CM070035.1, on the reverse strand, counting down.
TGTTATTAAAATGGTTCAGTGTGTACAGGAGCATACATCTCTTTTGGATATCTGAGATCCACAACATAAACCAGAAGGATAGTGACGTCATCCTCATCCAGGTGCCATGGGCAGAAGCCGACTATAAGGCAAGTATGGGGTTTGTAACCTCGGACCTGTTTTTTATTTAAGCATTTTATTCAAGGGAACTGTAGTATGCAGACCTTACATTTTAGGTCAAAGTCTCTTCTAATTGGTTTCTCTAATCATGCCACCATCAAGAAAGACTCTGGTTGTTATGTGTTGCTGTATTCTGCACACAATCGCTACACTTTAGGTTTCCCTTTTAAATGTTAATAGCACATGCGACACTAAGATTACTATCAAAATTCAGGCGGTTCGGCTCAATTTACACCGCCATTCACATTAACACAGCCGACCAGCTTTAGCCCCATAGACCTGTCATGGGGTCGTTACCTAAATGACCCCCGAACGTCTGTACAAGTTAGAAGGCGTTCGGTCGTTTCTCAGGCTGCTCCCGATAGCGAGTGCTCGTTTTTCCGGCTGCAGAGAAACAACAGTGTCAATTAAGCCTTAAGGGGGTTAGGAAATGAACAACGAGCACTTACACCTGAAAATATGGAAAGATTCCAGATTTAGCCACCGGGTAAGGGTTAAAAAGGAGATTTAACCTCTTTTCTATAGCAACCTCATTTTAAATATAAAAGTCAATGAATGCTGAAGAGATGAGTGTAAACAAGTGGGAGAGTCTCTCAGTAGCAAAGAAGTTTTCTAACTTCTGTAGCTTTAGTGTATGTTTCCACGGAGTTCCACCCCCTGTGCTAAGTGCATTCCTTTATGGGAATGTCGATGTCACTCATCCATATACACGCCTACCGCACTGCCCGTCTCCACAGCGTTGTCGATGGAGCCCATAACACCATGGAAATATACCCTTAGACTTATCATGGAGACTAAAGGGGGCCATACACGGTTCGACTTTTGAACGATTGATCTTAGAGTAGATCGACTTGTACGATTTAAATATCGATCAACAGTCTAACAACTGATTATACCACCACACAATGTGATGGATTTAAACATTCTCGATTCCTTTACTTGGATTGGTGCGCATGCTCCATAGGACGATTGCATACAAAATCGATCGAAATACCTAGAAAACCCATCAGATACTTGTATATTCTAATAAAATTTACCAACATGTCCGATCCCTTTTTGATGGATTTTATGGTCAATTGTACCAGGTGTGCAGGAATCGATTTCCATTTGATCAATTTAAAAATGAAAATAACGAACTGTGTATGGTCACCATTAGGCATAGAGGGACTAGAACAATCCTTTTGTCACACAATAAAACAAGAAAGGCATGACATTTTGCATCCAAATGAGTTGACTGGCCACATCTTTATTATTACCAATATAAATGTGCTTGCATGTCCAATCTAACACGATTCACAAAATCAAAGTGTTAGACGCTATATTGTTTTAAATTCCTGCTCCTAAAAACACCATGACAAGGGCAGGAACATCCACAAGGCCTCATGAAGTATGCAGCTTTTAGACCTGCCCTAGTTGGTGCAATTAAGTGGTTATTTGGCATAAATGTAACAGATTGTGTAATATGAATCTAGCGAATAACTTGTAAAGATTCCTGTAATAACTGGACCCTAAATGACTACAAGGCAGATGGAAAGATATGGAAGTTGCAGAGCTTCAATGCAGTTGCATCTATCTAGTCAGCACAAACCCTAAGAGAGACATGCTAAAATACGTAAAATACATATTAAATCCTACATCAACTGGCTCACGTTAGAACATTAAGAATAAATAAGAATACAAAATAGAAAATACATGGTATTTCTGCAGCTTTACACAAAACCTGACTGCTAGAAGTATACATAAACTTATAGTACAAAATTAACAATAGAAAAATGGCACTTTAGAATTTCTTTTCTCTTTCTACCTGTACATACATTGTGCAGTTTTAATTCATAACACTGGATATTGATTCAAAATAGGAAGTGGGATACAATGACAAACATAATACAGCATTGACAGGAAGTGACAAGCAGTGGTTTCCTGAGGAGATACACAACGGCAATTCATGATTGTGTGAGCAAACTACAGATTTCAGGAGGAAACCAAGGCAAGCGGCTGGGCCATGACTGTGAGGAGTTACTACTGCAGAGCATTACCTTGCATGCATTGATTGATATGTTGGCTTTATATTACATACATTGGCATACTCTCAAGCTTCATCTGTATTCGTTTTAACATTGCAAATATGTACACACTGGACCTGTCACCTTATGAACAGTGCATTTTCACTGGATACGTGAAAAATATGTGCAAATGGAAGTTTAATAGTAGCAACCAGATTACAGCTATTACTATCAAATACAGACTAAATAGCAGTAAATCCAATTGCTCTAGGTAACACTTATTTCTTCACCTTAAACCACTCTATATATGAGCTCCAACCACTTGTATTAAATCTAAAGGAGAACTCCAGACAAGTGATTTAGAAATTAAAGTCAACCTAAACTGAGAGAATATGCAGATTGCCATTGCTAACCTGGTTTTAAACAATGGTGGCTGCTTAATCAGTGTTCCAATTCACAGCCTGTGAAGGTGGGTTTACATGTGTAGATTTTTTCATTCAATCAACGAAGAATGAACGATTTTTTGGTTGATTGAACAAAAACCTACAATGGCCAATTTGTTTGATGGTTAAATTTGGTCATCGAACATGTTGGTAAATTTGTATCTGTCATTGTAATTTTGAATATATTTTCATTCGATATCGGAATGACATCGAACAAAAAATCTAATTGGCAGTTGATTGAAGAAACAAATCTACACGTGTAAACCCACCTTTAGGGTATGTTTCCACATCCGTCAGGACCACCTACGCTAAGCACATTGCTTGGCAGGAGATCCAGACAGAGCACATACACTTTACCTGCTCAGCAGATGCTGTTTTCTTACGGCACTTAGCCGTTCCACAGATGCAGGGGTCAATGTAGTGGAGTACAACTTAAGTGTATGATCTGTTGGGATCCCCGCCAAGCACGTAGGGGTCCCGACGGATTACTGACGCAGTGGAAACCCCCTAATAGTTACTTAATTCTAATGTTAAGCTTCTAAATGCAGCACAAGCTGCCCAGTAGTTCTCTGCAAGCCCATTTCAGCTGTGGAACTCTAAAAACCAAAAGATCAGTTTTACATCTAGTTAATCTGTTCAGCAAAGACATCTTCCATAATTCTCTCTGGAGTTTATATCCAGTTTATGGGATATCATTAGCTAATTAACTAGAGCAGAGGGCTTTCGTGGATTTCTGGCTGTCAGCAAGCCTCCTGCCTTCCCCCACATACAGGCTGGGAGGAACACCCCATCCCCTGCCTGACCCAGCCACATAGAGGAGAGACCTGGAACAGCTTTCACACTTTACTATGTTTTGAGGATCCAGCTTTCTTTAGTAAAAGGGGAGCAAAATGGCTCTTCTGATAGCAAAAGTTGCTGATCTATAGAGAAAGAGTATATAATACCCTGTGATAGTAAGTATAATATAAAAGCCTATTAGGGGGAAGTAAAACTCACCCAAGACAATGTAGGTAGTTAACACATAACAAAGTTTAAGTCAGCCACTCCCACTAAAAGAAGCCTGCATAAGATATCTACTAAATGATTCATAACCCCCAATGCAACTTACAATAATCCAATTTCAAAAGACACATAGCCTGATATGCATAGGGGCTTGCAATCATCTTAAACGGAGTTCTCCTTTAGTCTGTAGGCAGCCACATAAAAATTATAGCTGCATTGAATAATTAATGTACATTTAGTGTGTAAATAGTTTAAGTATAAAACCCTTGTTTTTATACAGGATATATTTTTTTCAATTCGGCTCACACTGTTTCAACTGACCAGGTCAACTGGACTGCTTACTTTCCTTTACTTTGACAGTGCTGCAGAAACTTTTGTGCAATACCAACTTGGCCAGCTGCTCCATTCAACCAGATAATGCTGCACAGTGTTTGTCACGTGTAGGGAAGACAATGTGTTGAGTACACTGCCTTAATGCTTCCACTGATCTTCTGCATGGTTATAAAAGCATCACTGCCAATGTGGACCCACGTTTCACTGTCTGTAATAGGCGCCTGGAAAGTTACAACAAATGGGTTTCAGTTCAAGGTACTGCCAATGTGCCAAAAAAAGAAAAAAACGTATTTAAAAATATCAGCAACAGATTAAAACAGCTTTTTGCTCACATATCTACAACAATTTTGATGAAAGATAATGCATGCTGCCTATTGTGTAGTTGCCACCACCTACTTAAGAAGAACAAAAATTTTGTATATCTATTAGGTTGGATAACTAGAAAATACTGGATTTATTAATTCATTCTATTTATTTCCTCCCCTGCGTCCCAGCTTTATGTCCAGTCTGAGAAGTTGGCTTAATGTTTTAACACTGATATGATAGAAATCTATTGGAGTATATATATATATCAAAATTAAAGTGGGAAAAAAAACACTGCAGGCTGATTCAGCTTTGATGTTATGTCTTTAAAACAAGTCAAAATGAGGCTCCGTAGTGTGTATGACCTCCACATGCCTGTATGACCTCCCTACAATGCCTGGGCATGCTCCTGATGAGGTGGAGGATGGTCACCTGAGGGATCCCCCTCCCACACCTGGACTAAAGCATCCCCCAACTCCTGGACAGTCTGTGGTGAGAGACATGATGTCCCAGATGTGCTCAATTGGACATTACATCAAAGTTGGATCAGCCTGTAGCGGTTTTTTTTCCACTTTAATTTTGAGTGCAACTCCAAATCCAGACCTCTATGGGTTGATACATATGATTTCCATTAATAATTTGTTTTTAAACATTTTTAATTTTTGTGTGATTTTGTTGCCCGCACATTCAACTATGTAAAGTATTTAAAAATAATAATTCATTCATTCAGACCTAGGATGTCTTATTTTTGTGTTCCCTTTATTTTTTTGGGCAGTGTATATAATGCCCACTACTTATAAATGTCAAATATGAGCTCTGTTTGGGTCACAAAAATATAATTTTTTTTACTGAAATTTTTTTTTCTAGAGAGTGACACTGTCTCCCCATTGTGGAAAAAGTTAACGTTTTCTAATACATACCTTTATGAGAAGACTGAGACTTTGAACTGGAACGAGGAGAGCTGGGCGGGTTACGGTTTATGTAATCAATACTAAGATCTTCTGTGTGATCTTCTACTGGAGGCGGAGGGAGAGGCCTGTCCACCAAATCACAATGTTTGTTATTTTGTGCAATATTCCAAGCTTATATTTTACATGATAACACAATTGTAATGGCGAAGAATGAATCAATGATAACTAATACTGTTAATTAAGATATAACATTTTGTTTAAACACTTTTAGTAGTAAATAACCTTGCAGGCATACAAAGAAAGGTTTATTTAGTTGGGTAGCTGTACTGGAACTCCAAAGATGGAGGTCCAGAAAAAAAGGGTCTAGAACAGATTTATGAGCAGCCAAAGACTTTAAGTTAGCAGTGTATAGGTTTGGTAGGGCCCACAAATGTGTTTTTGGTATTGGTATGTGTTACTTTTTGGCTGCTGGTATAACGACCTGGCTAGTCTATTATTCCAGCAACCATTGGAAGAGTTGAGCCCAGGAAGATATTTGTGATACTGTTTCACTGGATTGTGTAAATACATCTTAACCCAACCCAACGTTTCCCAAGCTAATTTAAACCCCTACCCCAATGTTCCAACAGTGTGCCTTCATATATACTTATATAATTTTTTTTATTGGTTTGACCTGCTGAACAATTCCTTTTTAGCTAAACCGTTGGAACAAAAGTGACGGAAATAAAGCATATAATTGAAAGAGCCGGAATCTGTCATGCTGGAATTCCATGCCTTGCCAAAAGTTTGTTCAGTGGCAGATAACATACAGGGTAAGGTATAACAGGGTAAATTGGGTGGCTGTCATTTTGGGAGGACGTAGATGCAATATCAGGCATGTAGGAGCCCTCACCCCCAAAGCTTCTGACGCAGTCCGCAGGAACATGAGCGATTTGTGTTGGCATGGCATGCTATCATCATTTGTTACTACTGATGGCACTGTAGGAGAGAAGGAGCGATGGGGGCCCACATTTGCCCTCAGTCCGCACTCAGAAAACCATTAGGCAACATATAGAGGAGGCATATTTATTGAACAGTGTTTCTTTACCTGTATGGTTTGTCACTTCTGGAATGGTGATGTTCATCCTTTGACCGTGTTCGACCATGTTCATTTAACTGAAACAAAAAGAATGTCCAGATGACAACTAGAGGGCCTCTTTATGTATGATTATAGACAGGGGTGCACATAACTTTTATAGTGAGTTACTCAGAGGAGTACCAGGAGATGCTGTTTGGTACTCGCCCCATATGTAGCATGGTCTTCCTCACGGTCCTCTGCGTCAGCATCCTGCATGGTAGCCTTTGCTGCAGATGGACCTTCCTGTTCCTGATTGAGCCACTGATTAGCTATCTCCATCCACAGGTCAACAGCTGGTGTGTCTCCAAGACGTGAAAAACCAGCACCTGATGCTGTTTGCGTCTTTGGTATGCTAAATTAATTGGGCCCCAAGCCATGGGCAAACTGCCTGCAAGAAATCTTCCAGCATATGTTCCGGCACGCATCTTTTTTTTGCCCAGCGCAGGGTAACAGCAGTGGATACATGGCCTTACATACAGTACAGGCCAAATGTTTGGACACACCTTCTCATTCAATGTGTTTTTTTTTATTTCATGACCATTTACATTTTTAGGTTCTCACTAAAGGCATCAAAACTATGAATGAACACATGTGGAGTTATGTACTTAACAAAAAAAGGTGAAATAACTGAAAACATGTTTTATATTCTAGTTTCTTCAAAATAGCCACCATTTGCTAAAATTACTGCTTGGCACACTCCTGGCATTCTCTTGATGAACTTCAACAGGTAGTCATTTCACCTTTTTTTGTTAAGTACATAACTCCACATGTGTTCATTCATAGTTTTGATGCCTTCAGTGAGAACCTACCAATGTAAATGGTCATGAAATAAAGAAAACACATTGAATGAGAAGGTGTGTCCAAACTTTTGGCCTGTACTGTATGTCTACTCTTCCTTTCAATCCCCAGATCTCAAAACAACCTTAAAAAGTCCAATCTTATTTTACAAATTTACATTCCCAATTTTACACCCCTAACTGCAACCTTTCAGTTATATTAATGTTTCCCTGTGGTTATCCAAGTGACATAAATTGTATATATTTAACAATAAAACTAAAAGAATTATGGTAATTTGCACAATACAGTGGAGCTGCAATACTGATTTCAGCCAGAGTGTCACAAGTGAGCACTTGTGGTCACTCGGCTTCTGCTCACATGTAGGAGGGAGAGAGGGGGAAGCTTTTCTCCGTGACAGTGAGACTCCTCAGTACAAAAATGCGATCAGTAACATCAATATTGGTCCGCATTACTAGGTTTTTACCCCATTTGCGTACTGGCAGACCACTTATGTGCACCTCTGACTATAGACAAAACCATGTAAAGAACCTACAATATTAATGATAACTAAAATCATTCTTTAGCTATTAATAGCACAATTTGCTAAGTAAAGCCCCCCATACACCTTAAGATCCATCCATACAATCAACATTAATTCTACCACAACTGTGTAGTATAGTGGCCTCCCTGATATATAGTGATTGGAAGGATTAGAAAGGTCCTCATATTACATGGTTTTGGTAGAACAAAATTTGATTGTACAGAAATTGTATGGAAAGATTGTAAGGCCTATGGGGACCTTAAGTGAGTAAGTAAGACATTCAAGTCGTCGCCTCAACTAACTTTCTTTTTTCAGATCACATGGCCAGTGTGCAGAATGGCAGAAACGGTCAAAAGAAAACAGCATCCAAGTTCACTGGAGTCAAGCTGTGCTATAAAATTTTGTGTTTTAGTAGACTAATATAGATAAAAGTGAGAAAAGAGTTTGACCTGCATTTTGGCTTTTCTTTAGAGGTTACACCAGATTGAACTCTGCATTTGACTGTAACAGGCTACAATTGATATGAATGGTCATCTACAAAATCCACTTAAAGTTTCAAGCAGACATCTTTCAAAAGTGCCAATATATTTAATATGTATTACTCAACAAATAATTGCTATGCTTCTAGAAAGTTTGATTACCTAGTGAGTTCACTGAAAGGTTGACACTCACCTCCTGTTCGTCTGCCCTTCTTCTGTCTAACATTTTGTCACGCCCTTTAACTTTCTTGTATGATTTCTCCTCTTTTTCCATCAGCCAACGAGCAATTTCCTTTAAAGAAAGGAGTAAAGAAGCATGCAACTGAGCAAACTGCATGGTGTCTATCATAAACGGCACATCACAACAAATAAGAATATTACCATTTTAAACATACCCTAAAACACAAGCATTTTGACAATTTACTTTTTTTTCTTTTGTTTAATTTATCTGAGTGTTGCAAATGCTGGTCTCAAACCCATTTTATTTTCTTACTACAGTTGTATTGTCTTGATTATAAAAACGTTTTTTTACCGAACATATATGGGATTTTTTGTGTAGTCTACATGTAATAACTTTGTACATTGTTCAGTTTTTGTAAAATTGCAATAAACATACACTTTCTGGATTTAACTAAGCAAATAGGTTCAAGCCTCCTATTGGATAAATCTGGTGTTGCTGCAGTTGGTCAGGTCTAGGTTCAGCTGACTACCTGAATATACTGAATGGCCAGGTTATTCCATTAATGGATTTTTTCCTCCCTGATGGCACGTGCATATTCCAAGATGACAATGCCAGGATTTATTGGGCTCAAATTGTGAAAGAGCGGTTCACGGAGCAAGAGACATCATTGTCACACATGTATTGGCCACCACAGAGTTCACCTTAACCCCATTGAGAATCTTTGGGATGTGCTCGAGAAGGCTTTGTGCAGCGGTCAGACTCTACCATCTTCAATGCAAGATGGAAGTAAAACTTGTGACATTGCAGAAGCTTATTGAAACAATGCCACAGCGAATGCTTGCCGCAATCAAAGCTAAAAGGCAGTTCAGCGAAATATTAGAGTGTATGCCGTTTTTTTGGGGGGGACAGGCAGTGTATATTTAAAGAAGACAAGGGCAAACTGGGATCAAGCATCACAGATGTGCCAAGACATTACCCTCCGCTAAATAAAGGACTTTCGTCTTATTAATAGCATTTAACAACACAACATTAGGCAAAAAAAACAAACATATCCTTGGTATATCCTATTTATCATCCAAGGGGATCTACAGAGGTTAGATTTGATGCTGGGAAAACGGCAGTGTTCTATAGAAAGGGGAGGGGTAGAATGAGCGACCGCATCCACCTCTAAATGACCAGGTTGGTCATTTAGTGATCTAAAGATGAAGAATCTTCACTTAACACATTTTTTCTTATGCTTTAATGTTTTAGGTTAATTCTTACTTCATCTTGTGCCATTTGTGCAGTTTTGTAATCCACAGTGTTCACCTGAAAGAAAATTAAACAAAGATCTTGGTTTAAAAATGGCTCCGTGTGAACTAAACAGCAATATGCCCGAGGTAAACACTATAGATCATATTTTCCTACTGAGTCAGCAAAGACAATCCAATCAATTTGAAAAACTGGATTGTAGGGAAGTAAATGAAATAAACATTGATTCTCTTGGCTCAATGCAAAAGCTCTTAAGTAAGGCCAGCGTAATAGCTAACTACAGCTAACAGGATGCAATTGTGAAGATCAGATCTTTGGGTAAATACATCCAACATTAAATTACATCATTTAAAATGAAAAACTATTCTGGAGGAATGACCAATTCCTTAACCGACTAAACCTTTGTGTAGTTAAATTTACAAGCTTCACTTAAGTGGCTTTAAATTGCTGGTATTTTCAAGTTTCATTAGATTGGGGACTTGCAGAAGGGTTCCTGATATTAAATACAGTATGTAACACATTTCAGAAATCTCCTACATCTGTAAGATGTAAGAAATAAATAAGGGGTAGTTAATAAAACAGTGGTCAAAAGTTTAAACTGCAAAGAAATGAAAAATGTAAAGTTCACCCTCAGTTCCTCCTCCTGAAGCCTTCTGGCAATCTCTGCATCATCTTCATCAAGATTTCTTCCACCTGCACGAAGTCTTCCTTGAAGGGCATCTCTGTTTCCTTTTGGCCTGTTGCCTAAGTTAAAAGGATTTAAATATCAAAATACAGTTTTAGAAGTCTACATTGCGAGTGGTACAGTTTTACTCCACATTTAAACCCAAGTCTAGGCTTAGATCAACAGTTACAGGGCTAAAAGTGGGTATGGTCACTCAGAAGCTGCAACAGCATGAACTGGAAAACTAAACTAAGGTGAAGTAAATGTAGACATTCCTTAAGCCCCCCATACACCTGTACTGACAACGATGTGGTATAGTGGCCTCCCTGATATACATACATAGTGATTGGAAGGTTCAGAATGGTCCTCATATTATATTGGTTTGGTAGAACAAAAGTGGATTGTACAGAATTTGTATGGCAAGATTGTGAGGTGTATGAGGGGCTTTACTTATAAGCTGCAATCAAACATGTAAGGCCCCCCCATACACCTTACAATCTTACCATACAAATTCTGTACAATTCACTTTTGTTCTACCAAAACCATGTAATATGAGGACCTTTCTAAACCTTCCAATCACTATGTATTCGATCAGGGAGGACCCGGCACTACATAGTTGGTGGTGGAAATTGTATAAAGTGATCTAAAAGTGTATGGGGGACTTTAAACAGTTTAAACATTAAAAAAAAATAAAGCAAAGACAATGGGGATATCTATTAATTTTAAGAGAGAGCAGTTCTATTTTACACTGTTTTTCATTACAGGTAGCCTTTATTTAAGCGGGAAATATTGCTGCTTACTCCTAAAGGATTTCAGGAGGGCATGCCATCCACCCCGATTAGAGTTTTTTACTAACAAACTCATGGAGTAAAACTGTACAAATCATAGGAAATAATATCAAACTACAGAAATCATGCAAGATTAAATATCAAAAGTATTAAAAGAGAAAAGAACTTAAACCAGGGAAAGAAAACTTAAGATCAATTAGAAATGAATAGAACCTGAAAAAAGTGATTTGTTTACATAGAATTTGATTGTATAAATGTTGATCAGAAGCTTGCTGAAAGAAGGCATAAGCACCGCCGCCACCATCACCACAAAAGTCACCACCATGCTAGAAGCTTAGTAATACCTCCATTCCTTGCCTGCCTTTCATTGTTAGGAGAAGGTGTTCTCCCTCTGAGTCTTTCAGGTTCATATTCACTTTCAGCTCTCCTTCTGGACCTTTCATGTTGATGTGCACCCTCTGCTGCTTTTCTGGGCCTTTCTTGCTCATATTCACTCACAGCTCTCCTTCTAGACCTTTCATGCTCATATTCATCCTCAGCTTTTCTTCTAGGCCTTTCATATTCACCTTCAGCTCCCCTTCTGGACCTTTCATGTTCATATTCATCCTCGGCTCCCCTTCTGGGCCTTTCATGTTCATATTCACCTTCGGCTCCCCTTCTGGGCCTTTCGGTTTCATATTTACTCTCAGCTCCCCTTCTTTGCCGATCATGTTCATATTCACTCTCAGAACCCATTCTGTCAGGCCGGCTATTGGGACTATGCCGATGTCTACCAACATCAGCATTGTTTTTACCGAGTAAGTCATGACTATGAGACCTCCCTCTTCTTGGTACATTTTCACTGGAATATAATCCAGTAGGTTCATTATCAAGTTGTTTGTGTCCACTTGTTCTTGGAGGTGGAGGCCTCTCAGGTTTGTCTTTTTTGGTACTACTGGAGTGATTTTCATTTCTACGAGAACCAATGTTATTTTCTCTGTGAACAGACCGTGGCTCTGCAGATCTTCCACGTTTTCGGTCATCATCATTATAGTTGGAAAGTTGCTTAGATTTTGAAAGATCTCCCTCCCTTCTGCTTTTCTCATGCGTTTCATGTCTATGTTGTCTGTCAAATTCAGACATGTGTTCTTTAGACCTACCCCTATGATGTCCTAAGCAATGGAAGAGTATCATGAAAAGGAATCAAAAATGAAATCTATATTAATCTCTTACATACATACCTCTTTTGCTGTATGCTTACTGTAGAGGATAAGCTACAAATTACATTTGGAACTAGTGTTATCTACAAGGAGTGCAGAATTATTAAGCAAATTACTATTTTGACCACATCATCCTCTTTATGCATGTTGTCTTACTCCAAGCTGTATAGGCTC
>CM070035.1:65550804-65563350 GCA_036250615.1 Ptychadena robeensis | reverse complement strand
TAATAAAATTATTCCTCAAAAATATCACTTGCCTAATAATTCTGCACTCCCTGTATTTAGGTAGTTGACAGACACTGCATATTGGTTGGCAAATATTAGTTTCTCAGTTCAGGATTTGTTAGCAGAGGGGCTGCAAATACTAAAGCTTAGGCTCCACTGTCCACGAGCCACCCATTGTTGGCAATGGGGCTTCGACAGGGCTGTCTTTACCTATCAGAGCCATGTATGCACTGGTCTGATCCTCCGTTGCCTTCAAATCGATGGAGATCAGAACGCAACCTAGGCTTCAGAAGACACCAGCAGAGCGGAAGACTTAACCTTAAATGTGGGCTAGCCATTGTTAATAAACCACAGAATTGTGGACAATAGATCTCTGTAAATATTGATCTGTGAAGGGGAAGGTTGGGTCAGGTATGTTAAGAACATTCAGGCTGGGGGGCATCAGAACATATACTCACTATGTACCATAAGAATGTAAGATGGCATGGGGAAAGACAAGCCAAAATATTATTATTCTAATAATATAATAAGCATAGTAAGTATAGTAATTAGCTCAAGTTTTGTATACATTTTTGAAAAAATATGTCATAGGAATCAGATCTGTTCTTGCTGCTCCGTTGGGCCAATGGACTGGAACAAACTTTGGATGGGTTGATATACAGCTGTGTGTTCCAAGAGCTTGAACCAAATACAAAATCAGAAATGATAACTGCAATACTTCCATCTAGTCCCTTTGACATATGTTATGGCCAAAATGCTAAATGTGGCTGCAGACAACCAAAAACACATTCACATTTGAAACATTGTGTACAAAAAACACCTTATACCTCCAAATTCAGCATAAGGCTCTTCTGTGCCTCGAGGCGGGTAATGCTTCTTTCTCCTTTTTTCCTCTTTTTCCTGCAATAATCGCGCAATGTCCTAAATAAAAAAAATGTTTTGTTAAACATAACTCACAAGATAGACATGTTTTAAAAAAAATGTGTTGCCTGATTCTACCTATTTTTTTTCTTTTTATACGGTTTAACCATTAAAAAATTGTAGCTGTTCTGTCATTAATCCAGTTGTTCCCAAATTGGAGGGCTAGTACTAGTTCACAATAGTGCAACACAAACACGGCTAGTGTGAAATGGTCAATCTGAAACTGTGTAGTGGGGGTGGAGGGGCTCGATAATGTTCCTATCTAGAACAGGGGAGACCTGAAGGGAAAGTTTGGGAACCACTGCATTAGTCAAAGAGTAGACCAATTTTTTCATTTTGCATAAAACCTGGAGTTAGGCTTCAAGAAGTGCAGAGGGATGGAAGGTCCAGCACGAGTCTACCACTGTTGTTCACCTCCACAGGATAGTACAGCAATAGTTTGTGATGGATGAACAAACAAGATAAAAACAGCTGTATAGACACTAGAATTTTAGCAGAGATCAACAATTGTTTTGGGCAACTTTAATATACACCTTATTCACTGCTTTATTTATTTGTCTGCTGAACATAAACTCTGTAGTATAGAAGAATTGAAGTTAACCTTGTGTACACACAGTTCCTGATTGAAAAAGGGAACCCTCCTTTAGCGTTCAGTAATCACATTAGTGTTCTTGCTGATGCCAGTTGAACACGAGCTGACAAGCCAATCTGTTTCTGCACTCCGAGCGCGCTCTATGTAGAAGTCTTTGTCAGACGCAAATAAAAGGATGAATAAAACGTAATGGTCTGACTCCAAGGGAAATAGCAGGTGCGGTTAGAATAGGTTATGAAGTCATTTCCTAATGGAAAGACCGTAATCTAATGAAATTATAGACATATGGCACAGTGCCCAGACTCACATATAGCAAGAGATGCCAAAAAGTGTGCAAGACCTGACAAACCGTAGATATTACTAGAATGAGAAAAATGGATTTATACATCTTACTGGTCCTCAAGATGCAACTCTACGAATACACTTCCAGTGTAAGAACACTTTTATAACGCTGTAAATGTTTAAGGTCCAGGTGTACGGATTTGCAAACAAAGAAAATTGTTATGAATAGTATTTGGTTTTATTTGCCACTTATTTTCTCCCATTTATCACAATAGAAGAGATAAAAAGGTGTCAACTTCAAAATGACAAATAACTATAGACAACTAAAGTAGGAATTAACTGGCTCAGAACTTGGCAGGCCTAAGGCTAATGCAGCCACTATAGAGCAAATGCACAGAGTGATATGCATGTAACCAACAAATGTATAACCATAAATGCTATACACATATATTTATTAGAAGGGCATTTTGCCATTGTGCAATGAAAAGAAAATAAGTGGCAAACAATTGCTTCATATTATAGGTTGAAAGCAATTTCCAGAGCAAGCTTTTATGGGACGTAGTGACACTTTATTACTGCATTTTGCTGAACGAGTACTTTTAGTACTACAGTTCAGATGAGAAAATCTTCTGCTCCTGGCAACATACCAGGAAAGGATACTGCCTTAAGGCGTATAACTTCAATGATGTATTACAGTGAAAAATGAGCATGCCAAACATTTGCTGTAATATAGAAAGACGTGGCATTCCAGTTAGGGCTATGCTTCAATGTAATGTTTGCCAGATACAAAAATCAAAGTGGGATTGTCTTCACAGGCTCAATGTGGCAGCAAGTTTCTTGTTGTCTGGGCAGATTTATGTTATCAAGGATCTGTTGGCAACAATCTCAGCTCTCACACCTTCTCTATATTTCCCCTTTCTTCTCAAACACAAAAATGTTTCAATTTGTAAATTTTAGGGAAAAAAATCATAAATTATGCACAGTTGATTTAAATTCTGCATATGTCAAAAAAATTGTTTAATGTATGTATTGTAGGATATTTGTAAACAACGGTATGCCCTTAAAAAGCTGAATGGAAAAAAAGAGAATACATATTGGGGTTTTTCCCCCATTTCTTTATTACCTCATAATGGTCAGGACTACAACAATAAACAAACAAAGTTTCCAGCTGTATAAAAAGTTATGTATTTTAATGCGGACCTCCCACCTCGCTGAACACTATCAGCAGCACTGCTGATAATTAGGGCAATCGCTGCACAAATAAAAAAAAAAAAAAAAATGTTCCTTACAGGGAAGGCAATTTTTAGGCTCTTCCATCCCACTGTGTGACGTACACGCCGCGGCAAGGGTATAAACAATCAGGGGAATGGGACAGCTGAGATGAAGTCGGTAGTCTCGTGTGAATTGGAATGCAGCTTCACATCTGCAGAATCTAACGTGATGTAATAAAAGCTAGTGGACGTTTTATAGAATTACATCCCCATAGTCAGAATGAACTATGGGAGGAACCGTTTCTATCTGCCCTTAATAAATATGATTTTCCCAGGAATGTGAAAGTAAGGAAGGTAAGTACGTTTTTTTTTTTTATTCTGTAGCAGTTTTCACAGATGTATACTGCTGACAGGCGAGTATTATGTCAATGTAATGTATGTGTTTTTTTATTTTGAGTATAGAACCGCTTTAACTATTTAAAATTTTATTTCAAAGGAGCACCCGGCACAAGGTTGGTAAACATCTGGGTATGCACATGGTACCTTCCTTTTACCATTCAAACTTGCATGTTCTGTGCTGCGTTATCATATAATTCTTTGCTGCATGCATTTTTGATGCGCTAGTGTACCCAACACATTCGTATAGAGACAATAATGGATACAGTGTGTACTGTGCAATGCACAACACATAATGTGTGCATTGCATACACAACGCAGCAAGAGTAGTGTATAATGCAGTGGTTCCCAAACTGGGGGGCAGCTCAGGTGGCACTTGGAGCCTGCAAATTGCCATCTGGGATCTGGAGAACTCAACTCCCTATTGGTTCTCCCATCTGTCAGTTATCATCTCCTTAGATTGCATACAGTACACCCACCCTCCACTATCACTGCTAGCCAATCAGACAAGCCTGAGGCAAGGACGAGCAGGAAACTGACCATGGGGAAACTAGTTGCAGAAAATAAGTAGAGTGCATGTAATGTGTGCGTTTGTGTTTCTTTGTGTGCGTCTATGTGAATTATGAATGTTTTTGTATGATAAGTGTGGTAAGTGTGAAAGATATGGAAACCTGTGTACCTTGCATAACAGTGCTGCGTTACTGCAACGCAAACGGGGTTTGTGTGAAATGGCTCCCTCAATCTGAACCTGTATTGTAATGTATGTAGTCTGTTTCATGTAAAAAAAAAGTTTCATGTTAAAAAAAAAAAAAAAAAAAAAAAAAAAAAAAAAACTTTATTGAAAAGTTTGTTTAACCCTTAGTTTATTCTAATCACCCCTAATCAACTCAATGGTCCCATTATTCTCTTGAATTGTATTTTTGGGGTTGTTCTTTTGCTGTTTTAGGCTTTCAAATTTTTCAAACAATCATTAACTCATTGATATCTTGGGTAATGACAAAGTTGGACTTGTGATGGTGGATCTAAGGCCCCCAGGTTTTCTTTTAAACTGCACATGAACATGGGACTGGGAACCATGTCATACTCTTACCTTGTAGAATTATGGGCTTGGAACATCATTTTGAGTAATAGAGAACTGTTAGATCAACAGAGTATGTACCAAGAGTTTGCTTATGTACATCCTATTCATACTTCTTGGCACTACATGCTGTCCTTCCGAACTCCAGAACAAAAAGTGAAATGAACCCACCTGATCTTTTTCTTCCTGTTTGCGTCTGCTTTCTGCTTCAATTACCAGCTTTTCTTGAATTTCCTGAGCTATTTCACTATCTAAAAGTTCACTAGAAAAAACAATAAATACAAATAAAAGATGCTGTGAGTTAAAATTATAGGTCTCAAAATTTAATTCTATATTTAAAAGTTTGACAATATAGATCAGACAAATCATGAGACTATATTCACATGATAGGCTTTGAGCTCATATGTCGGTTGGTACATGACAGGAGTGGTAAATTGGAGGCTACCAACCAACGGTGTTAACAAACCTTATAGCTACCGTTAGGTCCATAAATATTGGAACAACGACACAATTTCATTTTTGGCTCTATACACCACCACAATGGTTTTGGAATGAAGCAAACAGAATGTGCTTTAGCTGTAGACTGTCAGCTTTATTTGAGGGTATTTATATCGAAATCAGGTGAATGGTGTAGGAATTACAACAGTTTGCATATGTTTCTCTGTTGTTAATCCTTTGCAGTCAATTACAGCCTGAAACGCATAGACAGTTGCTGGGTTTCATCCCTGGTGATGCTCTGCCAGGCCTCTACTGCAACTGTCTTCAGTTCCTGCTTGTTCCTGGGGCATTTTCCCCTCTGTTTTTTCTTCAGCAAGTGAAATGCATGCTCAATGGGAATTAGGTCCGATTCAGCATGCATAAAAAATGATGGATAAATAAAACGCAAAGTCAAGTTAAAGTTAAGTTTAGGAATTTTGATATTAGTTCACAAATCCGCTAGTCAAAATTATATGACAATCAATAATAATAACATCCGGAAACAGTGCACGTGTTAATGTTATGGTTGTATCTTAGCTAATGCATTTCCCTCCCAAGGCTGATAATATACTCATTCAGTTCTTTCAGATTTTTTTGGTAAAATTAGGTATCCCAGCCTATATTTGAATCAGCCTATACTCAAGTATACACTTAGTGTGCCATGTATTCTTATTACAAGTATTATTATACTTTTAGAACATTATACTTTTCTAATTTTTGTTACAATCACAAGGGTGTGATCCACCTATGATAATGATGTCATGTACTGACATCACAGGGTCACATTTTTGATTAGAAGAAAATCTGCATGTAAAGCTGGCTAGTACCAGAGATCTGATCAAGGAGTTGCAGAATGAGTAGGTTGGGAGAAGCTACAGGCTGTATACTTTGTTTCTATCCTTTCACTATTCAAACAGTGGATTTAGAACAGGTTTTAGGACAGCCACAGACCTCAAACAACTACTAAGTGGACAACCCTATCTTCCATAGACTCCTAATAGGAGACTTGATGGTGCTTTCATATATTTTGCCACCTAATATAGATACAACAAATATTTCATATAAAATATACTCATACATGAAAAATTAGTCCTCTTCTCCCTCTACACTTCTGATGTCTACCTTCTCAAGTGCCCTGAAGATAACCAGATCTGAATCCAATGCCGCTGAGGGGGCGGGGCATCACCAAATTCAGATCTGCATTAGTGGAGAGTAGAGATGGTCGAAATGACAAAAATTCGATTCTACTTAAATTTTGAGTTTCCCAATCGAATTTTGATTCGACTGCGAAATTTCGACTTTTTTCTAGTCAAAGTCGAAAATCTGCATAACGCCAAAAATTCGCATAAACACTCAAAAATTCGCATAAGGTGGAAAATTCACATAAGGTGGAAAATTTCAATTTGCTGTATGAGCTTGAGCTATAATAGAAGAATCAGTGTACATAGTAGCAGAGCTTTACAATCAGAGCTGAGATTTAAACCCAATTTATACACAAACTTGACATGTTAGAGCAAAACTTATTGTTTTCAAATGTTTCCCCAACCCTTCTCTACATCTCCAGCAATGTCCCCCAACCCTTCTCTACAACTCCAGCATTTTTTGTGAGGATACCATTTTCAGAGGCTTTGCAATAAGCTGACAAAGTTAGCTAGCACCATGCGAATTTCCACCAATGCAAATTTTCCAATCGCTCCCGCATGCGAAAATTTAAAATAAAATGGCGATACTCGCACGCGAAATGGCAGCACGGCAAATCAAAAGCAAAGTTATTTATTAGGTTGAAATTTCGATTTCAATCGAAATATCAGGCTGATTTTCGACTTTTTCGGCGAAAAGTCGAAATTACCCCATCAACTATGCGATTTTTTTGGCGAAAAAGTCGAAATTTCTACTTTAAAATTCGCACTGCGAATTTTTCGACCATCCCTAGTGGAGAGACCGGAAGAGCCTAGCTCCTCCATCTTACATGCTGGAGGACAGGACACTCCAGGGTTGGACTCCAGAGGACTCCAGGGTTGTCGGCAGGGGAACAGGGAAAGGGGAATGGTAAGCATGGGATTTGTAACTACAGGCATCTGTTGGCCTTGATCAAGACTTCATTTAGGCAAGTAATGTTTATTTATTTATTGTTTGTTTTTTTATTTTTTAAGTTTAAAAAACGCTTTGTGAAAAACGTTTTTATTTACCAATTCTTACAATTTTCCTCAGTACTAGCTTTTTAAAAAATATCCCAGAGATTCACCACCATACCTTACCTGCAAGGTACAAGGATGGTCATAACTGTCTTTTTATGCAATATGAACAAACATATGATCAACACATAAGTTGTAAACTTTTTTAATAAGGCCTTTGCAAAAGTGGTAGTAAAATATTAATATTCTTGAATGTTAAAAAATTCTAATACATTAACAAATATTAATTTCAGTAAATATGTTACTGCTAACATATCAGCAGAGCCTATCGAGTACTCACAGTTCATTATGACGGTGCTTTTTCTGGGCTTGTGCTTTGAGGTCCTCCTCTTCCTGAAGTTGTTTGGCCACTTTTAGGTCATGTTTAACTAGACGATTCCTCTGGATATTTGTAGCTAGATGATGTTCAACTACAAAAAGAAAAGAAAAAAAAATTTTAAACTCTGGTTTATAGTAACAAATAAAATTATCAGAGCCTCAAATGTTCCAGCAATCCTCAATTAGTTGTAAATGGTTGACTTACTTTCCTGCTCCTGTAAGGTATGTGCAAGACTGTGATCTTCCAGCACTGCAAAATCCCGGCAAACTGTAAAAACAAAAAAGGGTTTTTCTTTTTTTGAAACAAAAGGGAATACCGTATATGCTGGCGTATAAGACGACTGGGCGTATAAGACGACCCCCCAACTTTTCCAGTAAAAATATAGAGTTTGTTATATACTCGCCGTATAAGACTACCCCCTCTTCCGCACACCTTCCGCACAACAAATAAAACTTTGACTGCTGGACATTTGACTGCTGGGCATTTGACTGCTGGACATTACGGTAATGACTCACTCTCAGGGCTGTCACCGCTGGGTTTAAAAAAAAAAATCAAGTGCGCATGTGCGAGAGACGTAAGAGCTCATCTCGCACATTACGTCTCTCGCACATGCGCACTTGAGAGAACAGAGAGAGAGAGAAAATGGGTGGGCCAGAGCGGCGCTGCTTCCCGCGCGCGATGAAGGAGCTGGCACCCTTGCAGCATTGATGTCCCGCCACGGCCCCGCGTAACGAAGCACCGAAGGAGGTACGGTAGGCATGAAAAGCAAACCTTTCAAACCTGCTTATATTGTATGGTGTCATTCCACTAAGGGCATTCTCTGAGTTATTGCATAGCACGCCTTAAATTATTTGTACATACTGTGTAGTGCAGATATTGGCAAGCTTCCACAGACACAGAGTTAGAGCACTGTGAGCAGCTATATTTTTATTTTCTACCCCACTAGTGGCTAATCATTTTAAGCTAAACTCAAAGTAAACATCGAAAAATAATATAATAATAATAATAATAAATTTAAGCTATTTGTATTTCTGTCAATTTCTTCCTAAAATTTACATCTGGCAGATTTACTTGCTTCTGATACCTCCGCTAGCTGTCATAGGGGGATCGGTGCCCTGGGTAAGCACCACCTTCGGCATCAACCCCCCCCTTGGCACTGCTGGGGGGAGGGGTTGGTGGTGCAGGGTACTGGCATGTCAGCACTCCTCTAGAGACGATCTTCTCTCTCCCCACTTGATAGGCGGATGTGGTGCCGCCCCTGTCTCAATGTAAATGACCACCATCTCTGGTTTTAAAAGATCAGTGGATCTGCTAGAGAGATTTTGCACTAGCTTTAAAAGCTAGCACAAATGAGAGAGAGTGAGTGCGAGACAGAGAGTGTAAGGGAGAAGACAAGAGAGAGTGAGAGAGGACGAGAAAGAGTGAGAGAGGACGAGAAAGAGTGAGAGAGGACGAGAAAGAGTGAGAGAGGACGAGAAAGAGTGAGAGAGGACGAGAAAGAGTGAGAGAGGACGAGAAAGAGTGAGAGAGGACGAGAAAGAGTGAGAGAGGACGAGAGAGAGAGTGTGCGAGAGGAGGTGGGAAGTAGCTGCAGGCCTCCAGGAGCCAAGATGCCATAATGAGAGGAGAGTAGGCGAGTATGCTGTGGGGTTCTTTTTGTGTAGCAGTTTTCCAGGATCTGAACTGCTGACAGGCGAGTATTGTGTCTGTTTAATGTGTGTGTGTTTTTTTCATTTGAGTTTAAAACCGCTTTAAGTCGTGTAACATTAAGATTAGAATAGCTCATTCTTACATGGTGGTTAATCTTCCTGAGCATTTTCCTCGCTTGTAGCTCGGGGTAAGTTTGTTGACCCCAAAAACGGACCCCAAGCTACACTCTGGGTAACTTGCCTATCTCTAATTGGTCCACCGATTTGCATAATTGTCGCCGGGCTCGCCAGAGATAGGCAAGTAACACCGAGTGTAGCTTGTGGTATGTTTGCGGGGTCAATCTTTTCTGAGTCCGCCTCTTTGAGAATGCCAAAGAGGTGGAGGGGGTGGCGCCATTGAACTCCATATTAAAACAACGACGCTCAGGAGGTTAGTACTGCTAACTTTAGCCCAATCACAATACCACATGCACAGCTATGGTATGTGGTATGGTATGATCACCAATTCTATTTTTGTATCCATTCTAAACATTCTGCTGGTGGTTAAGTGGAAGCTAGAAAACACAACTGATATATTGGAAAAGTCATATGTCTTCCTCTCTGACATATTTGATTAACAAGATTTATGACTCAGGGAAAGAAAACACTCCCGCTGAAATGATTAGCAGTTAGGTCTAGAAATGTGATAACAGTGACTGGCATGGTAAAAGGACATTGTGGTGACAAGGGAATATATGGCAGCAAATCATGGCTGTCCTACAATCATCAACAAGGTAATCCTTCAGAGGGCAGACACATCTGTATGTCAGTCAGACTTGTCCCTCATCTGTCCTGAATAATGGCGAAAGCTTTGTGAGGGCTACTCACGATTTTTACATTCAAAGTACTCAAAGCACGTCATAGAGAGTGGGTCATATTTTCCACACACAAATAAAAACATTGTATATTTTCTATCCATGTCAGTCTGTAATGATGTCAGACGCAGCAGCTGTAGACCATCTGTTCCATTGAGGGAGGAACGTTGTGACATATGTAAAGTATGAGGAGATATTGCCAGTCTCAGTCCAGCACCATTTGTTTCTAATTTGCAAAACTTTGTTTGTGTAAGTTGTATTCATATTGTAATCGTCTTAACCATTTCTTCATATGCAGTTGCTTTTGTTTGCTTGAAACCTCACAAAATACTGTTATTTGTTCATTTAGGATAAAGCTTTAAAATGGAAGCTAAAACCTGTATGTAAACTGGAGGACATTTATTTCTGTCTAGGGCTGTTAAGTAGTTACTTTTTTTTTACATGCAGTTATTGGCAGATTTATTTTCCTTAGGAAGTAACCATTTGGTCACACATGCAAATCTTAAACTATGGCTCTATTTGCAGAACACACCCACGTACACACAGAATTGCACATGTGAGTCACTGATCTGAGATTAAGATACAATAATAAAGACTATCCTATGTGTCTATTGTTATATTTAGCTGCTGTAGATGCTGAGATTGGCTTAAAGGTGGGTTCACACGTGTAGATTGTTTTGTTCAATCAACGAAGAACCAACGATTTTTTGGTTGAACAAAAGTCTAGAATGGGCAATTTGTTTGATTGATAAATTCATCAATGATGAATGAACAAAAAATCTAATGTTACATTTGATAAATTAACAAACAATGTTCAACAAACGACATCGAAAAAAAAAAAATCGAATTGGCAGTTGACTGAAAAAAAAAAAATCTACATGTGTAAACCCACCTTTACAGAGTAACCAGAGAAATGCTAATTTTTTTTTGTTTTTATTGTGATATATATTATTATTTACATTTTTTTTAAATACATAATTTACAAAATATCTAAATATGCACCCTTTAAAAAAAGTTACATGTACACTAGTTGCACATGCACGTCTATGTACTTCAATGTAAAATGCATCCTCCATGTTTTTTTATTTGTTTTGGCAAAAATCCATTGTAACTGGCTTCTTCTAGGGAGCCGCATTTCCTCTTTTCACAATATATACCAGCGACCTAGCATGGATTGGGCCACATACAATTGAATTGTAAATATTAGACGGAAACACAGGCATTCTCATATAAACTGAATATCCAGCATGTTCTAGCAAAGTAGAGAGGTCTCGTAAATGCACTATTCAACCTATATTTCTCCAGACAAACCAAAAGTCCAGAGCTAGGAGGCAGAGGTTAGTTCCAGCAAAGTGTGCAGGACTGAAACTTTACCATGTGTCTATACAATAGCAGTACCCATTCTGTCACATTTTTTTTATTGCAATGCAGAATGTAAATAAACTCATGCTATCTAAATAGCCTCTGTTCACCCAGTGTGTTCAGAGAATGGACCATGCTAGTGCTTATACAGCTAAAATCTTGGCAGTGGCCTTCTGGCTTAAGTGGAGGGAATAGAAAAAATGTCAACTTCTTAGGATGCAGAGCCATTCCTACCAGGATGTTTGTTTTTTTTTTCCATATTCGGACTAGAAGACATTTTCCCAATGTTTTAAATAGTACAAAATGTGTGTCTTATAGTCCGAAAAATACGGTACTAATTTGTCCACACAATCTTATATGTGTAAGTTTTTTTTGGGGGGGGGGGGGGGGACCAAACCATGTAATATGAAGGGACTTTCTAAACCATCAGTCTACCTGTGTTTACTCGCAGAGGACCCAGCACTACACTAGTTGTTCGATCTAAAAATAATTTCTGACAGAGAGATCCTAAAGGTGTATGGCCAGCCAGCTAACTGTCTCTCAGAGCAAGCCCTACCAGAGTCATGATTATGTAACTAACAAATTGTCGTCAGTCTAAAGCCCCCCCCCCCCTAAAGCCCCCCCCCCCCCCCCACCTTTTAGATTTTTTGTCGATTGCAACTTCATTGGTGTGCCGAAACAATGCTGTGTTCAGACATCTGCCGATGCAGAGTTTTAAATGTATCCACTATGTTTTCAGCCTGCATTAGCGGATGTGGAACTCCCCCCCCCCCCCCCCCCCCCCCCTTCCGAAGGTAGTTTGCAAGGATGATCTCTCACTCTGGTCCAGAGCTTTCCAGGATGACCTCCTCTCGGTTAGAGATGAGATCACTTCCTGCTTACATAATGCTGGAGGGCTCAACAGGAACATGGGGAGCGTTTCAAGTGGAAAGCTTTTGTCCACCATCTTTGTCATCCAAAGCAGATCGTTCTAACATTATGGGACATTATGTATTAGATCGATTTATGGCCGAATGTAAAGTTTAAGGCATTCGATTGTGGCCGATTTATCACAGTCAGTGCAATCAAAGTGTGTTTTAGGGGACTTACGTCATGTGTAAAGCTCGGCAATAAACGATCGGATGCCCTTGCGCGGTTCCCCCGCAACTGATTGGTGTTCTGGTCACAGGGATCGAGTGCGCCACCTGGTCAATTGACAAGAATCTGCTAA
>CM070035.1:65527071-65546269 GCA_036250615.1 Ptychadena robeensis | reverse complement strand
GTTAGAGATGAGATCACTTCCTGCTTACAGATGCTGGAGGGCTCAACAGGAACAATGGGGAGCGTTTCAAGTGGAAGCTTTTTGTCCACCATACTTTGTCATCCAAAAGCAGATCGTTCTAAACATTATGGACATTATGTATTAGATCGATTTATGGCCGAATGTAAAGTTTAAGCATTCGATTTGTGGCCGATTTATCACAGTCAGTGCAATCAAAGTGTGTTTAGGGGACTTAAGTCATGTGGAAAGCTCGGCATAAACGATCGGATGCCGTGCGCGTTCCCGCAACTGATTGGTGGTCGGGTCAGCAGGGAATCGAGTGCGCCACCTGGTCATATTGACCAAGAATCTGCCGCATGTGATGATCTGACATGACGGTAAATTCAGATCAGAGCCGGGCCGACCTAGCGGGCGTGATGATGTCATCATGCACGGCCACTAGTGCCGAGAATCGGCCGGGCACCCTTTGCATGCCGGCCATTACTTCGGCCAGCATGCAAAGACAGCTTTACTAATAAAGCAGAATCTTTTGGTCTTTTGGGAGGGAAGCTAATTAACCTATCGGCATATCTTTTGGAGTATGGGAGGAAACCAGAGCACCCAGAGGAAACCCACGCAGACACAGACAGAACATACGAACTCCTTGCAGATAGTGCCCAGGCCAGGATTTAAACCTAGGACTCTAGCACTGCATGGTGAGGCTGCTAACCACCTGAACCACCGTGCAGCATTATGTGCAAACCGACTGGCAAACGCAGCTGGAGGCTTTGTGATTATTAGTCGGTGAATGAGCCCTAACTGTCATATACAAGTAAATGGAAGGTGTTTGTCTTGCGTCATAGCTTTACACGTATTCTAGGTCCAGGAACGGTCACTAAAATGAAAGGTTCTACGTGCTTAGCTCAGTAACCCCTGGCTAGGAAGTGGTCAGACTCTACTTTGTATTGCTGATGCCCTGGTTGTGACTTCCACTGGTAAACCCCATTGTACTGTGATGATGAAGCGACTGTCACTTACGGGAGATTTCCGCTTGTCCTTTGTGTATTCTGTGGTCTGTGGTTTTGCTTTCCTAATATAGATAATATTCTTAGCATACGCTTGCATAATGGTGACATTATTTTATAAATCGTCTAGTAAGATCTCATTTAGCAGCAGCTGTGGTTTAATAGGAAAGCCCAGCTTTTTCCATGTTTCGTAGACAATTGTTTAGTAGCAAACGATGTTGCAAGATTTTCCATCTAAAGGTAGCCATACACTGGCTGATTCCCCCCCCCCCCCCCCTGATTTTTCGGCCGATAGTCCCCTTCCAAGGTAATGTCAGACACACAAAGGGTGCTAGCCGATCCTCTGAGTGGCCGGCTCATCTATCGCCGGAGAATCTGCCAATGTATGGCTACCTTTATTCTAACATTAGGTATAGATGGGGAAGGAATACATCCAAACCTTTGCTCCAAAGTTAACAGGGCTTGGACCTTCTTCTCTTCATTTTGTATCTGGCATGTAGCTGCTCATGGAGTGATAAAAACCTTTTCTGAGTTTTTGGCGGCAATACTAAATATTGTTTAAAAAGTAAAATAAAAAATAGACTGATGATGGTTCAGTTTCCTGAATTTCTAGATCGTTTTGCTATATGGTACATCAGGGGTGTTGCAATCCTTCTTCTCTCTTTTGAAAGCCTCCATACACATTTCGATTGCGACCCGATGTTTTGGCCGATGATGTCATCACGCGCGGTCATTTGGCCAAAACATTGGGTCACAATCACCTGGGCACCCTTTGTGTGCCAGCACTTTCTGTCGGGTCACCCTAGCTGCTCGGGCCATCCTTAGTGACCATGCAGCTAGGGGGACCCAGCAAACAGCATCTAGGGACGCCAGCCATGAATACAAGCTGCGAGGTCCCTGACCCGGTCTGTGAGCTGGCAGCCTAGCACGAATGGAGAGGGAGCCAGCCAAGCACAGGTCGATTTTTTTTTTTTGTTTTTTTTGTTTGTTTGATTCCCGAATGATGGCCACAGCACCAACGATTGTTAGGAAATTGATGGCTGCCCACCTTGAGCGATCGTCCAGAACCTAACAAGAAATTGCTTGAACGGTCATCCTACATGTGGGTATTTTCCGTTCAATCACCGTTACTATGGGGACCCTTAATGTCCATCCAAAGTATGAAGCAGAAATCGATCCCCCAAGCTCTGTGCACTGCAATCTTTGTACGATTGATCTTCACCTTTGCTATTGCATGATACTATCAATCATACAGCAATCATAGGGGGAATCGCAATGTGTATGGCTTAAAAGGAGATCTCTACAAAGGAACAAGCCACCCATTTGTTTACTCCCATCATTTCTGCTTGTTGTTCTGCACTACAAGGTTCAGTTGTTTTTATTTGCCAACTTTTAAACTAAAACACCCAACATTCCATATTTCTTTCCCATTTGTTAATCAAATGCATATTGCAAGCTTAAATTTAGTTTAGGTTTTCTAAAGACCGCTTGCTACACTTTCTGAATGTAGGGGATCTGTAGAATATAAAATAAACAAATACGTTTTTTTTATTTTTCATGTAATAAATGTAAAAAAAGAAAAGAAAAAATGCACAAACACTTCCAATTCACAGAATGTAAAGCTAGCCACACACGGGTAGATTTGTAAAACGATTCGAGTACAATCAATCAACGTGCGCGGTCACGGTGATTGATTGTACTCGAATCTGCTTACAATCCTTCCTGTGTGTGCTGTCCTTCGAGGGGGTTCAATAGAGCCCCCTCGAAGTATCTCGATTGAATGGGTTTCCAACATGTTGGAAAACCACATTCAATCAATCGCCAACACTCTACATGAAATGTTTTCATGTAGAGTGCAGGCTGCACGGAAAGCCGACATCATCACAAAGAAGTGACAGGCTCCGAGCACAGCTCTGTGTGAAGGGGGCGGAGTCAGCACTCACTGCAGCCGTGGAGAGTGAGGGGAGAGAAGCCGGTGTAACGTCTACTCTGGAAGGGGGAGCAGGAAACGTCGGGACACCGGCTGGATTTCTTCTTCAGCTTTCAGAATGATTCACATGCTGGAAGCTGGAGAGAACCCTAGCTAGCCGCACTTCTTTATTGAACGGTAATCGATGTGCCCATGTGGTGCACATTGATTTCCGTTCAATCGACCACCAATCAATCACAGCGTGGTGACGTCACCACGCTGTGATTGATTGGTGGTCGATTGCACGGGAATCTACCCGTGTGTGGCTAGCTTTAGTCTCCTTTTCTTATAAAAGGAGCTGCTCCAACACTTCACTCTGTCGGATTGTTCAATTATTAACCTCTAATTGGTGACTCAATGTGTGGCTGAAGCCATGAAATATTCGCTGCTCTCTCTTAAGCTGGGCATAGATGGGACGTTTTCCCATTGACTGCCGAGCCAACCTGGCAGGCGTGATTACATCATCACGCATGGCCGCTAGTGCCGAGAATAGGCTGGGCACCCTTTGTGTGCCGGCTATTACTTCGGCTGGGGACTGATCCGATCTGAATTATCCGTCATGTCAGATCACTGTGCGATCTGACATGACGGCAGATTTTTGGTCAATATAATCAGTTGGTTCACCCGATTCACTGCCGACCCGACCGCCGATCGGATGCGGGAGCGCGCACAGCATCGGCTGTTGAATCAGGCAGGAATTGGCCTGTCTATGCCCAGCTTTAGCGATTAAAGTATATTTATTGGCTTTAAATATGTTTGTGATGTGTTTTTCAATGGGCAAGAAAGAAAGATATCATGCAGGTGTTTTTTTTTTAGGTTTTACTGCCTACACGTACAACACAGTAATTGGCCATACCATCAAACCCACTGACAGTTTGAGTCCTTGTGTCCACATGGTGAAATTCCCGCATTCGTTGGGAGGGGAACTTGGAGATTGTGCTGTCAGTGTACGTCTGCTAGTGACATCTACTGGCTGAATTGAATATTGCATTCATTTAATCCATTGCATTACCAATTGATGTGAAAATGTATTAACTATTTTTTCACTGCTCTTCTGCTCTTATAGTCTTATAGTCCAAAAAAAGCATGTGAACGGGCTCTAGTTTGTCTATTCTTATTTACATTGCTAAGAGTTTGCATCAGGATGCTCAAGGGTAGAATGCAGGCCCGTGGATCTATCATGACTATGTTATGTTGGGGAACCGTGGGTCCTGGTTGAACACCATGTACACACCTTGATGGCTTTGGTATAAACTGGTGGTATGGACCCAAATCTCAATGATATTGAGCAACCTTGTGATGTAAAGGAAAAATAAATCTTGCTTAACACTCATCTATTATGTCATATCTACTGAAACTGCAAAGGTAACTTAAACCCTTTCATTTGCACTTGTCTTGCATTTGCATAGGTTTAAAAAAATTACATTTTATAAATATAACATTAGCTGTATTCTTGCATTTTACACATTCATAAAATCTGGTCTGGCCTCTCCCACTGAAACATTATTTTTGGTGGCAATTTCCAGCTGCTTGTTGGCTTTATCACTCATTCTAATGTAGATTCTTTGGTGGTGACTAATGTGAAATCCATTTATAGAAGATAAAGCCAAGCCTTTACTAGGGCTTGTGTGTATATTTAAAATACATCCCACATACAACCAATATGTTTCTTCTGTTATATTTGGTCATGAAATACAAAATAAATAACTAAACATTTTCTGTGCATGACCGCTTATGCTATGACACTATATAAACATGGTCAATAAATAGGACTGTCTGTTTTTTTGGCACTCCCAAATTTGTCCTTCAATACAAAACATCTTAAACTCCAATTCCACTGCTCAATAAAAAAAATCACTGTATTTTTCGGACTATAGGACGCACCGGACCATAAGACGCACCCAGTTTTTAGGGCAGGAAAACCATAAAAAAAGATTTAGTAAGTTTTTACAACAATTAGGTTAATGCAAGGACTTTAATGGATGCAATATTCAATTCAGCCAGTAGGTGTCACTAGCAGCAGTACACTCTTAGCTGAACACGTCATACTTCACACTGATCTGCAGGAGGAAGGGGGGGGGGGGCAGGCTGTCTTCTGCCCTCCTCTCCTCTGCGCCGATGTTACTGTTTCTGTGTGCGTGGGGGCAGCAGAGTGATTGCTGTTCCCACGGACAGGAGAGCTATAGATGCCAGTTCATCTATAACTCTCCATTGGAGGCCAGCATCTGACAGCTTCTCCAGCTCCCCGGCTTATCTCTGTGCCGGGAGAGCTGGCGGGAAGCCAAGGTGTGACCACCGCCGGCCGAGTGGCTGTGGGGGTCACGCATTCGGACCATAAGACGCAGGCACTTTTTGCTCCCAAGTTTTTTTTGTTACATTACAGAAGAAACTTCTCTTGCATTTATCAAAGTAAATGCTATGTGTTCATGCCTTTCTCTCGGAGAGGTTGGAAGACCATGGTTATTCTAGGAAATCAGTATGGCATACAGTTTCCTATTTTAAATGTGTTTGTTGTTAGAAGATAGTCTAAACATGACCTTTTTGCTTTCTTTGACATGTAAGAAACAAAACATTGACTTGATAGTTCAGGTTCTCGTACATGCATAGATATGCGCTAGATCGTTGGGCCACGTTCACTACCCTCTATCTAGCGCTCATCTAATGTGGCCACCCCTGTCTGTCGAAAAGGTAGCGGAGATGTCTGTAAATCCTGATTGAAAGTCGTTTCTTTGGATGGGGAATCGAGCACCTAATATCAAGTTGCTCCTTGATCCCTGTCCAATCTACAGATCGCAGTGTGGTGATGGGTCATCTGTCAAGCGCCAGTCAATTGCGGATAGCAGCCCATATGGTATGCCTATAGGCAACTGCCTGGCAATGGGAACACCTAGCATGCGCTGGGAGGGTGCAGATAGCCCAAGGCTTCACTACGCTTGCTGAAAGCGTGGCAAAACATAGTTGCCATGTCTTTTGTGTGCATCCAATACATTTTTATTGGGCCCATAACTGCCGCCTTCTACAAAACGTTCCACTCTGAGACGTGCGCATATCACGGGTAAGGATTTATTCATTAATGGGATGCATACAAAAGACAGGGCCTCTGTGTTTTCATCAAATCTCAATGGAGCCTTGGGCTCTTGAGGAACTATACGTTCCTCACTTACTGTGTAAATGGGACCTAAGCAATGCTCCTGAACTAGAAATAGGACACAAACCCCAAAGGTGCACATGGCATTCATTCATAGGTTAGTTTTTCTGGTGACGAGACCACTAAATAATCTACTCTCCTATTCTGAAGTTATTTTAGTTTGCTGAACTGACCAGTGTTGCAAGGGTTGTATAGGCCTCAAGCGGTCTTTCATACGTACCTAAAAATAAACTGTATATGAATACAATTGCTTCATATAAAAATAGCTTTAAGAGTCTTGAAGTAAGAAACAACACTTTGGGAAACCTACGACATAAGAACTGCAAAACTAGAAAAACATATTTATTTTAACTTGTCGCTATATACCTTCTCTATGCTCCGTGTTTACTTCAGACATTCCCCTCAGTACACCAAGCTGCCAGATATATTTTGTTTCTTAAAAAGCTCTGACAACTGTTTTATTTAATGATGTGTCAAATTATAATCTAATTCGCTTTCTGTGAGTGTGTGTTAGAGAACAATGGAAACAAAGGAGGACAAAATAAATATATAACTCCATGCTCAAATTAGATTCCTTTTTCTCATGCTCTGGCTTTATTGTTTATTTCAGATGGTCTTCATTTAATGTCTATATTTATCTGCTTTTTTCCCTCAGCATTCATTGTTTGGTTAGCTTGCTTCCTCTCTCCTTTCTGTGATGAAATGCGTTACGTAGTACACATTGAAATAGCTCAGTGTGGGCAGAGGGCAATTGTTTTTGTGGTTAGGTGAAGAACTTTCCATCGCACATGTGCTGCATCCACTTGGGATGTGTGAGGGAGAATATCACTGTCGTTCTTGGCGAGTATACATTTTGAGAGGGGATGGGTTAAAGCGGATTTAAACTAAAACAAAAAAAAAAAAAAACACACATACATGAAATAAGCACATTACTTACCTGTCAGCAGTTCAGAAACTGCTACACAAAAACAAAAAAAACGTACTTGCCTTCTTCATGGTTTCACTGATGGTGGCAGCATGTTGTATAAGGGCAAGAGAAGCCACTTCCGGATAGATTCTTCTCTGGGCAGCTGACAACAACCCGCCCCCCCCCTCTCCAACACAGACAGAGACTCGCTGTCTGTGTAGGAGTTAAGGGGTAGAGGGGGGGGGGGTTGCTGGCTTTTCCCTCTCTCCTCTTCACAAAGTCTCACAGATGTGACGCTGATGTCACATCTGTAAAACTGAAATACAGGGGCTTTCTCTCTGCAGAGGATCTCTGCAGTATCCGCTAGGTCCGCTTTAATTAGTTTTTTATTCTTTAAGGGCCATTTCACACTAGCTGACATGTATTGTTTACTGGTGAAGTTGCCATAAAATAAAACACAGTGTTCTGGCAATGTGATGCATTCTACCTCCCATTCTAGTGTACATACGACGCATGCATGTGTGAAATGTAAAACAGATTTTGTATTAAAACCTGTGTACTATTGGCTAGTGTGAAAGGGCCCTGCCTCACACTGTGTGACAGTTCGATATATATTGATATTCAACCAACAGTCGATATTTGAATTGCACAAGTCAATAAAATGCTGAATCGATCTTTCACAATTCATGCCCATAAGCATTGGGATTGATCTACTTTAAGTTGTGAAAGTAGATGTTCACTTTCAAAAGAGTATGTTTACTTTGCAAGTAACTTGTATTCACTTTGATATCCAGTGATGTTTAAGTGGGGCAGGGGGGAAATTTGCTAGTACATCTGATGTACTATGTGAAGTAAAAGGCCTTCTATGCATTAAGTGATTGTGTCTCTAGATTTTCATTCAATGTGGACACAAGTTAGGTTACATTTTACTGATCTGTTTTGATGTTGCTTTTTATACTGTATTTACTGGTGATGCATAACAATAATTACCATAGAAGTATTAGGACAGTATGAAATTTTTATCACGGCCCTATTTCTACATGATTTCACAAGGTTGCCTTGTAGTGATGTCGCGAACTGTTCGCCAGAGAACTATCCGCGGCGAACATCGCATGTTCACGTTCGCACATGTTCGCGAACATATGGCGAGTTCGATCCGCCCCCTATCTTTTAACATTGTAGCTATGAAAGGTTGCGATATGGGGTCACATTGTAATGACTATCTAAAAAATGGGTGGGGGGTTAAAGTCAGGCATTAGGCATATTAAAGCCCTAGCTCCATGTTCCACTAAAATCCCTGTGTTTCAAACATACAGAGTGTTTTTTTGCAAAGCTCACGGCAATGTGACAATGAGTGGGGGTTTCCACTTCCTTAGGAACCACCTCCCGCTAAAGCGGATTGGCTTGGCGGGGAGTCCTAAAGGAGCAGCATTCACTTACCTGGCTTGGGCGCATGCTGTAATCTCACACAGCCGTTCAGGGCCGATGCAGGGCTGAACATGTGGAGTACGTTAAAAAACTCTGCATCTGCAGATGTCCAAAGACTCATCCGCCAGCAGGTAAAGTCTTATGTGCTCCACAGCCTGTCAGAGCCCTGGTTCAGTGGCTGGAGGAGGCTGACGGAAGCCAGCTGATCCCATAGCGGATTTGGAGTTAAACAAGGCCTAAGAGTAAAATCTTCTGGCTACTCCTTCCTACGCCCCAAAGCCAGCTGGAGACCTTTGGGTGGAGGGAGACCCACGCCTACACTATGGGGTGCATACCAACACCATCTCCCTGTAGTCTATCTGAGTAGCTCACTAAAAAGTTTATTTGCAACCCATAGATTAGGCTTCTCGGTGTAGGCCTTAGGCCGGGGGGAAAAGGGAGTTCTAGTGGTAGGGGGGGCCCCCGAAATAATCGATACGGGCCCACCCGAATTTCTTGATGGTGCCCTTCCTGAGAACTCTAACTCCCATAGCAGGTTGTTTGCGCACCGCATGCGCATCCTGCCCGGACTGGTGAGGCAGCGAGCAGGGGGTGTAGCTCTCTCCTGTTGGCCGGGGGGGGGGGGGGGTGGGGGTGATTAGTTCCACCACCTTTCCTCCCTGAAAAAAAAGCCTGATATAAAATATTAAAGGAGTCGAGTCGTAAAACACCAAAACTATTTGATGTACTTGATCAATCTAAAATTTTCCGTCATGTCCGATCATTTTGCGATCAAACTTTTGTCCGATTTTGATTGAACTAGGTGCGATCGAACCATGTGGACAGGCATAGATTTTTGATCGATCGACTAAAATCGATCAGTTTAGGTCGATCGAACTTGAAAATCGTAAGTGTATGGGGTCCTACAGTCACTTATTAAAAGGAGTAAGATGTTGTTGTTGTTTTGTTTTTTTCATTTACATTTCTTTTAAAGCACCAAATATCACACAAGCACAATACTTCAATAAGGAGCTAAACAAACAAGTTTATAAAATGTACAAACTAAGATCGTTTCATGTTTTGGGACCCTGAAAAAATAGAAAGTTCATGGGGGCAATATTTCAGATCAGGCTACAGGGACCAGATAGTTTGCCTTAAGGGTGTTCGATATAAGGATAACTCTCCAGTTTCACCTATGTCAAAACCACATAAGTTAGGGGTTCCCATACACCTTTAGATCTCCTTTGTTTTACCAAACACACGTAATATGAGGAACTTTCTAGTGTTGAGCTCGAGTTCGATTTCGAATATTTCGCTTGAATATATAATCGGATAGCGACGCCACGCGTTTTTGCAATTTATTGCCATTTATTGCGATTTTCACGATCCCATTTATTTGCATTGGACCGTGATTATAAATCGATTGCGATTTGTTTAAAAAAAAACGAAACGAAGATATTCCCCAGCTCGAATATTGACCCTCATTGACTTGCATGCATTGCTCATATTGGATCGCAATTGCGATTTTCGATCGCCAATTCAATGTCCAAATGAGATAATTTCGAGTTTTATGAAATATTACTAGAACTTTCTAACATCATGTGTTCAGTTGCAGAGGACCTTATACACACGTTTCTTGGTAGATTAAAGGATATCTGCCAGAGATAATCTAAGGTGTATGGCCGCTTAGTATTTTATTCCAAGATTCTCCATGGTATAACCAAATGTACCATCCCAGTTAGAATATACAGATTTGGTCCTACCAGATCCTTTGTTGTTGTTTTTTTTCGTCTTTTTTTTCTTATTTTTAAATGACAAACGATAGAAAAACCGACCTACACCTCGTTTAAAAACACAACCCCTAGATAAATATAATATAATTATACCTATGAATAGCAGACCTATATTCATCTTTGGTACTCTCTTACCCGTCACATAAGACCACCCCCAATAATAAAAACCCTTACCTGTCGCTCCTCCCTGATGAGAATTGCACCACAGGAAAACGCATGAAAACACTTTTGGACACAGTAGACTGAACAACAACTTTTGATAAAAAAGAATATGTTTCCCCTGAACTGAACAACAAACTACAGAACACAACTCATACATAGGCAGCAGCATAAACCCTATATAGGGTATATGCCAGTTA
This sequence comes from Ptychadena robeensis, assembly GCA_036250615.1. Classification (NCBI taxonomy): domain Eukaryota; kingdom Metazoa; phylum Chordata; class Amphibia; order Anura; family Ptychadenidae; genus Ptychadena; species Ptychadena robeensis. The sequence continues at coordinate 65,535,682 of CM070035.1, read as the reverse complement.
TATTCTCTGTGGACCTGTTACTTGTAGGATGCGAGTTCCTTCCTTCATTCATCCTCCACCTGTTATGGATAGTGTAGGGTTACAATTCTGCTTTGACTTACACCTTCATTTAGCTCCAACTGGTATCATCAAGAAGTACCTTGAGGCCGGCCCATAGCTGGGCTCTCGTTTCTTGCTCCCCGTTCACTGATGGTTGGTGCAGGCGGTCCCGATCATGCCATGGCACATGCAAACCAGTGCAGTTACAGATCCTAACCTTGCACAATATCTTAGGAAGTGCCTAGATGCCATGAAAACATTGAAGCCAACCCAATATTGCAGAATGTTAACTTGTTGTGTTAATCCACAATAAAACTGTACTTTTAACACATCATAAATGTTGCCTGGAAATTCCCTTTTGGGGTTTTGGGGTGTCACCCTCTCTTTTTTTTCTTGCTTGTGTAATATTAGGAATTAGGCAATATTTCTACTTTATATTCAGAGATTCTATGTTTTTTGGCTGCAGTAATAAAACCTGAAAAACTGGCAGCTAAAATGAAATCGATCATATGGATGCAAGTTATTGCAAGTATATATTTTAAGGATTCTGGAGCAGAATTTTTTTGCAATCCTGTTCCAAGCTCGTTACTGATTACGAATTAGCACACATGGTTGCAACTCAATGCATTAGTCATGTTGACATGGTCAAGACGAACTGCTGCAGTTTAAACCGAGCTGCAGAATGGGGAAGAAAGGGGTTTGTGACTTTGAATGTGGACATGTGATGGTGCCAGATGGGCTGGTCTGAGATTTCAGAAACTGCTGATCTTTTGGGATTGTCACGCAAAATCAACTCTTGGGGTTTACAGAGAATCGTCCCGAAAAAGGAAAACATCAGTGAGTGGCGTTCTGTGGGGGCAAATGCCTTGTTGAGGCCAGAGGTCAGAGGAGAATGGCCAGAGTGGTTCGAGTTGAGTAGAAAGGCAAAGTAACCTCAAATAACCACTCTTACAACCATGGTATGGCAGAGAGCATCTCGAGAACACACAACATGGTACAAAACCTTGAGCAGATGGTCTAACCGCATCAGAGACCACACCAGGCCCCTGTCAGCTAAGAGCAGAACTGAGGCGAAACAGTTGCACAGGCTGACCGAAATTGGACAATAGAGGATTGGAACAATGTTGTCCTGGTCTGATGATCTAGATTTCTGCTGTGACATGCATAGAGTCAGAAATTGGCTCACCAACATTAAAGTAATGGATTCCATCCTGCCTTGTATCACAGTTTTCAGGCTGGAGTGGTGTACCTGTTGTGGGGGACTTTGCTTGGCAACCTATGGCCCCTTATAGTAGTTTGATCAAATCGTTTGTGCAATGCTAACAGCCACCTAAGTATTTTGTTGTCCATTAGTGATGAGTGTCCTAGGCAATCTTCGAATTCCTGTGATATGTCACTATAAGGCCTAAATTCGCACATTTGCTAAACTAGATTCGCAATTATAATCACCGGTCGCAATCACCTTCAAAATGAATGGTCACATTCAAACGCTATTTATTTTCCGCATTGCGACATATATTCGTAATCCATAGCCCAAATCATCCCAATGGCGAATATTCAAATTGCAATATCCACCACGCCATATTCGCAAAATTTGCGAATTTCCTCGAATAGCAGATATTCGCTGAATATATTCGCAATCGAATATTCAAGCTTAACCACTAATTGTCCCTCCCCTTTAGACCACAGTGTAACCCATCTTCTGATGGCTTCTTCCACAGGATATGCACTATGATGTTTATAACGCTTCAAATCATGTAAGACGGTTTTCTTGACCATGAACAATACCAAATGGCCTCCACAATCACCAGATCCTCCAAACTGCATGATGCTATCCTACCAATGGGGAACAATGTTCTCTAAGGAATGTTTCCAGTACCTTGTTGAATCTCTTTTTTTGCCATGAAGGATTAAGGAAGTTTCTCAAGGCAAAAGTGGGTCCAAACACGTACTAGCAGGTGTGGCCTAATAAAGTGGCCAGTTGAGTTTCTATTCTCTTTAAGATTCAATGCAGCATTTTTCCAGTGCAACTGTAGTTGCAATTTTTCAGTGGAAAGCAGATCAGTAGCATGTCGTCAAAAAAAATCTGTAATGTATAGAGCTGTGATAATAATGTAAAAACATACTGCAGAAGTAAAGCTACAGCTGATTAATGCTTTGAAAAGATAATTGCACTCCACCAAAGTGAATCAATGTGATCTCAGAATGTAATAATACCTACAGGGAGTGCAGAATTATTCAGGCAAATTGTCATTTTGACCACACATCATCCTCTTTAATGCATGTTGTCTACTCAAGCGTATGGCCTCGAAAAGCCTACTAACATTAAGCTATGAGGTTATGTGCAATCTCTGTAATTAGAAGGGGTGTTGTCTAATCTGACCATCACACCCCTATAGTAGGGTGCAAATTTAGTTAGGCAACTTCCTTTCCTTTGGCAAAATGATGGTTCAAAGAATGACTTGTACAGGCTTAGAGTCACAAATAGTGAGATATCTTGCAGAGGTATGCAGCACAACTCTTAATTGCAAAGCTTCTGAGCGTGATCATCGCACAATTAAGCGGTTCATTCAAAATAGGAGTCATCAGGGGTCGCAAGAAGCTGTGGGAACAACAAAGGCGAATATAACTGCCCATAACTGAGAAAAGTCAAGCGTTCAGCTGCCAAGATGCCACTTGCCAGCCACCGTTTTGGCCATATTTCAGAGCTGCAACAACATCAACTGGAGTGCCCAAAAACAGCACAAGGTGTGCAATACTCAGAGACAGAAAGGCCTGAAGACGACCACCACTGTACAAGACACACAGCTGAAATGTCAGCACACTGGCCAAGAAATATCTCACGTACAAGACTGATTTCTAAGGTTTTTTATGGACTGATTAATGAGATTTAGTTTGCTGGGCCATGGATGGGCACGTGGCTGAATTGGTAAAGGGGCAGAGAGCTCCAGTCTGACTCAGACGCCAGCAGGTGGAGGTGGAGTACTGGTTTTGGGCCTGGTATCATCAAAGAATGATTCTTGTTGGGCTTTTCGGGTTAGGATGGAGTCAAGCTCAACTCCCAGTCCTCTGCCATTGTCTGAAGACACCAATTTCTTCAAGCAGTGGTACAGGAAGAAGTCCTGCAAATCCATTCAAGAAAACAATGATTTTCCATGCAGGACAACTCCATCACAAACACCGCGCCAAGTCACTACTCCACAGGCGTGGCTCTGGCAGAAAATGGGTATAAAGAAGAAAAACTAATGACATGGCCGCCTTGTTCACCCTGATCTGAACCCCATGGCGAACCTGTGGTCCATCATCAAATGTGTGGATTTTCAAGGATGGAAACCAGTACACCTCTCTGACAGTGTCTGGGAGGGCTGTGGTTGCTTGCTGCACTCAATTTTGCTGGGAACAGATCAAAAAACTGACAGAATCCATGGTGGCAAGGCTTTTGATTGTCCTTGCAAAGAAGTGGCTATATTGGTCCACTGATTTTGTTTTTGTTTTGTTTTTGAATGGCAGAAATGTATATTAGTGATGTTGAGATGTTATATTGGTTGTCACTGGTAAAGTCATATTGAAATGGGTATAATTATTTTTTTTTAAGTTGCCAATAATTATGCACAGTAATAGCAACCTACTGCAACACAGATATCCCCTAAAATACTAAAACTAAAAACAAACTAAAAACTACTTACTTTCAAAAATATTCAGCTTGATAGTAATGAGTTTTTTGGGTTCATTGCATAACATGGTTGTTTGTCAATAAAAAAAAAACAATAAAATTATTCCTCAAAAATACACTTGCCTAATAGATTCTGGCACTCCTGTTATAAATGTTCTATGCAGTGTATTTCAACCTTCTTTGGGCAAGGCACACATTTTTTCATAAGCTCGCGGCGCACATTCCGGTCCCCGCCGGAAGTACGTCATCAGGGCAGTGCTCCGCTGGAACGCAGATGGTACCAGCAGAGCAAAACCCCGTCCCTGGTCTGTGGGGACGCTGTTGCTAGCAACCCAATCCTCACAGAGCCGGTCCCCGTGTATAACACTGATGGCTGTATAAGACTATACTATTAGAGGAGCAGATAGGAGGGCCGAGGGTGGGGTCAAACCCGGCACCCAGGCAACATCGCCCGGGAACAGTGGGGGTTTGCAAACCTGTTCTAATGCGAGTCATTAGGGTGGCAGCATAAGCAATATTTCAGATTCGCCAAATGTTAAAAATAATTCGTCAAAAAATAAATACATTTGAGATTTTGTGTCCCAGGTCATTATTACCTTCAATTGCACAACCAATGCCTAGGTACTTTCCACAAATTACCTTTATTGCACAATCGCACTTTACATGCGCATATTGGGAACCAATGTTGGAAGTCCCTGGGTATTGATGTAAAAAACTTGAATATTAGCGATTAATGAAGATATGAGCACTTTATTCAAGACATTGTGGAATTCTCGAAGTTCCGATATTCACATACACAATTAGCACTTTCAATATTCACAATCAACACGACTATCTGCGATATCGTCGACCTACAAAAAGCCAGCAGAACTGATCCCCACAGGGATAGCGGGGAGGGATGTCTCTGCACTGTGTTGAGCAGACAAACCATAAACACTGCCCTTTGGCAGAAAGGTAGTTAGGGTCAGAAAACTAATGCCTCTGCACAGGCTCCTCTAAAGCTAGCCACACAGGGTACAATTTTCATTCAACGAATGGTTTTGATTGATTTTGCAACTTCGATTAAAAAATCGAACCTCGATTGTCATTTAATCAAAGTTCTCACCTGGGGAGCATGATTTGAACATTTCGACCGAACTTAAATCGAAGTAATCTAATAATCGTCGATTGATTAATGTTTTTTTTTAAACAGGACTTTTTTTCCCAAACGACGTCATATTTTAATAGCGCACATCGATATGATTGATCGAAACAAACAAATCACTTTCAGAAATGTGTTCGACATTGATCAATCAGCAAACTTTTCAAAATTGTCCGATCACTTTTTCAATCAACGATTTTAAACAAAATCGTACAATGACATCGCTTGTACTAATGTGGGCAGTCATCGATTAACGGCCATTGATCTCGTTGATTGAAAAATCGTGGACATTGAATGCTAAAATTGTACCATGTGTGGGCTAGCTTAACACTGTCAGGAATCCCTGTGTCATAAATGCGGGATCACGGCTGTATAAGTATCTCTTAGAGGTTAACAATGGCCCCATTGGGATCAAAGATCCAATCAAGCATTCTGAGGAGTAATATAGTCCCCACATAGATGAATTATTCAATACCTATATTCGTTCATCAAAGGATTTATATGATATTTCTGTAGAATCATGATAGCAATTTCTTCTAACAGTTTATTTGTATGAACAGTGTTGGTCACACATGCATAATTCTGTTCTGACGTTATATTTATTTCCTGGCTCACGACTATTTAAATGGTCCGAGGCCTGATCTAGGTTGTTTACCTTACCACTTCCTCAGTTTCTCTGACATATATTTTTAACCATTTAGGAGCGTCAGGTTGAGGTAAGTATCAGTAAATTAGTACAGGACAAATGTAGCTTCTTCTAGCAGAAATTCAGATACTGTACCTTTCATGTTTGTTGCAGAAGAACAAAGTGTTCAGTCTTATTTCAGAGATAACCAAATGCAAATGTATTTATATTGTGGTGTTGCAAGAGTTTCTTTGTTGTATCAAAATTACAAAGTCTACGACCCGAGTTTTTATATATGAGGACCATTGTGCATTTTTCCAGAAATGATATACCAGCTTTCCCCCTGAGGGACCTACACCACCAGGGCAGCAATGTCACATACAATTCGCGCCGTTCCCTTAGAAGGTTGTTTATTCACCAACCTTTGAATCCTCAATACTCCTTGAAACTACCTGGGTAACAATAAACACACACCTTTAGATAACCAGAAAAAGGTATCTTCTTTAAACAGGACATGATGTATATTACGATGATGGTTTATTTATTTATTTGTTTTGTTTTACAGTACCAAGTATTGTAATACATGTGAAAACAAACATTGAATCTCCTGATGAGCAAACAGATGTTGCGAAACGCGTCGGGAGAAATGTTAATATACATGAGTTTGATGAACTATAAATCTGCAAATTGAACTTTATGTTTTGGACTTAATCGGATTAAAAACGTTTTGTTTCTTATAAAATGTGACCAAGCATGTTGCCTTTAAGATCCCTCTACAAATCACAATGATTTAGGTGAATGGTAGATTTGTGCAAACTGGGTTCCTCTTTTTTTTGTTTATTGACATACTGATATTTTAACCAAACTCACTTTAAACCCTTTCCACTTTACCCTCAAAGCAATATGAAATTTTAGAAAAGTAAATAGAAATGGACAATTTTGGCAGAGTATCTTCTTCCAAGGTGTCACTCTTTCCCATTGTTTTCTTTCTCTGATCCTGTCAACTGGAAAAAGAGTGGTACTGTGACATCACCAGTAGTGTTGAGCATCATATGTTATATTCGAGTTTGCGTATTTTCGCAATGTATTAAGGAACATTCAACTTCACAAATTTGATCCACTGTATTCTATTGCCTTAACCTCTCCGCTGTCTGGTGTGCTGTAGTAGAATTCTGAAGGGAAAATTATTAATTGAATCATTTTGGAATAAGGCTATAACATAACAAAATGTGGAAAAGTTATGTGAATACTTTCCGGATGCCCTGTTTTTTCTACCATGCTTTTTAGACGACAACATAAATTTACATATAATGCCACTTTGGACTTAAAGCTGTTTTAAACTCAAAAAAAAATAATCCCCCCCATAGATTACATGGCATCTACCACCTGTCCAGCAGTCTTCACTTCCTCATTCCCTAAGGCCAAAAAACCAGTCTTAAGTACTGGCAACCTGAAGCTCCTTCTCTGCTATTTCTGTTTAACATTACGAGGTGCCGCCCCTCCCCTGCAACATTTTTACCAATCCCAGGGTTTGGTATGGGAGCACAGTTCGGTCCTTCCCAGAGATATATGTGCTGGCAGTTTGCATAGGAGACAGGAGTGAAAGCTGAAAGGAGGACACTGTAGGATACGGGAGATTGAAGACTGAAGTGGTGGTGAAGGGTTTAGTGTGCAGTTGATATGGGGGTGACAGGATTTGGGGGGCACACAGTTTAGGCTGAAGGATGAGGTTAGGTTGAGGTTAAAATATGTTATTACCTCCCTGCTGGCTGCCAGTCCCCACCAGCACTTCTCCTTTACACTTCTCCACAATCAGCTCACAGATGACACTTCCTCTGTCTGGGAATGTTTCTCATTACATCCAGATCATGGTATATGGAGGATGAGACAGACTGACTGGGTTACTGGGTGTAAATATAAATACTATCTTATTACCTCCCTCTGCTGCCCGTCCCAGCATTGTCTCTCTACACTTCCTCCACTTCCTCCACAATCACTTAACAGATGACACTTCTATGTCTATTCCAGGGAAGGTTCTCATTCGTCCCAGATCATGGTATAAGAGGATGGGACAGACATGATGGGTTACTGGATGTAATATAAAATAATATCTTATTACCTCCTCGCTGCCAGCCCCAGCAATGTCCATCTACACTTCCCCCACAATCACCTTACAGATGACACTTTCATGTCAGGGAGGTTCCAGATCATGAATGGAATCTGCGACAGAGAAGGGAGGGGAGGAGGGGGCAGAGGAGAGAGACCAGAGCTGTGTAGCGATAATCCGCTGTATAAGTGAACGTCAGAGGACATGCCGAGCAGCATTAGGGCTGTGTTTCAGAGCAGTTCAGCGATGCCAAGTGCCCAAGCACAACGTCACGCATGGGAGGGGCTACCTCGGAAAACATCGTCTTTCCGGCTTTAAGATTTTATTTTTTTTTCTTTTTGGACATGATTTTCCCATCTCTTTGGCAGTCTGATCCGATAGTGCAAAGTGAAACCTGCAATGTGGCCCGAACCCGCCGAACCGAGTAAGGCGCCGTTCGGCAGTGAACATGGATGTTCGCCCTCCTTCTTCTCGCCGTGAGCAGTACGGTTGTTCGACCCGCCCCCCTTCGCCATCCAAAAAAAAAGCGAGAAGAAGATCCTCTATTCTTTCCTCGCTTCTTCCTCCGGCCAGATCAAACCTGCGAGATCGTGCCTGGGAGGAATCTTTTCACTAGAAACCCGGGCATGAAGCCGGTCTCCTAGGGAAAAACCGGCTCCGGACAGGAAAGTGACATCATTGACGTCACATCCAGCTCCCTACACAGGAATTTTAATGCGTTCCAGGGACCGGATGTGACCGTCAGTTTTTCGATGAAAATTCCCGCCCTAGGCAGAGGCGTACGGCGGCCCGACCTGGCCGATTTCGGCACCACTACTCAATGCACTGTAGCTCCGATTCCTCAAAATTATGATCTTGCATATATGACGACTATACTCTCAGATATAGCACTATATTCACGAATGTGACTATGGGATGCAAGAGGTAGCATGCACCCTGCAAACAATTTATAATATTGCTTACCATTGCATGTGGAAGTGCTGGTTTGTCCTAAATACAAATTGTTGTTCGATAGAAATATTTGCC
>CM070035.1:65497164-65515559 GCA_036250615.1 Ptychadena robeensis | reverse complement strand
GGTGTTCGACCCGCCCCATTCGCCAGCGAGAAGAAGATCTCTATTCTTCCTCCGGCAAGATCAGAACCTGCGAGATCGTGCCGGAGGAGGAATCTTTTCACTAGAAGACCGGGCATGAAGCCGGTCTCCTAGTGAAAACCGGCTCGGGGACAGGAAGTGACATCAGTGACGTCACATCCAGCTCCCTTAACCAGGAATTATGCGTTCCAGGGACCGGATGTGACGTCAGTTTTTTCCGATGAAAATTCCCGCCTCTAGGCAGGCGGACGGCGGCCGACCTGGCCGATGTTCGGCCATCACTACTCAATGCACTGTAGCTCCGATTCCTAAAAAATTATGATATTTGCATATATGACACTATACTCGCAAGATATAGCACTATATTCACGAATGATGAACTATGGGATGTCAAGAGGTAGCACAACCCTGCACAATTTATAATATTTGCTTACCTTGCAATTGTGGAAGTGCTGGTTTTCCTAATACAAATTTGCGATTAGAATATTTGCAATCAACACTATACTTAAATTAAAATGAAGCTGGCAGTGATCCACATAGTTGCTGATTAGCAAGAACTACAAGGTGAGAATGCATTATAGTTTTACTATGCTATTAGTAACAGTCTCTCCCACATAACTAATTAAAATTGCAAGGCCAGTCAATAATGTCAGTCCAGAGTCTTCCTCCAGGACTAAATCCTAATGGTAGGAACTGTCAGAGGAATGGTTTGTGTTTTGCTTGTTTGCATAGTAGGGGAGTCTTCTGTTTGTTTAAGAAAAGCTAATGCTAGCCATACAGTCTGAGATAAAAATTAGGATCCATTAAAACAGACCAATGTATCCCGACGGCGGTATCAGTTTGGATCGTAATATTCAGCAAAAAAGCTACCACATTGAAAATCCAATTTAGGATCGTATTTTTTTTTTTTACGAGGATGTCATCGAAATTCATCGCCGTTTATATCGGCCATTGTGATGTATTTTTTTTTTAAAGGGGAAGCCTCGGCAGAAGCCTCGGTAAACACTATGAAAACAGTATGAAGTTTCCCGATGTTGCCAGACCAATTAAAATGTTTGAACATGTCCAATAAATTACGATTGTAAAAAAATGGCAATTACGATCGTAATATATCGGTTGTACCATGTGGACATGCACGGATTTCAGGACGATAAAATGCATTCATTGGTCGGTTTTAATGGATTTAAATTTTTATCTCAGAGTGTATGGCCTGCTTAAGACACACTCAGACACTTTGTTTGCAGATGAGGAACACAACCTGGTTTTGACATGTAAAAGTTCAATTCAGAGGTTCTTGCCTTGGCTACTTCACACCTGACAGTCCAAGAAAGCTAGATTTGGATGCATTCTAAATAGTGTTGAGCACTTATATTCAAATTGCCAATTTGTGTTGTAAATATTGGCACTTCGAGAATTCATGAAGACCTCAAATATAATCCTATATCTTTGTAATCTCTAATATTATCAACCTCAAATAATATTGACTTCAAAGTCTAATGAGTTTTTTTTAATGCGGTTAGTAGGGATTTGAGTGAATAATATAAGCAATAATATAAGCAATATAGCTAAATAATATCGTTTAAGCTAAAATTGTTGAAGCTGGGCCAACTAAACTATAACATAAATAATGTAATGTTCTCATGTCAATTTTAGTTATTTAATTAAGATGTAAACTATCAAGCTATGGTGGCCTTGTCTTAAAAAAAATGCTTGGTCAAAATTTCCATCCAGGCGATCATCATTTCCCTACCATTCTACCAGAAAAGTGATGACATGGCTGGTGTCATCAATGGTGCAGGAGAGTGGACCAACTGGGCTTATACTGCATAGCAGGTTAAGCTTCAAACAACGTGAAAGGAATGTCCTGGTGTTCAGCAGAGCACACCTCAAGGAGTGATGCTGCAGTTCTCAGGTTGTGAGCATCACATACACCTGTGCAGAGAGCAGCTGAAAGACAATCCCAGTTAAGATACAAAGAGTGAGCAGAGAAAATCTATGAACCAGTCATGGGTCAGAAACTGGAAAATCAGCCAGCAAGGATTGCAAGATCAGGAACCTGGGAACAAATAGGGCTTGAAGGTGACTAAAGAATGTAGTTTATGTGTGCAAAATGGTCAAGGAAAAAAATATATCCTATATCATCTTCCTTCTTGCAAAGCTGCTAATTTTGGTGTTAACTAAATCTAATAAGTTGTTTTAGGTAAAGTGCATTGAAGTACAATATTCCTTTAAAAATAATGTATTGATGGTTCATCTTTATTATCATCACAAATAAGTATTTTTTTTTATTTTTTCAGAGCAGTAACATCTCACTGCATATGACCATGTGATCAGTTACATCTAGAGCTTCCGCCTCAAGCCCAGGCGATTTGCATGCAGTTGTTTTGAACTCACCCATCTGGTTTCTGTTGCAATGAAGTGTTTACAATGTCTTACATTCAAATCGACACTTCACTCAGACCACATGCTTACCACCTACCAATCACCTCTTAAACATCTGGCAAATTTAACAGACATAATTGTTCAGTGCACATAATTCTTCCAGTCATAAGTGTACGGTTCACACAATTCTCCCAGTATTTCAAATTCAGACCAGGGATTGTCATCTTCCTCCAAATTACGAACTTTGGAGGAGAAAATGAGAAATGTGACAGTGACAGATACTTGTAGAAAATTAAAGGGAAGAAGAGTCAAACCTGATGTCATCAGTAGTGAAGGACATCCATTCATCTAAAATTAATCAAACCACTGGTCAATTTCTGCCTTGTGTTCTCTTAAGATACACAATGTATTACAACTTCTCATGACATCTTTTGAAGACCTGCTGTGTCTCATTGATGAATTTCATATTTGTCTTCAGTCTTCTTCCAATCCTTCCTTTATCATCTTTCTTTCTGTACTTACCTTATAGGACCATGTCATGCGCCCCAAATGTCACTTTAAAGGTCTGAGTCCTAAAATCAATTCAATTAGTGATTCTTGAGCCTTCATCACGGCATTTGCTATAAACATCTCAGCGTAATTAAAATGAGAGCATGGAAATAAATTACCGTGAGGCTGCCACCAGACCTTCTTTGTATTTAGAATGTGTATTCCAGTACTCGTTTTATTGGCCATGTTTTGGATGGATTGATGTAGGTTTGACGTCAAGAAAATCACGCAGTTCATTTGTCAGTTTTCCAAGAATTGAATGCCATTGACAGAATGAATGATTTTCATTGGAAGTTTTTTGAATATGACACGATGACATGTCTGGGGACCATTTAAAAGTCAGCTCAACTAGAAGAAACACATCCAAATTCCTGGTCTTCGACATAGATCCATCAGACTAAGGAGCAATATGATGGATAAAGCCACTTCTGTTCATCTGTGTCTTGGGACATTAACTTTCTTGTTCATGATCTCTGCTCATTCAACTCAAGGAAAGCCTTACATATTGCAAGGTAAGCAAATATAAAAAAATTGTGCAGGGTTGTGCTACAACTTGTCTTCCCACAGCTCATCCATGTAGAAATCTTATATAATTTTATTACAAGTACATTCAAAAGTAGCAAAATATTTTTTATACAAAATGCCGTTAAAACAGCATATGACGAGTTCTGAATGGTTGCTAATGGTTCCTGCATACAAGCAAATTATTGTATCATTTTTGTATTATTGTATTGTTGTAATTACTTCCCTTTTATTGTAATTTATGGTTTGTCTCGCCAAAGAAACTAATATACTGGCATGCGTTTTTACCTACATACTTGACGAATGACCCTCAGCAGAACTGACTAAAAAATTTCTTACTGAAGGTTCAACTATTACATTATCTTCTTTTCTATCTATCTATCTATCTATCTATCTATCTATCTATCTATCTATCTATCTATCTATCTATCTATCTATCTATCTATCTATCTATCTATCTATCTATCTATCTATCTATCTATCTATCTATCTATCTATCTATCTATCTATCTATCTATCTATCTATCTATCTATCTATCTATCTATCTATCTTTGAAGACTTATCTATAGATGATGACTGTGTGCAAGAACAACAATGGAATTTTTCTTGTGGTAATAACAGTGTAAAATATTTATTACACTCCACACCACACCGGTATGAATGCCCTATAATCACCATTGATGCCATCTTAAAAGTTAAGAACATAAGAGGTTTAAATTTTACTTGTAACTATAAATAAAACAAATATAGTAAAGCAATGTTGATAAAAAATTAAACTTTTCCTTCAGCTACTTTCTATTAGGAATCAATTGCCTCCTCCTCAGAAACTACATTGATTGCAATTTTAATATAGATATCCATTGAAAATAATATGCTTGTACTACCACACTCTATAATCAATACATGGACGATATATTGGATTTCTTTTCATTTGCAAAAACTATTTCTATTTTTTTGTTCACTTGATTGTACTGAAAATAAATATCTGCCCACATGCCCCTCAAACCAATTGCATAGTAGTTGAAAAAAAAAAATCTAAAGTTAGCCATTTGCACATCAACTTTTGTTCGATCTGTTTTGATTCAATTCACTGACAATCAACTAATTGATGATGAACTGTAACTGATGATAAACTGATTTCTTAATTTCAATACAGATCATCATGTTCCTTTAGATTTTATCACTCTTTATCACTTCAGTAAATTGGTTCAGTAAAAATGAATCATTTTTATATTAATTGACTTGAACTATACATTTCTAAAGTCGATCAAACAAAACAAATCACCCCATAAAAATCTTATCAAACGCATGTACACACAACAGGGAGCGTACTTTCAAACCTGGCCAATCAAGGCTTGCTTTTGTTTGATCAAATTTAGAAAAAAAAATCCAATTTCCAAACAAATATTTCATAATCACAGGCACTGGCATTCATGGGAGGTATATTGTATCAAGTAATTTTTAAGCTGGATTTGAGTAACAATTGTTGAACATATTGTTCCTTAATTAAAGGACTTTACTTTAATAAAGAATTCAAATGCTGAGTCTAGAATAAGAGTTTTTTAAACAATACATACATAAAAAATAGGGCTGTACGATATATTGTATAAAGTGAAAACATGTTTTTTCATTGCGGCAAATGTTTATTAAATTACAATATGTGAAAAATAACCATAAAGCTATCCTATAAATCACAAGAACCACATTGTTTTGTTCAGTAAGGGGGTACACAGATCAAAAAAGAAATGCATTGTTTATTGGCATTTGTGGATATATATAATGAAGGAACTGCTGTGATCCCAGCTCTGTCTGTTGTGTTAATGTTCTCCGTGCGTTCTCTTTGCTGCATAGACTCCAAAAAGCTTTATCTTCACCAATTAGCTTTCAGATCTATACCTTAGAGGAGGAGACTGAACTATCAAGTCTAAAATGGTGAATATTTACTGTGCAACTTATTTTAATAGTGACTTTCTACTACCCCAACTACTAAAAGAGATTCTACCATTTTCTACCATAGCTAATATGCCAAGATTTTTTTTTTTGGGCATTCATGGGAGGTATATTGTATCAAGTAAAAAAATTTTTCTCAGTTTACTGTATTTGTATATTGATAGATAATGAACTGTTTCCAGCTAAAGAAGATGTGAATCACCAGGACATGCTATTGACACTTCTCCTCAATAAACACATCCCATTGAGAAGACCTTCAAATTTTGGTAAGATATTTATAGACACTAAGCTAAGCCCCCATAATATGTAGCCCATGGAAACTTAAGATGGAAAGGCGAGACAAGGTTTAACAACCTAATGAAAATGTAGTTTATTTCGATTTCGATTGACTTAATAGTTAGCCACCTTGTCAACTAATATGGTTGACCTTTGCTGTTTCTCCTGAAGCTTACTTTTAAATAATAGTTGTTTGCCCCCATTTCCCAATAATGTAGTTTCCTTCTGAAGAGGGATGCCAGTTATCAGTAAATGACCGCCATCTCATATTGTTCAGCCATTATCTGCCTTAAAAGCCATGTTCTTTGTAAACCAGATGTGCTGATTAGCTGAACCACACATTTATCACATATTTATGGCTAACAGGTAGGGGTAGAATTTAGCGCTCCAGGGGGAACTATTTAGTATTTGGATGTTTGAGCTTTGATTTTGTTGCAGCAGCTGCAAGGGAACTAGAGTAGCACTTTAAGCCATTGTCCTGACCATTATATGTGATAACTATAACATATAATTTTACAGAGATGGATCTGGAAAGCAAGCTAGAGCAACTGGAACAGGTATGGGTGCTCTTCAAGTCTCTTCATTTGTGTGTATACATATATGTATATATAGAGAAATATAAATATTTACATATGTGGTAGTGGTGTGGGGTGGTACTAGTCTCTAGCTTCACGAACTTCGCCGTGGTCCTTCCGCGAACGGGCGGAGCGGACTTTTAAAAAAGACCAGCCGTACCCCGTTCGCGGGACACGTTCAAATTCCCCGCCTCTAGGCGGGGAATTTGAATCGGAAACCGGATGGGACGTCAGTGACGTCATCGCGTCCCTGGAACGCATCCTGGAACGCATAGTGTCCCTGATTGTGTTAACCGGAGGTGATGTCACTACAGTCACATCGTGTGTACAAGCCAGAATTTCACTGAAAGACGGGTTCTCTACCCGTCTTTAGTGAATATCTTCCTGCGGCGGGATCTCGCTGCTTAACGTCCCCCGGGGAAGAATAGAGGGCTCCTTCTTCCTGGCGAACAGTGCGGGTAGAACACCTACTGTGTCCGCCGGCGGAAGGAGGGCAAAATGCTTGTTCCGGCCGAACTGTCAGCCATGCGGCAGTTCGCCATCACTACTGGTCTCAGATGGGTGAGGTTTTGCAGCAGCTGAGGCTGACTGGTTAAGCCTGACGAGAGGTAGTAATTCCATTGGGTGGTGCTGGAAGACCTAACCCTCTTTGCTCACCACCCCCCAAACTGAGCTCTTCTTCCTCTCTTTTTCTGATGCCCATGATGCTGCCCCCACCACCAGGCAATCGCCCATGTTGCCCATGCCTAAAACTCTAGTATATATATATAAATGCTAAACCAGAGTCAAACATAAACATGCATGGCCCAGGGAATTTCCATACTCGAAAATATAGACAAGGGGACTTTTTAGGCCAGAGTATAACATTTGGTAGAATTCCAGGAACATTTTGACAGAAATTGTCCACACACCCTTTGTGTGCCGGCATTTATTTTGGATGGGGACGCTGGTCCCCATCCAAAGTAATGACATCAATCTAAAATTTACAGACAGGTCTGTAACTGTTTAGATTGATTTCCCGCCCGATTTATAGATGCGTTTTATCCCCCCTGCCATTCCTGACGGCACCATCTTGTCCAGCGCTGTCCTGCCAGTACTGCTCTGGACAAGATGATGATGCGCAAAAGGGAATTGTACTGGATACAGTGATAACTCTATCCAATACAATAAAAAAATCCAATAGAAAGTAAAAAACACATTTTTGTGTGTTTCAAACATTTTTATATTCAGGATGTCTACCCTTGTACAAACATATTTTGGGAAGTTACAGGCCTACAACTTAAAAAAATTACATTTAAGTCTATAGTGCACTCTTGGTACAGATATCTGGACCTTGCAAGAGCGCTAGGGAGGTTAAACGTTAGATTTGAAGCCGATTTCCTTGCAGATCAACTGCTGTAAGCACGCACGACGGTCTGTGGCAATATCGGCTGCAAATCTAACCGTCTTTGCTCAGCAAAAATTACAACTTTTTTAATAAATTGATGTAGTTGTCACTTTAGAACCTTATGTTTTATAGAAGCATTGCATAGTTCTTTAAAAAGATACACAAAAACATACTTCTTTAATTATGTAATTTAGTCATTTTCTAATTATAAGTAAATAATAAATACATATTGGAAAGAAGCATATGAATAAGGATAAAACACTTTCTTCTTGGCGTAGCTGGAAAAACTAAAAGAACAACTTTTGGAAGAAAAAAGTGGCGATATTAGCTACAGCATGGACAGGATACCACCCTCACACCACAACAAAAGAGGTAAGTCATCAATAATCAGTAAAGTTTTCTTTGTTGGTCCCGTCTTTGCTGTGACACAGTTAATTTTCAATGGGCGGTTTGTCGTGTTGTACTCACGATTTTTAGAAGTATTATGTGCCCAATCTAATATATTATTTTAAAAGGCTGAATGACTGTATTCTTCTCACTATAAGATGCACCTGACCATAGGTAGTTGGCCAGTTGTGGTGGTTGGCTGCTAATACAGCTAAAATCTTTTCAGTGGCCTTTTGGCTTGTTTGAAGGGAATCAACAAAAAAATTTTTTTTACATATTCGGACCATTAGGTGCATTTTCTCCATTTATTTAAATGGAAAAAGAGTGCATTTTATAGTAAAAAAATGTAGAAGTCTAAAGCCAGTTATGGAATTCACAGCATAACCGTTGCTTACAACAGAGCTACAAAATTAGCATTTCGCTTGGTGTTAGGCACATTATATTTTGGTCAAAAGTCCTTTTTAAAAGTTTTTCTGTAGATTAATTTGGCGCTAGAGATGGTAATTTTTTTTTATAACTAGCTAGGTGATTGCAAAGAACATGATATCATCATCAAAATTGTTGAATATATAGTGAAGGATTGTGGGAGTATTTAAAAAAAGTATTGCTCTAGCACAGTTTTGCATAAATTAGGTTCATAGTCGAAATCGATATTTCGACTTGAGAAATTCTGACTTGACATTGAACTTAATTTATGCAAAAACTATTTGTGTTGAAGTACTTTTTTGTAGTATACCCACTAAAGTTTTGCTCTTGCATTACATGTGTACATATACATGTTTATGCTAACTATTTAGCTATTTGCTCTTCTCACCTTTTATGTTATCAGCCTGTTTTTGGAAATACTGTGTGTGAAGACTCCACATCAAAAGAGGACCATTTAACTTTTTATTGAAGCTTTGGAATACAAAACCAAATTACCTTCAGCGACAGTGAGGAACTGTGAAGTTATTTTTTTATGCAATGTTTGTAATTTATTTCTGTGTTTTGCCATTCATCTCAGTGGTAAGCTGTACATGATCTGTTGAGTTGTCCCTTCCCTGGAGATTCATGAGACCAATGTAATAAAAATGTAATTTCTTGTCTCAATAGACATTACCAAATCAAACTGTTACTCTATTTTCAGACATTGTCTGCCATTATGTAATGTCTTAACTACACAGTGTCTTTTATTTTCTTAAGCATTTGCCTCTGATAGAAAAACTATTTTTTTGCATTCGCTTAATAAAACTCTATCAGTTATATATGATTTCTAAAGTGATTTTGTATTTCTGGCTTGGGATGAGAAAAATCAAGAAGCCTACACCCCCCTGTGGTACAGTAGGAAATTTGTTACAAATATATTCCCTTACATGTTACATAAGCTTTTCTTTCTTTAGAATTAATTTGTTTCTCTGATTTAATAGCACGAAAAAAACTAAGAACTGGTTGTGTAAGGAAAAACAAGTTATTTCAACAGTAAATTTTAGTACAGTTAAAAAAGCTATTCAACTTTCTAAGTGCTGAGTCTAGATTGTAAGACCCAGCTTAACAGAGTGTAAACAACTTTTACACATTTGACTTGCTTTGTGTCTTAACTGTGTTTTGTACTTTTCAATAATATCACCTACAGGTACAGAAACTTCACAAAGTTGTAAGGGTAGTGTTAGTGATGCAGCCCACTCCCATGCACTGCAGCTCAAGCCTTTGCATTTATTCCTAGGTCCAATAAATATGTGTCATGCATGCACACCCTCCTTAGAAGTGCTTTGGGCCTAAGCTTCATGACTGTTGGTACTTGATCATTATGTACACCTTCTGTCTCTCTGCTTGTCTCCTGTCCTATCCTCTGCCTAAAGCACCTTGCCCTCATTGTCAGCCATCTGGCCCATTTTTAGCGGCGTGACCCTTATGGCCATAACCTGGTAACACCTTGCAGCAATGTAGTTCAGCAAAGGTTTTATCCCATTACTCCTTGTGGTGTTGTTTGGTGTAAACAAGAATTAAAATGCACCTTGTGCCTCCAACTGTCCAATGTAGCTGCCAGTGGGTGACCTGTTTGAATTACATTTAATTTCAGTGCCACACATGGATTCACTGACCCCCTCATAAAGACACATTTTTACACAATTGTTTGTTAGAATGTGTTTAAAAAAGACTGTATGGATAGGTGAGATTCAACATGAATGAAACATCTGAATTGAAGGATTAGGTGGTGTGTACCAATATTTGTCCAAAAAAGCACCAGATCAGGAAGAAAATGTGTACATCTTATTTTTCAAATGAGCATCCACCTGTAGCTAAAGCTGATCACTCACATACACAAATCTGCAGAACCAGAAGGGACAATCCACCCACGGAAGGATTGTAAGTCTGCAGAGCCAGTGCTGCCTGCTCACATACACAGCCTCTGACTGAAGGAGACCATAAAAATAATCCTCTAAGCATTATCTCCACTTATTGCAGGCAAAAAGCAAAATGGAGCCGTCTTGACACCAAGGTGATGAAGGGATTGACTAAAAGACTAAACATGCCAGATATGGCCGATGGGCTGTAGTTTGCTCATTGCTGGATTAGATTATGGGCTGTTTATGGTGTGTCCTATACAGTGGAGTGTCTAGTCCTCTAAACACTGTACATGTGCAAACTTTTTTTCTGTCATTTGTATCCATTCAAGATATATAACATTCCAACACTCTAGCCATGCATACAACTTATTGTATTATGCCATTATTAATAACCTTCCAGCGTGCACACTATTGCTAATCTAAAAAGCATGACCATAACAGAATGTCTTTATGAATTTTATTTGTACAAAATGCATTGCAAATTTTAACAAGATTGACACATGGCAGATACATATCAAGAAATCTGTCAATGTGCATCATAAATGTGTAGAAGTCATGAAAATATCAATGATTCTTTCTTATGATGCCTCCTAGAATGGTGACAAAACAAGTGTTACTTTGAGTTTTAAAGAGAGAAATTAACAATGAAAATTTGTCATTAAGAAAAAATATTTTAATACACAGAGTTGTTTATTAACAGGCACCATCACATGAAATGAATATGGCTTCATGACATAATGAAAGAAGTGATAGGAGATGGGCAGATATTTTATCTGATGTAGGCTTTTAGATATACCCATTAAGGTGAGGATTCCAACCTTCCATCCCTTTTAGTGCTTATGTGCAAATCAAGATATCTATCGTTTGTGAAATACTTCCAACTATAACGATACAATCACAGAATTGATGAATTATAAGTTCCTTGATTGAAGAACATTAAAACTTGGCTGTGTGTTGCTGTGTTAATGATGACTAAATCGTTCAGTTTTTATCAAACAAAATATGACAACCCCATGGTCAGAAAGCTATTTTGCATGCAGATATTAATGCCTGCTTTCAAACAGTTATGCTACTTTGATAATTGTCTTATTATATTACAATTAAACAAATCTTGGTTCAAACAAAAAATTATCTACCAATCTAAATAGTTATTTTTTTTCCCCAGAGAGTCAGCCTTAAAAATAAAATGACACATGAACATGGTCCATGTTTACTTTATTTCTGTTATCAAAATTAATTTTACGTAACGAAAATCATAGCCATAGATTACTCTAGTGTATTAACTTTTACTTAATCTTCATTTAATATTGTGTGATGCCAAATAGGTTATAATTAATGTTAGGTGTAATTATTTGCAGTGCCCAGTAATGTGGCAATTTTTGCCAACTTAGCCAACATGGTGGCACCTTCATCTGCTTTGACAAAGAGGTAAATAGCAATATTTCAACCTTCACTGCATGGATATAAAACATAATTGTGCTATAGTCCCTAAAGTGGGTGTTTATCCAGGAGGCATGGCATATCAATAGTGAATATGGCATACGTTTACAAATACAGTTGTATGGCAACAGTTTGGAGACCATGTCCACTCCTAGCTTCAGATGTTCTATAACGTATTGCCATCCCAAGCTGTACCTAGCTTACCATTGTGGAATACAGATCAAACAGAAAGTTGGATGCACTAGCAGATAATTGGGTGTTTTTTAAAAGATGTATTATTCTGTTTATTTTAAGCTGATAAACGTGTTGAGTTTGGCCAATATTGCAGGAATCAAAGATATACTAAATTCCCACCGACACTTTGAAATAACATTGCCCTGCAATGTGCCAGTGTCATTGCCCTTTAAGTAGCGGTAATAGTAAGAAGAGAAAACAAACTTCTGTTTGTAAATACTAATCTACAAAACTACATACAGCAAAGGTAGTGGTTACACACTAATCAAATATCTATCATCTAGCATTCTGGAAGAACGAGGGTCTAAAAAAATAATAACTACAACTTATTTTAGTTTCATTCCTAATGGGGAACAAGTATTTAGATATGACGTAGAAAAGTTATGTTTATCAAACAAAAGGAGATAAAACTGTTCTCACCAATGGTAAAGAGAACAGAACTGGACTAGGCTAGAAACTACCTAATTCATATCTAATAATATATTTAAAACTGCCGATTATTCTAATGATCAACAACCAATATGAACCAAATAGGCATAATAAAGGAGGCTCCTTACCAAGATGACCAAATTAAACTGGCCAGTATTTATAGATGATATTAAACCGGTAACAGAGAACACAAATATATGTTTTTGTGTGTCAAATATAAATCAAAGAATACAAGTCAGAATGAAAGAAGACAAAATGTTGTATTGTACCCATGCAAATGTAGTCACACTTTACTTTTTTCTCATACCATTTTTTTCCTTGTTATGACAATCTATTAGTCAGAAAACAACAGCACAAGTACCTGGATTGGTTAACAGAGATGTCTAAAATGATTGCTGTTATAGGGGTGTAAGGGCTTGTGTCCACTGCTGCCTTTTCCCTGCTGCGGACATGCAACAGTGTCCACTCTACGTATTCTGAGTGGCACTCCCATGGTACTGATTTGAAGCTGTGGACAGCCACCTATTCATAGCAGCAATGTGTGGTGCCACAGGAGACACCTCTGCTGATGATCAATGGAGGTGTCCCCAAAAACAGCGCTGTTTCGCGGGAACACATCCTCAGCCGTGGGCAAACTGTACACAAGCCATGGGTAATTCCCGTGGCAAATGTCTTGATTCCCTGTGCTGGACATACATGCGGTGGCATCCGCAGTGGACACATGGCCTAAGGTTTACTTTTCAATTTGGAGACTGTGTTTATATTTGTGTATGTATAGGTTTATTGCCCAGCATATCCACATAAATGGTGTTGCATGGGTCACAGTGCTACAAGATAGGAACAAAGAAAAAAAAATACATTAAATGTAGCAATGACTGAAAACAGTGTAATTTACAGTTGTTATTTAAAAAAAAAACATTACATGAGTTAGTAAGTACACAAACAGTTCAGAATGATAAGTACATAATTAAAACCAGTGACTTATCATATAGTTCCTATATGGAAGAATGAAAGCATTATACAGTGTATAAGATATCAGTGTGGTCCTGCCACTCTACATGGATAGTAGCCATGATGGTTTCTTTTTATTGTTTCATAGAAAAAAATGTCATGCATAAAAATTTTATACAGACAGAAAAACATCTAAGTGAACTAATCTGTGATAGCATTCCCATAAAGAACCTCATTTAGCATGCCTTTTGTCATATTTTCATTAGAAATCTAAAGGGCAATAAAGGTGTACCTTTAGCATATAAATTCAATTCTTAAGATCCCCATCCATGTCCCAACCGGTGCTCGATAGATGACCAGTTTGAGTGCCGCATGGTGACATCACGATGATGTCATCACACTGTGCTCGGACGTTTGTCAATTGGACGGGAATCAAGGCGAACCACTTTAGGTGTTTTTTTTGAACAGGATTTCCGGACTTGTCCATTACCTGCTCAACAGACCTGTCTTTAAGCGGGATCGGTTAATTCTGCTCAAAGAAAGGCATCCAGCTAGATTTGTTGATAGATTAGAGCACGTGGTAAATGCGCATGTTGCTCGATTGTGCTCTAATCTATTAAAAATCTAGCCGTTGATGGACATATTTATCCTCGGCTATGTTTTGAGTGGCATAATAATAAGAGATATAAATATATCAATGTAATATGTCAAACATAACAGTAAAACCGTGGCTTGGTAGTAACATTATGTTTTTGGTCCTGGCTTAATGTGCAATTGTCATTCAATAATTTTCTCCCATTTTGGATACAACTCTTCAAGTTAATTAGATAGTTTCCTTCTCCAACAAATGATCTTTTGCCTTTCTCTATGCTTCACAACCTTTCCAGCAACCCCTGCTTAGTGGTTATGTGCTGTTGCCCCATTTGTTTTGGTACATTTGGTAGGCTGCACAAATATCTACAGCTGGAGATGCTCATGTGACTGCAGTGAACTAGCACATTTAGAAGAAGACCAACAAGACAAGATTTCTAGATTAAGAAGAAAAGTAAATACTGTATTTCGTGCACAAAAAGTAGGATAAGATGCACCCCTGTATACACCATGTATACAGAAGCTGTGTGATTGTTTCTCCTCTGTGCTCTGATCACGTCCTACTCTCCCCCTTCTTACTTTACTAGTTTGGAAAATGTGATTTAGAAGGAAGGAAGGAAGGGGGAGAGCAGGGAGTGATCAAAGCAGAGAAACATGCAGAGCCTGCGGAAAGCTTGCAGCTATTTTTTTCTGCACTGATCATTACCTGCTCTACCCCTACTAAGTGCCGTCAATCGACAGGAGGAGGAAGGGGGTAGAGCAGGAGGGTATCACAGCAAGACGCAGAGCTGAGAAACACTGGCTGCAGCTTAAAGCAGCCAGTGTTTCTCAGCAAATGCCCATGAAAGTAAGACAGTGTGTCTGTAGGACAGTTGTCCCCTCGATTTTGTAGGGGAAAGGTGAGTGGGTTATACAATGAAAAATATTGGATATAAAGTGGTGTACTGTACTGAGGAAGGCAAAGGTTAGAGTTTGTGTCCCTGAAAACTCCACTCCAATCTGTTTTCTACTTTAATTCAAGGAGGTAAAACATTGCCACCATTACAAAGATAATCCCTTACTTCATGTGAAGAAATAAGGGAATCAAGCTACAAAGGCTCTGATAACAATACAAATTGTCAAAAGTTCTTTTGAGAAAACAGTACTGATTGACAGCTTCACACTTATGCATTGTGGTAACCTATCATGCATACATTAGAGTACTGTAGCACCAATCATTTCCTAATGGTACCCAAGGCACTCATGGAAAATGTGTGCACAACAACATAAGTAACAAAACACTATTTATTGTGGTGCATTGGGTTGGGTTGTGGTGCATTGGGTTGGGTTGGGTTGCAGACGCACTCTAGATGAGTAATGCACAAGAAATTTACTTTTCTTTCTGTGTTTAGAACTCACAAAAATCATAGTATTTTCTAAACCTATATCCCTCAGAAGAGGTTTAAATTTGGTTTTAATTTCAAATTGGGGCGTTAATCCTACATCTTGTGGGAATTAAATACAAAAACATTGCCAGAACTGCATATTAATTGAGCTAGAATCAGCAACTTTAGAATGCCAATCTGCTAATTGTGCAATTGAACATACTTCAGTAATGTATACTGATCACATATATGCTAATATGATATGAGCATATGTAAATAAAAACAGGCCAAAATCTAACCAAAAATACTTAATTTGTTCTAATGCTACAGAATGTTTAAGACCCCATTCAAGCCTCTCTGCTTAATGTGTGTTGGGCATCACATATACAAGTAGCCCTTATTATATTGACATTTCATATATGCATATATCAATGGAAAAACAAATATAGAATGGTGCTCTATATCAGAGGGTGAAATGTTTTGCTTTGTTCAGTAGGAATGGAAAACAATATAATGTACATTACAAAAAAGTGCATTATTTTATATGCAGGACATAGCTTCAGTCAAATAATTGTTAACGCAAATCAAATTCAAACAAACAGTCAGATGGCTAGAATGTGCAGTTATGAGACATAAATCCTGTGGCCTAAGCAAGACACACCCTGGCTATAAAAGTTCTGACCTGATGGATTGAATCTATTATTGTTTTGACAGTGGATGCGGAATAGATTTATAGAAGGTCAATTCATTCATCATTGTGGGAGAAACCAGGAATTGGAGTCGTGTAAGATATCAGAAGTGTTTTTTGTGACATTCATGATGCATTATATATCTTCCAGGATGAGCATACCTAGAGAAAAATGGGACAGACAAAAGAGCATATTATTGTGTTTTTATGTCACAAAATTTAGGCTATTTATGAGTATTTTAATAATTCAAAAATATTTAGCAAAAATTGGCAAGTGAGTTCTAAGAGAAAGAAAATATAGACCCCTGGTTCATACCTGTCAACACACTTGTCAATACAGGAAGTGACATAACTGACATCACTTCCGGTATGCGGGATGGGGTTGTTCCACGTTCCAAGTCAGTAACGTCACATTCCGGCTTAGTTTCCGGCTGTTTTAGCAGGGAGAGGGTGTTACTCCCATTAAAAACGGCCAAAACGGGAAGGTTGACAGGTATGCTAATTTATGGATTCTACATTAATTTTCTGCTCATGCTTTATCATTGGATGCTCATTTGAACTAACTAGGTTATTTTCAAAATGTTCACAAAGAAAAAAACACAAAATAAAAGAATGTAGTTAGAAAACCCCCCAGCATAAACAATGATAACAATGCAGATCAACATATTGCTAGTGTTAGGGGAAATAGACTGACATAGACCACTAATTACTAATGCCCCAAATAAGGGAAATTTGTAAAAGCCTGCTAGACCAAAATGATCTGGCAGAAAGGGTAAAATAAAGAGGTAAGGCATTTCTGCAAGTAGGTTAATGATAAAGAAAAGTTTAATGGATAACCAATGGGCGTTCCCTGGTGTGTTGAAACCGCCTGGTTATGGAGAATAAAGAGATGTGAAGAAAAAGAACAGAAACAATGAGGAGTGAGGAGGACAAGGGCAGAAGAGGGAGAGGGGAAATATGATGGTAGAAATGGAAGAAAGGAATAATAACCGACTAAAGGCCCTCACACACGTAGAAAACAGGGGGCCGACAGATGCACTCCATTGCTCAGAGTATTGGCGGGTACCCCTTCTGTGCCAACCGTTAGTTTGAATAGGGATGCTGATCCCCATTCAAACTAATGGCATCAGCCAGAGATTTACGGACATGTCCATTCTCTGGCCGACCAATCTTTGGGGAGTCAGGGATCTCAAACACATAGCAAGCTGGGGCCGACAGACGCACTCCATTGCTCAGAGTATCGGCGGGTACCTTTTGTGTGCTGGCCATTAGTTTGAAAGGGGATGCCGTTCCCCATTCAAACAAATGGCATCGGCCAAAGATTTACAGACATGTCCGTTCTCTGGCTGACCGAGCTTTGATCGGCCGTGCAACGTGGGTGCCCACATCAAATGCCGCAAGCGCGCATGCACATTGGTTGACAGAAAAATCGCCCACGGCTCGCTACGTGTGTGGGAGCCTTAAGTTGATCAGTACAATAAACGTCACAAGGAACTAAGTGATGTTCTCCATTTGCATAATCTCATTTAGCCTTGAGAACCACTGACTGGTGAAGGTCCAGTCTGTTGTTTCATAAAAGTGGGGTACAAAATTTGGTAGCATTGACTAGACTCCTCTACTTCTCCTTTCACCTTCAGCCTTATCGAAGCCAGAGAAAATAAAGAATATTTGGGCTTTTATGCTTTAAGTGAAAAATTTCTATTGGAAGTAACCTATTTATACCTATGTGTACGTTACATCTCTTTCCCTATCGCCTAAAAGGCTGTTGCTAATTTCAGGAATGCAGTTCAGGGAGTGGGCTGAGGTGGCTCAAAATGTGAAGCATCATTTCTCAAAATCATTGTACTTTGGACATCCTCTATATTGGCCATTATATTGGCCATTAACCAATTAGTATGTCGTTTTGTGTAATGATTACATATATGCAAACTGTTAAAACAATCTATAGTGGCAGAGTAAGGAATAATAAACTTACATCAGAAATGTTTAGCCTCTAGCATTAGCAAGGCGGTTCATACCAATCCTGTCAATTGGAATGCCAAATCTCCTTTTTGGAAGATCTACCACTTTTCTGTAAATATAAAACAATTATTAATGAGTTACCAAGGCAAAACTTCATATTCCAGAATATTTAAAACAAAATACATAAAATGGCTTTTCAGTTTGGTTTACTTTTGTAAATGAAAGAAAGTGTTGAACAAAACTTTATTTCCAACATAACTATAAAGCACTCACAAATCTTTATTTCTCCCGTGTTGGCATAGTTGTGTACAGGGAGTGCAGAATTATTAGGCAAGTGGTATTTTTGAGGAATAATTTTATTA
>CM070035.1:65480524-65493301 GCA_036250615.1 Ptychadena robeensis | reverse complement strand
CAACCTTTCTGTGGCTGGGAACACCAACCAACAAGAACATGTAGAAGTAGACTAGGGATTAAAACCGATTCATTGGATGATATCTAAAGATAGTTCAATGCCTTCAATAATTATTTATTTAATATTTGTGGAGGGGATCATTTGCATGGCACTAAATGAATTGATTTTAATAACAAAGTCTTTTCTTTTGTGGTAACCCTGACATTGTCAAAACAGAGAGACCATACTTGAGCTTGGACACCTGGGCAATCCAGAGGCTATCTGAGTGTGACCAGTACTACCTACACTGAATGGAAACAGTGTCACAAATCTCTCCATAGGCTCTATTCTTCCAAAGTTTGCTGGAATAAGTAACACCAATCCATATACTAAAAAACGTGCCCTACTGATCTACTAATTAAGCACTAAAGCTAGACATACACGGTTCGATGTTAGTACTATTTTCGATTTCCAATCCAATTTTAGATCTTGATATTTTCATCGGAAACCAATCGAAAGCAAATCCAATGTAGATCCACATGGAAGGTCCGATTGTAATACGACCAAAATCGCAGATTTTAGTTTCGATCACAAAACACAGGAAAGAGTCATATATAAATGTGTTCATCGAATACAATCGACCCGACCAACAAACAAAATGCTACGATTTAAGTTTGATCATTGTACAATCGCTGAAAATTTTCCAATATGTCAGATCACTTTCCAATCCAATGTTTCGATCGAACCGTGTGTGAAGTATATTTTTATATTTTTATCAAATAATTTAATATCGATTTAAATCCAATCTATCTAAACTTTAATCGTTTTCGGTCGATCGAATGCTAAAATTGAACCGCGTATGCCTAGCTTTATTTGTACTCTCTGGCAGCTGCTAAATCAGTTCTCGTCCTTTTTTTTCCAGGACATCAATCAGTTTTTGGAGCTTCAGTACAGCTACCATTCTAGAATGGTGACAGTGGCGAGGTTGGCTGTTAGAAGTACATACATCAGAAAGGTGGCCAGACAGACTTTCAAATCCATTGTCAGATGTATACATTAATATACTTCAACCAGAGGCTGTTGCTTAAGAATTGTTGATTCCTAAGGAACAATTGCACTCTGCTAGCTAAACAGTATGCAGACGTTTGTTCATATCATTGACTATTACTAGGAAAACAGGTGTGCTTGGGACTGGATGTCATCTTGGAAAGAATGAGAAGCAGAATGTACTGAGCATGACATCTGGAGAGCAGGCCAAGCTGGTAAACTGAGCACACAAATTACATTTCAACACTAACGCTTCCTCTCTTTTATTGCAAAAACCCCTCTCACTGTGATCTTCTTACAGCCTGAGGTCATGATGCTCTTTACCACAATAAAGTTTTCACTCTACTCTGTCTGCCGTGGATGTTGAAAGCACACCAGTGACACATAGATTATGCTGTTCAGATTTATCATTATAACTTTCACATTAGACACCATCTATTCAGTAAAGAAGTCAAATTCATTATCGCTTACCCTAGTCAAACTACAAAAAATACTTATGTCTGAGACAGATGGTTTATAAATGTAAAACCAGGAGTAGGATGGAAATGGCGAGTAATTAAGGAATTATAATGCAAATAAGATACCCACCCTTGATTATATGCATTATTATTTTTATTTACCTTTGCTTCCCCTTTATTTCACTGGTGCCTGCAGATATCCTGTCTAGAGGAGACCCAAAACCAGAAAAGCTTCTCTTTTTCTTTGTCTCAATCACATCATTTTCAAGAGAGACCAGCTCATCTAATAGTAAGAGTTTAGCTGCCAGATCAGCTGATTTTTCTTCAGTCACTACTGTGCGCTGTCCGACACCCAAAACAATCGGTGAGTCAAATCTCTGAAATATAAAACACAAAACATATGACAAAAATGGACCCTCCAAGGGTTTAGGACAGTGGTGGGCGACTGAGTTGATATAAAGGGCCACAAGTGCGGCAATCAGCATCACTAAAGGGCCGCACAAAACATTTTCAATCTATACTGATTTGTATAGGCATTTTATAATTTAAAATCTTAACTTTAACATTTTTTAGTAACAAAACATGTTTAAAATTATACTTCAAGCATATTTATGTGCCTCATAGATATGTGCCTTATAGATATCATCGAAGGCTCAAAGGTTAAATGCCCATATTCTCAGGTTGGGTGCTGCAATATATATTATACAAGCACCCCCCGTTTATTGGTGGAATAGTGGGAGCATAGGCCCTGTCCGCTGTCCCCTGCCAACAGGGGGAAGGGGGAAGACTGAGGGGGGCCGCCAAAGAATGCCAAAAGGCACCTGGGGTTTAGGACATACATTTAGGCTTTATCTATTTGAACTGCTGAGTTAAGATCTTCCTGCTTCTTTTTTTTATTAACTCTCTAAATCTATGCTTTCTGTACTTAATATGCTACTTCTTCACTATTGACTATATATTGATATACATTTCGTACTTACTGCCCTACCTCTGTTGAAGCCTTGGTGAAGCCTGTCCACTGCAGCAAAATAACAGCAAGGAAAAGGTAGGCACTCATATGGCTCCCGTCCAGCATCTGTAAGAAAAAATTATAAAAAAAGACAACAATCCCATTATATACCAACCAGTAAAATGCAGTTTAAAGTAACACATTACGGAGATAGAGTAAACCATTATCTGCTTGAAGAAAACCTATGCCTGGGTCATGTATGGCAAATCAATCTAAAATGTCTGGTTTTCAGCATTAACATATATGTAATTTATTACTGGAAAAGTTAACATGTATCAATGAGTATCTTAAATTAGTAAACAATACGGTTCTAGAATTTCTGATGTTATTTGTGCTACTACTTCATTTAGAAGTGTATTTATTTTTCTTC
Organism: Ptychadena robeensis; assembly: GCA_036250615.1. Taxonomy (NCBI): domain Eukaryota; kingdom Metazoa; phylum Chordata; class Amphibia; order Anura; family Ptychadenidae; genus Ptychadena; species Ptychadena robeensis. The sequence goes on along the minus strand of CM070035.1, from coordinate 65,490,438 downwards.
AAATATATTCTAACTACATAATGATTGTGATATATATTTGTAAATATACATTAAAGATAGCTGTTATCAATTCTGAAAAGTACAGAAACCAAGAGACATATGCACATCTTTGGTAACACAGCACAATGTGTAATTTACTAGTGATGAGCAGCATAGGCAATATTCTTATTCTCAAAATATTGCAAATATTTTGCCTAATATTTGAAATAGCTTTGTAAATTGGAGAATTTGTGATCTCCAGTTATTATTACCTTTAGCGCGTAAATCTGCACTTGTACATGTGCATTCTGCGAACACAATGCATGCTACTTTCCACAGATTACCTTAATTGCGCAAATCGGCACATGTACATGAGCATACTGCTAACACAATGCATGGTAGTTCTGGGTACTGAAAAAAAATGCAGATATTCGCAATAAAAATTCGCAATTAGAATTGCGATCAACACTAGTATTTACATCAGTTCATTATGTCCTTCTATATTCTTAAATTTTTAAATACTTGCTGTCATAGGATATGGGTGGATTAGGACTGGCTATTGCTACCCTTTGAGGGATAGGGGAAAAAGTGTCCAGAGCTGTTCTAGGTTGGCATAGTCCTGCTGTTTAACAGACCTGGGCATGTAAATATGTATGGGCATGTAAATTGTGTTCTCCCCTTTGCTGAGTCTGTAAAGGTTGCTAGCACAGACACCTTGATGATGACATGTGCTGAACTTTTATGTTGGAGATCTCAATATTATGGTGTTATGATGACATTATATATATTATTATATATATTATTATTTATTTTGAGAGGTGAAGAACAACGCTAATCGTGGTTTAATATTCTGAAGAAGGCCGCTAGAAATTTTACATTTCATGCAATATGGTGCTATGGACACATGCTAGAGGTTGTACTGAATGGATAAAAGTCTGACTTTCTTTTTCTCTAAAGTTGAACACTACAAATATTGCCAAATTTGCCATGTTCATTTTGGTCTTGTCTTGCAATATTTCTTTTGACTGCATTTACTTGTTTTCATGAAATACTTGTTGGACATGTACAATATATCCACAGTCCAGGATATGTAACCTCAGTACAAGCAATATCATTATATTGTGACTGGCTATATGAAATTCCAAGCACAAGAGGGCCTTGTTAGGTTGTGGTATGTTTGATTCTTACAACTCAGGATGCCATTACTCCTACAATAGAGAATCCATGAAGAGTGTTACATTATGCCCATATGCATGTGGAAGTATAAAGAGGCTCTATCACCTCTTCAATAACCACATCCTGATTATTTGGAAGTGAGGATGTAAAAATAAACGGGCAGCCTAAATACACACATTTAATATGGCTTAATGTGCTTGCTTGGGTCTATTCATCCAAAAGATTGAACTTCTAAAAATAGGATATGGTATACTAACAAAAATAAACTCTAGCACCTGCCTTACAAAAGACACTTGATTAAGCGGTTGAAATGAAACGCGTTAAGAATTTAGAAGGTGTATCATTTACTGTCTCCAGCTTCCTTTCCCTGGCGCCCAAAACAAAATGCTGAGGTTAAAGGTGATTTAGGGGGAAATATATTTTTAGATCCTAGAGCTATTTTGGGTATTTTTAGGGGAGATCCTTGAAGGCGACCTCTCCTGACTCCTTCACTTCACCAATATGTAATAACTTTCCATTTTGCAATATTGTGGACTACACCCAGTTTCCACTATGAAAAGTTATTTATTTAGTGTGCTCCGGTAGGTAAATCTGGTTATTACAAGGTATATATAGAAAAGATGATTAGAATATACAATGACACACAGAGCATTTACTCACACAAATACTCAAGGATGAAGTGTAAAATGCAGTAACCCCATTAAAGCTGTCAAAATAACAACAGTTCATTGATGCTTGGATGTGCCTATTTGACTCCTTTTTATCTTGTAAATAGCCACAAGTTATTTTATTTTAAATATATATAGAGCATTTCGAGTAAGGGCTGTTTAACTTTGTAAAAATATGGACTCCACAGGGTGTTTTTCAGTTTTTTTGTAATATATATAATGCACTTCCAAAATGGAAGTGGGAAAGTGCCCTAATAATTGGTAAAAAATTAAAAGTATAAAAACTGTATGTACACAAAAGTCATCTTGTTATCCTTAAAGGACATTCAGAAAGTAATCTGGAAAGAGCAAGAGACACAATTTTTTTTTGGACCTGTACAGGTTCTGGTTTCCAGAGGTGGGAATTCTACTGGTCTATGAGAATTCTAACCTCCTGTCTACCTCTACCTCACTATTGATACTATTACAACTGGCAGAGTGGATTGAAGGGGCAAGCCCAAAGTGTCCAGATCCATGTATGTTGAAATTCTAGGTAATGGGGCCACTTTTTGATGCACTTCGAGGGAAAAACTAAAAACAGTATTCACTAGTTATGCTTTAATAATAAAAAAAAAGAATAAAACATAGTTTCACAGCTTCTGTATACTTCATTATAGTGGAAACCAAAAAGAATCTCAAAAGAAGGTGAGAACATTGGCATGTTAAAAAAACCCTCCAAGCCAAAATGTAAGTAATGCAGGCTAATAGAGTACCCAACCACAGCATGTTTCTCTCCACCTATAAGCAAGTTCACAGGATGTGAAAAACAATAGTGATGAGCGACTAGGCAATATTCGAATTCGCGTAATTTCGCAAATATCCGCCATAATATTCGATTCCATATTCGTAATCTCGAATATCCGCACTTAAGACATGAATTGCGATCTTAATATCGCAATTGCGATCCAATATGTGCAATGCATGCAAGTCAATGGAGCTCGGATATTCGACTGGGAGAATATCCGTCATTTCCGTTTAAAAAAATCGCATTGTGATTATATAATCGCGATCCCATTCATTGCAATGGATCGCGATGATAAAATTGCGATTCTAAAATCGCAATAAATCGTGAAAAATCGCGATCGCGTCGGATATCCGATGACATATTCGTGAATATTCGCAAAATGGCGAAATAGCGATATTCAAGCTAAATATTCGCAAATCGAATATTCAAGCTCAACACTAAAAAACAATAGAGCCTTATTTGCTCAGAATGATAGCGACCAATCTTATCCTGTACGGGTGACTCAGAAAAAAGAGAAAAATACTAGCTACCAATGATAATTCTCAAAACTCATATTTGTGGAGGAGCTATGGTTTTACTGATTATTGGTGGTTGTTAACAGTCTATGTGGTTTGTGAATACTACTAGAAGGACATGCTTGTAGCTAAAGAATGTAAAGCCCTTGATTTTAAATCCATTTCTTCCTTGCCAATCATATTACCCAGTCAAACATAAGGAATTGTGAGATCATTGTCCCGCTCAGGCGCTATAATAAGGAATAGAGAGGTATTTAGTTACTAATTTATCTCCATAGTGAACAGTGATACCAATACAAAGCATTCATGCTATGGACATTGTTTGTACTTAAAGATTGTTGTAAGTTTCCACTGACATCACTTGAGTTACAGATATGAATAGTCCTAATGATGTCATGCAGCAGCCACATATGCACTGCATTTTGTATGCATAAATAAGCACAGAGTTGTTTGACACAAATAAAACATATCACTGTATAAGCAAGCTCTAAATATGTTCACATTATGTAGCTCTGCGTCATAATGAAGGCATTCTGTGGGCTAGCTTAAACAAAACACGGAAAACAGCATTTATATCCTTTTTAAATTTACAACATTGACATAATCATTGAGACAATCATTCCCTTCTTCTTTAAAATGGAAATAAAAAAAAAACGGTAGGCATTTCTGAAATTAGAACTTTTTTCAGTGAATGACCATCCCTGAGCTGGCATTTAAAAAAATGAGTTTGAATATGCTTTGCTTTTCCTTTAAGAGTCTTTGCAATTTACAAATATTATTTTTATTTAGCTAGGAAAATAATCCACAATAAGTCACAAATGATCTGGGGCCTTATCTGGATAAACTACTGCTCAATGAGGATGCCAAGTTCCTAGAAAATGTTTTACTGCAGAAGAACTCATGGAGAAGCACGTGATCAATTTAATCAGCGAATCAATTACTTCTGCTCTGATTGGCTAGTCATGTCTCATTTCTGTTTCCTGTTTAGGCTGAAGCAAGAACAGGCAATCAGAGATGTTTTTCCATTTTATCACCTGATCAAATTGATTAGGTGCTGATGCTGTGTGAAAAGAAATAAGGAAATTATTTTTTATATAAATGTGAATAAGGCAAATGTGTACTCTTTGTGAACAAATAAACTTTTCTTTCCATCATTTTTTATTCTTCAAAGTATCCACCCTTAGAAGTGATCACAGCAACAGAAATTGTGGACATTTCGTCAGTCAACATTTCCATGTTTTCAGCTCCAGTAGCATGTAACCTCTCTCTTGTAACAACTTCCAAGGGTGGTTTTTATTTCTTTGCACATTCGAGGGCAATGTGGATAAGCCAACAACCACAGACCATAATGGATGCTAGGGATGGTCAAAAAATCTGCAATGTTAAATTTTAAGTCAAAATCTCTATGAAAATTCGACTTAATCATAGCGGTGATCGCAAATATTGCAAAATAAGGCGAAAACTTGCGAAAAGTCCAAATTTCACAATCGAAATTCGATCGGAATGAATTTACTTGATTTCAACCAACTCTAATGGATGCTATTCCATGCTTGACTGTAGGCTGAATGAAGAAGGAAGCATAAGATCACCTATTACACAATGGATGAATTGAGTCTCTGACAAAACTTCTCAAACCTTGATTTAGAAAAAGGTTAAGTGTGCTATAAGTATATAATTTCATGTATAATTAGGACACATGAGAGTGCTGAAAGTGTTTATCATAAAGGGGGGACTAACTTACAGTATTTGCAAAGAATTACATTGATCATTACAGTGAAAGCAATGAAGTTTGGTTAGATGTCCATGCTCTATTGCAAATCCTAGCCAAATAAAGGGTCTAATTGTTTCTGATGTTTCTGGTGAGGGCCGAAAAGTTTGCCCAGCGGACAGTTTGCGGCAAACATAGCATGTTCGCAGTTCGCAATGCTGATGAACATTATGGGTGTTCGACCCGCCCCCCTATACCTTAACATGCAGACAAAGTGCGACCCCTCACCCTATAGTCAGGTGGGACAGTACAGCCAATAACAAATTTTTCGCTCCTGGAGGACACCCCCCCCTTATAAAAGAAGCAGCCCAGTTGTCATTTTATATGTTTCTGCAGTACTAAATAGATAGGGAGAGCTGCTGTTGATTGAGGGATGGCTTAGCTACTATTACTATTATACTCCATCCAGTGACCTGGAGCTTTAGCTAAGGTGTTCTATTACATGCAGTTCATCATTACTGCGCCAAAAAAGTCCTTCTCTGGGGGTGAGGTATGCTGTATTATGCATTGCAGAGAGATCTGACTAAATTCGCTGCATACATGCGAATGGCGGGTATTTGCAGAAATTCGATTTATCTGCCACAGCTGATGTTCGTTAGTCACTATTTCTATGCATTATTCTGTTTTGTGGAGTGCTATCACAATGCCTTGAAGTGTGATTAAGAATGTAACATGCTCAAACACATGGACATTGAATTGCTTTATCAGAATATGCTGGTAAAGTAATGAAGGTCAATTACGCAGTATATTTATTGATTAAAAACCAGACATTCTGAATTAAAACAGCTAGACAGATTAACCAACATAACAATGGCAAGTTGTTCTCATAGAAGAGACCTCATGGAGAAGCAATTTTAAACAGAGGAAGCAAAAATATTAGATAAGATTGGATTATATAAGATAATAAGGAATATTTAAAGGATCCTGACCAGTTAATCAGAGAAAGTTTATTTTTTGCGTGGACAAGGTATTGTGGTCATTACACACACAAAATTTTTGATGCTCATTGAGCGCCCATCGATTGGGCGGGAATCAAGGAGCACCACTTTAGGTGCCTGGTACCCTGGTCCCCATCCAAAGAAATGACTTTCGAGCAGGATTTATGGGCATGTCCATTACCTGCTCGTCAGACCTGTCTTCGATTGGTTGATCCCACTCAAAGACAGGCATCCACAGTTAGATTTGTTAATAGATTAGAGCACAATAGAGTGCGGTGAACACACACGTTGCTCGATTGTGCTCCTATCTATTAAAAATCTAACAGTGGATGGACACCTTTAATTGTAATGTAATTGTAAACTACAGCACAAATTTTGATATCCAGATATCTTTCCTGTAGATACATTTATTTTTAAGAATATTTCTAATAACTTTAATTAATGGGTTGGTAACAAAATTTTTAGCACTAAAGTTTGACAAATGTTTTAATTACAGTGACAGTCTAATATATGGTGTCTTAGTTATTACTATAGCCGAGTAGTACTAAATCATTTATCTTTAGTTACTTGGTTAGTAACGTTGAAGATGTTTCATACTAAATCCAAGCTACTTCATCAGTTTACATAAGTGCCAGGGTTCACAAATATTCAGGTAGAGATGGTTGAATTTTTGGTAATGGTTGAATTGCAAAGCCTCTGAACATGCTTGCTGGAAATGTAGAGAATGGTAGAGAGTATACTACAAAAACAAAGCATTGCTCTTACACAATTAGTTTTTTGTATACATTAAGTACAAAGTCAAGTAAAATTTTCAACTTTGAACTTTTTTAAAATGTTAAATGTTCCCACAGCCATTTACTACATCTCCAACAAGTTTGGTGATAAAATCACACAGGGGCTTTGTCAGCTAATCCAAAAAATTTGGATCATCTACTTTCAATTACCTCTGTAACTGTCTCCTAGTCTAAGTGCCTCTAATATCAAGTTTAGGTGATTTATACCTAGAGATGGTCGAATTTTTCGACTTGCTAACTTTGTGAGCTGATTGCAAAGCCTCTGAAAAAACAAGAAGTTTTGCTCTAGCACATGTAGTTTTTGCATAAATTAAGTTCAAAATTAAAGTCGAAATTCCGATTTTTAAAATTTTGACTTGACTTTGAAATTAATTTGTGAAAAAACTATTTGTGTTAGAGACCTTTTTTGTAATATACCCCCAACCCTTCTCTACATCTCCAGGAGGTTTTGTGATGAGACCATGTTCAGGGGCTTTGCAATTAATTCGAAATTGTTGAAATGGGCGAATTTTTGAAAAAAAAATTGACCATCTCTATTTATAACTCCTCAAGATGAATCTTTCATTTCTATATGATCCTTAACCTTGTTGTTCAAAATGTAAAACTGAACTCTTTCCCAGTAAAATAAGTGATCCAGTGTGACCATATTTCAGCATTTGATTTCAGGATTAGAGAAATTAATGGACATTGAATTACAATGTTTTTCCAGGTACTGGAGATGATGTCAAATCATTTTTAATTTAATTTGGTTTTATTGTAAAAAGGTAAACCGGTTAAGGCATTCTTACACCACCAAATTACCTGTAAACAAACAGACAGTAAAGACTTTTAATTAGTGATGGCCGAACTGCCCGCAAGGCGGACAGTTCGGCCGCGAACAAGCATGTTCGCCCTCCTTCCCGCCGGCGGACAGTACAGGTGTTCGACCCGCCCTGTCCGCCGGCGTGAAGGAGCCCTCTATTCTTCCTCCGGTGGGATCATACGCAGCGAGATCCCGCCGCAGGAAGAATGTTTCCACTGAAGACCGTGTAGAGAACCCGGTCTTTCAGTGGAAAGCCGGCTCGCACATCCGGTAAGCACACCAGGAACTATGCGTTCCAGGTGCCGGATGTGACGTCACTGACGTCACATCCGGGTTTTCAGATTCTAATTCCCCGCCTAGCAGCGGGGAATTTGAATCTGTCCACGAACGGGCGGACGGCGGACTTTTTTAAAAGTCCGCTCCGCCCGTCCGCGGACGAACATGGCCGAGGTTCGGCCATCACTACTTTTAATGAATGAGTGCATCAACCTGTGTTATCATAGTGTTAGATGAAAATAAATACAGGAGACTTATAATAAAAGTTGTAGTGTGCATAGCAAGTGGGGCCCATTTTTGACATGCCAGCCTTCACTCTCAATTTTCACAAATATTCACATTGATTAAAACTGTCAGAGCCAGAAAAGGAATTTTTTATTTATTTCCATTCCAGTTGCTACAGTATGTTAATTTGAAACCAACAAACATTTGTAGATGAAAGATGATTGAAAGAAAGAAATAAACATTATTTAAACAGCACAAAGTTAGCCACAGAAATGAGACAAACGTGTGACAGATCTATTGTAAGCAATAGCATAGCAATGACATAAAATGTTATCACTTTTTATGAGAAAAAAAGTTAAACATTGTTATGTTATTGGTTAATGGAATGGTTAACTGAACTACTTATTATATGGTAAACTGAAATCACTGAGACCGATTTCACATTATAAAAAAAAAAAAAAAGAAACTTGGCTCATTTACACAAGCAGTCTTCAGCCCGTTAGACATGTGATAAGACTATCCACTTTCACCGAATAGAGCTGGCATAGGGGGCGTTTGCAAACAGGAGCATCTGGTTGCTTTCTGGACTGCTGTCGACTGCCAACTGTGACTCAGAGTATAGAGTCTAATGCTTCTATTTATTGTAGGGGTTCTTTGTATGTATGATCAATAATGGTCAGCTTCAAAATACTGTTTATGTAAAGAATACCCTTATTATGAATTAATCAGACACTCTCACTCTGGCATCACTGGCAAGTTATAGTTAACATAATCAGATAATATTTTCATAGTCACATTGTGCAACTTTTTGGGTTTTGTTTTAGTCAAGCTGACATTCATGGTTAAGAATAATGGTAGGAATGGGGGAATCAAGCCTAACTTTGGACTTTCTAAGCTATACTGACTTTTTTGGAGATGTAATCCCACAGCAGGACCCCATCTTTATGCTTTAGCTTGATCTGTAACCTATAGTAAGTTTGAGGCTGGTTTTAGACTGAAAAGTTTTTAAAAAGCAACACACCTTTGTTGCAGTTTTCTGCATTATACAGTGATTCATTTTAGTTTCCTTTTGAGGTACATTAAGGTGCATTTCCAGAAAATTCAAAATGAGTAAGCTCATCCCTTTGGATATGCAGTAATGCCCCCACAAAGTTGTGAAGTTGTGTGTTGTCCAATCTTGAAGGACCAGCATTTGTATTAATGTGAACGCCCTGCAGCCTGCATTATTGTATGAGCAGTGCATGCAAAACGTATTGCAGATGTAAACTCTGCACACTGTAAAACTAGCATCCCTTACCAGCGAAAATGTGCAGACACCATTGATGTAAATAACTGGAGGAGGGGAGTGTAACACAGGCAGCGCACCACAGGGGAATCAGGGTGACAACATGGGCCAGTTGACATAGGGGAGGCAAATACAGCAAGAAGCTAAGATTGTAGATCCTCTGACTGCTGTATTGATTCACTAGTCTCACTATCGTCAAACTCGTCAAAGTCCAGTGTTTTGATGCTTTGGACATGATTAAAGTGTTATAATGCATCCATTCAAAATGGCTTAAATGCGTCCTTTGAATTCTGCTCTTGTTTCGGCTCTTCTGTCAAATTTGAGAACCCATTGTTGCCCTTGAGTTGAAAAGTTCGCCCACCCCTGTTCTAGCTCTACAAACCTATAGTAGTCCCCACTCTTCCTGTTAGATATTTTTTATAATGGAATATGGGAAATGCAATAGGGAAGGCTGAAATACAGAAATAGGAAACCAAACCAAATGTTCTTAATATTAAAATCTTAACAAACAAAGGGACACGCTTTTTAATCAGACTACATCTGTTACAAACAAAATCACTCATATATAGACCGGCTGTTTACTTATGTGCACATCCAGACATGTTATAATGATGTGGGCTAAAGCAGGGCCGGGCCGACACAGAGGCTGACAGCCTCTGAGCGCTGGTGAGGTGTGGGCGCTGCTCAGGGGGTTAATTTACATG
>CM070035.1:65466241-65478459 GCA_036250615.1 Ptychadena robeensis | reverse complement strand
GCACTTGGGCAGCTCAGCCTCTGTTGTTGGTGGACCTTGTCCCGGCCCTGGGCTAAAGGGTACTATAACACAACTCTTACAGCTTAATTAGTTAGAAACCTAGCTCACCTTAGCATGACATGCCTAATTGTTCCATGCCCATTATGATGACTAACTAGCTTGAAACAACTATATGCAATTTAAAATAAATACTTCTATAGTGTTAGGATATTTCTGAGACACAAACTATGAATGTGCAGCTGGCCATATTGGCAATGATTTGTGTTGTTCTAACTAGTATACTTTAAAAAGGGTAAGATGCCATTTTCAAATCTGTGATGTACACAAGACCTGCAAAAATCTTCTGGTGAGTTATTTTTGTGCTTTATTTATAAATCATTTTAGTAGCCTATAAATACCCCCACACAAAAACACTGTCTGCCAACACTATTTGTTTTTTCATTTTCTGTGCATTACCATATTAGTGTTTGTAATGGATAGAGATAGACCTGAAATTTTCAAAAATTATTAGGGAGATTATATGTATTCGGGAGGCAAAACCCCTGAACAAGGAATCATCAGCACAATTGCTGAAATAGAGAAGGGTTGTAGGAACATAAAAAAAAGCCCTGCTGTAGCATATGTAGCTTTTCTAGTCTAAATTTTGACTCAAACATTACAACTTGACTTTTAACTTAAGTTAAATACTTGGAGAGTATTTTTGTTCTCCTTCTGCATATCTCCAGCAATTTATGACAATAACAATATGTTCACAGGCTTTCCAATTAACTTACAGTTAGCTAGTCAAAATAAAAAAAAACAACCTTCTCTAGTAATATATTACATTGACCAAATTTGAAATACAAAATACCTTTCTGCAATACTCACCTTATAGAATACACATCTAAAGTACATTAAACAATGTCTAATTTCACCACTAAATATGTTTTCACTTACTGAAAGGCTGTGAATCACAATGAACTGTACAAATCACAGACTTTTTATTTCCACTTTCTGGAATAAAAACCACAAAAAGACCTAAATATTTGCCTGAAACACATTACCTTCCTTTTTATAGTTTCTTTGTATGTTTTCAGTATACATAACAGAATGATGTGTAATCGTGTTTAAACCTTCTTACTTATGATTCTTCTTTTTAATCTTACTTTAGTCAAAGCAAACATGGAACACAAACGAGTTGGTTGGATCTCATTAAACATATTGTATTCTAGGATTCTGTGCACAAGAATAGGGAGGAGCGGCACTTTTCTGTGGAATTGGTTGTATATCAAATTACTGTAATTCCCTTTTGTAGTAATTTTGAACAACAATGGGCATGACTGCATGACATGGAAAAGCTGTCATGGCTTTCTGATGTGGCGGTAATGCGTCTTAAAACACAGGCAAGTTGTCTGCAACTTTTGCACATAATCCACAGATTGGGCATCATGGACATGTTATGCCAACCTATCCATGACTCCCTGTACACACAAGCCCAAGCCATATGCCCAAGCCCAAACAGTGGACACACACCCAATCATATGTTCGGTTTCAGGGTGGTGAAAGCAGTTTGCAAAAATTGTGAAGGTGGGTGGCTGACTATTGTCAACTGAAAACCTCCTCCATGTACCATATTCTTAACCTTTTAAAACACGTATGTTTTATATGGCATTTGCGTGACCACCTGCAGGCGAATAGTCTTTCAGCCACGGGTGGACACGCATTTGCCATATAACACGCATTCAGTGGGGAAGTTCTCAGAAGGAAGATGCCCTCAGGCAGGTCGGTCTTACTTTTGATTCTCCCCCTACTCTCAGCCAAAGGCCAGCCATCTGCCAAGTGGGACAGGAATCCACCTGGCTGGCCAGCTTGCTAAGCTCCGCTTATCTGGCACGACGCTGAAAGCTCAACCCGGAGCTTGAGCTCAGATCAATTCTTTGTCTATGTAGCGCTCTGCTTCATATGGCAGATCAGGGAAAGCTGAAAGCTGGCAGCTTCCCTGTCTCCTTTAACTCCTGCACTGCAAGAGAGACACATAGAGCTCCATCTGACAGTCAGGGGAATTCAAAATGTTGCATTTGCTCAGCAGCCACAGTTTCTAGACGCATTTTCAATAGATCTACTGAATGCTGCCTTGCTTAAAACTTTTATCTTATGTTTTTTACTTTTTTTGCAGTTATACACATCCATCATGGCAGTGCCCAATTCCCATACATTTTTGACAATAATTTGCCAAAAAAAAAAAAAAAAACAGCAATAATTTTGTGAATAGTTTTGTGGATCTCTATATAAGACATACATATTGCTATTCAGAATTTCAACAAAATTATACAAAGAATATGAAATATATATTAACTGAATATACTATACATAAGCACTCTACAATGTTTTCGTTTTATTATAGATTAAGAGCACCCCTTTTCAGTGGCTAGCAACTATAAGTACTGCTACATCAACTTTCCATAGTACTGTTCTATATAGGCTTACTACTATAGTGAGTTAATTGAGACCTTTGCACTATAATGTTTTTGTCCTTTATCTTCCCTTTATTATTCTAAAACATATCTAAAACAACACTATTCTAAAACAACACAGAACAGAAAAAGGCATGTACACTATATAAAAAAATTGCCGCTAAACCTAATACTAGTAGAAATGGTGAATACAAAGTCAAATCTCAAAATGCAGGAAATAAAAAATGAAGGTGAAGTAGCACTGATGTTCTTTCCATGTTGAGATACAACATATTCTTGAAAGTTAAATATGATCAGAAGCTGTCTGGTGAGAAAACTTTAATTGCTATTACACTTCCCGTTAGAAGTAATACAAGGACCATTACCATACAAGCTTCTTGTATCCCTCATTCTGTGCGTTAACATATATGCCAATTTTGATGCCAACATGTTGTTCTTAGATATTTACCTAAGATCAAAAGTGAAGAAATTATTTTATTGGAAAAGCCAACAATGTGAATTCTTAATTTTTAAATTTTGTTCTTTAAGTGCTCTTTTAAGCTGAATTGTGAGTGTACATAGGATTAGATAAGGTCAAATGTTTTCGACTAGCCCAGTTTGGGAGTTGATTGCAAAGACCCAACATGGTATTATCAGTAAAATTGCTGGATATGTAGAGAAGGGTTGTTGGAACATTTGGAAAAAAAGGAATTGCACTAGCACATGTAGTTTTTGCATTAATTAAGGTTAAAGTCAAATTAATTACTTGACTTTGAACTTAATTTATGCAAAAAAATGTGTTAGAGCAATACTTTTTTCGTTGTAATATGTCATGCCTGTGGCATGGGCTGTACATTTAAACCACAAAGTCAAACTAGTCTAATTTTCATAAACAATTCAACCATCTCTACATAGGATGTTTTTATGGATATGTGGGCCATCAGATATACATAGATTTTAACATCTAAATTTATCAGTTGTATATTCTTCAACTCCAGTACAAAGACATCTTCTTATAATTCTATCCCGGAATACCACACCATTTCTTAACATGATATTAACAAAGTAACATTTCCTTAATATTGTAACTTACATTCAGATACCCAAACATCTAGCATAGAAATGTTACAAGCTCCATATGATATACAATAATGTGTTTCTTATGAGATATGAAGTTGTATATTTTTATTTTACAGAAGCTCAGCTAAAATATTTCTAAATAACTGAAGGAAGGGGTTCATCTTGACCAATGGTGATGTGAGATAGACAAAGTTTATTTGATTTACACTAAGCTTCTAACCTGCATAAACTTTTTTATTTGATACAACACGAATTCGAACAGATATTCCACATATCTTAGGTAGTGTTGCACCTCAACTTCACATTATAGAGATGTGGTTTAGAGTTTTCTAATGAAAATATTTACATAAATATTTAGTGTAACATGTACATACAGGCCCTGACATGTTCAAATCTAATAAAAGGACTCCGAGTAGCAAGTAGCATATTAAATATAGCATACTAAAATTCGCCCTCACCATTTGGTTGTGTCCAAAGCTACAATTTTAATAAAAACTGCAATGGATTAAATAGCTGATAAACAGATACATAATTTGAAAGTAAAAAAAAAAAATTTCACTTGGACAATTAACTTTAGTCTTCTCTTAAAATGATTATAGCAGAAGTTGCCCAAAGTCTCCAAAAGTGGCTCCTGTATGTATATCGGCTATACCAGAATTATAAATTTTCACCAATATGGGGGCTGATATTTGCAACTTTGAATATTCATATATTCAGATTTTATATTTGCAATGCGAAAATAAATACTACATGTGACCATTCATTTTGAAGGTGATGGCAATGTGAATATAATTGCGATTTTTAATATATTTTTGCAATGCATGACCACACACTTAAATTTCGAATATTGCAAATATCGAATATTAGTACAATATTTAGCGAAATATCGCAAATTTGAAAATTGCCTATGCTGCTCATCACTTACAAGGAGTACACCACTATTGATTTCATGGACTAGAGCATGCTAACCTATAGTAGTAATGTTGTATGAATTTCGAAACAGCAAAACAAATTAGGATTTAGCATACTTTACTTTTTTAAGTTAACACCCTATACTTTCTTAGTAAATCAAACTCACTGCAAACATCTAGTAATTCTATGATATGTTTTTTTATTGCTGTGTTGATTTGCATAAACAGGTTACACTCTTCTATTGTGTCTAATTATAACACTGTATACTATTCTATATTAATTATTGCAACATACCACATTTTCCATCTATGTAATATCTTTATCTTTGAACAGATTAAAGAGAGATATAAATTTTATTGACGATGAGTGTCTTTTTCACTACTCGATGAACCTGTTTAGCCAAGTGAAACCATAAAACAATCTCTGGTTCTGTTATGGATTTTATTGGTACAATAAGCCAACATGTAATGTGTAATATATATATACATATTCAGTACAACTTCCAAAAACAATAAAAAAAGAAAGGACATTTCCATCCTGATATGATTGGTTAGCATGTGCCTGTTTAATACTCTATACTAGCTTACTCCATTTTTTATTGCTAGTAAATAAAAAGAACATTGTTCTGTCTAAAAAGCATGGTAAGTGTTAGCTTTGAACACCAAACAAGGATTTAAAGTTTTAATGGTAACGCTAATATTCTTAAGTAGCATTTTCCACAACTTTAGTAAACAAAACATCTAGGAGTATATATATATATATATATATATACATATATATATATATATATATAGCTAGATACACATACATTAAGTATATGTGGTGTACATTAGTACATTATTGCATCATTTAAGAATATATTTAGAATATGCCTGATAAGCCATGCGATCAGACAGATATAGGACATGTTTAAAAAACCATTATTCAAATTTCCTTATATTCAAAAACCTAAACCCACAATGTAAAAATTTGACACATATTTGCTATATTGCATAAACAGCTGCAGATAAATGACATTTATAGTCTAACCAAATAATAAATATCATTACTTTAAAATACTGTATTATGTCTCCTGCTATTGTTCAATCTCTTTAATAATGTTATTTATGTCAAAAAGGACTAAACAATATTCATATATATAATATACATTATATATAACAATAAAATGAAATCACACATAAAATAAATAGAGATAACAAGCAGTTATGTAGCACCAGTTAGCATGCAGTTAATCCCTCTGCTGCTTACCTTGAACAGAATTGAACTAATTGAAAGTTTATGTCTGCTCTGTGTGCCTGTGTCTCCTCCTCCTCCTCCTGTCTAATCTTTGCTTTTTTGAGCTTTTTCTGTGAGAATTTATAGACCCTGATCCAGCCTCCTCACTCCAATCCCTGCCTTGGTCTTTCTTACATCACTTTTTTTAACATTTTCCACTGATCTTTATTTTATTCATGTACTTCCTCTGTATCTTCCATCCTTCTACCTTTATTGCATAGGATAGTTGATCATTCAGGAAAAGAGATGCTTGACTATTGTGTGGAAAAAGATCAGTAGATCTGACCAGGATGACCATGTATATTTGTAAGGATGACCATGTAAGGATGACCATGTATATTTCATATATAATTATTTATGTTTGTATATTTAAGTATTCCATTTTATCATTATTATTAATTTCATTTGTTTTAATAAAAAATAAAAACATTGTTCAGTGTCAAAGAGTGGATTTTTTTTTTCAACTGTCTAAGTGCCTCATCACAAATAATCTGTAATTACAATACTTATTTCATCTTTACCCCAGCATTTCATTTGACATATCCAAACCTCAGGAAATGGGTTAGCTTTCTGGAACTTAAAAACTAAATCAAACTCAATGCTGAATTTAAATTGTGGTTCATTCTTTCTTTTTTTTGTTCACTTGCACATGTATGCCAATGTTTGCCTTTAAATGTACATATGTTAAGTGTAAATACAAATGTTTATATTATTTTTAATTGTAAAGTTAGATCTCAGCATATTTACCTCCTATACGTCATGAAACTATTTTAGGAGTGGAATCTGGCAATGAATAGTTTGTTTTATTCTTTCTCACACTATTCTTACAAATTGCTGTGCTGTCTGTCCATTTGGCACAAGTAAAAGCATGTAGAACAAGTAAAGGCTGTAAGGATCACAAATGTGGAAACATTTATTTGTAAATGGGAAGTAATAAAAAACGATCTCTTAACAGTCTCTTGTAATGTGGCTGCATTGTGTTATTGTGTTCTGTAACCTCCTATTTCCTGTTGCATGTCTGCAGCCTCTGACAGCTTTAACTAATGTTTACTATTGTAAATAATATGTGCAGCACTGTGTAGATGTCAGTGGCAGCATTTGAGGCCCACTTAATCCACTTGACAGATATAGGGTAACATTATAATTTAAATTTCTGTATCCCTTTAAATCCTGACACTAAGTAATTTAACTCAGTTCATGTTTTCTCTGCAATCCAATTGCTAAATATCTTAGACTCCATTTCCCAGTTAATTTCCTTTGTGAGAACATTAGCATTGTGAAGCCACTCAGTGCAGAAAATTGCAGTCCTTGTCCAAACAGTTGACCTACTGTTACAAGATGTTCACCATGGACCCTGGAATTAATGTAAACACTTTGTTTTAGAACTTCAGCACTTTTAATATCTTAATGAGCTTTGGAATCACTTGGAAAGGTCAGTCACCCCACAGTGATTTATCAGCTTTAAGAGGAATTAAGTGAGTGGAGTCCCTTTGGTGGCATCCTAATTGAGAAGCTTATAAGTGAGATCCTCTGTGCTGCCAAGTTAGGCTTTGGCTCTTGCTAGAGGAAGTGTTTTGCTTACTTTTTCCAGTTCTACACCTGAGAGTGAAAGAAAAATGAGAAGGACATGGGACATAGAGAAAAAACAAAATATCATTCTAGATTGAAACTTTGCTAACAGCCATCGGTTTTAGAAAAAACAAATCCATGTACTTCAAATATATAAATTGTCAGTTAAGTATGCACTGCTTACCCAGTAAATTTTTTCAGTATAACCCAATATATCAGTATTAGTGATTCGTGAACAGTAGGATCAGACTGTAGTTAAAGTCCGATGTCCCCTGCCAACTCCAGTGGCGCGTCTGATTTTCAGCGGTTAGGGTATTCCCTCACATGCATGCACAGATAGTGTGGCGTTGCGCAGGGATCAAAATTTACTTGACAGGCGCCGATGATGAGGGTATTTTTCCACCTCCAGCATCCTTTTAAGAATCCCTGCATGGCTGAACCGGCCAGCAGAAGAATACAGACGAAGGGGAGGGTTGACCACTCGTACTGTAAGGAGAAAATAGAACTAGCAGGGTTTGCTGTGGGCTGTCCTCAACACGAACACTGTGGTCATCACTAATCAGTATTAGTAAACCAATTTAGATGTTCAGATTATTACCATAATACAGACCATGGTTCAGTGTTATTTACCACTCACAGTCAGAGTAAAGGTAATAAATATGTAATAAACATCTGAGAAAGTCTAACCTGCCAATACGAAGTAGTGTGTATTTATATATTTATGGTGCTTTTTCTGTTCTACAAAGAAAAGAATAGAGTATAAGTTGGTGGCACCCTTCTGCTTTCTCCTCCTGGGAACCACCGGGCAAAGAGGAGGTCGGTCTTTAAAGGCCCCTAAACATCTTACCATACAAGAAAGAAAATTGTTTGGGGGTGTGAGGAAGACAGATGCTCTACGCATCAACCCCTCCACTACCCCAAATGAAGACTAGGGACTTTGTGGGGACTTTAACAGCACCTGATTGCATACATGGTAGTCATGCGTTTAGCGTTACACCATTTTTTTAGGCAGTGTTAAGTAATTCAGTAATATTCTCAATAACAGAAATGTTACAATGTCATCAATTTAATAAATAAACATAATGTATCAATAAGATAAAATGTTACAAACATGTATCTCACACCAAGGTTCTACATATACTAAGCAATCACATTGTGCGAGATTGGGAATACATTTTCTCGATGCATTTCGCCGATTGGCTTCTTCAGGAGAATTCAATGTTTCCCATTGAGCCTTTAGGTGTGATGTAAGTATGTTGGAGGGGACTGGGAGCCCATCCACAGTAAGACGAGAATCAGGGGGCCAGAATAGTCAACCACCCGCCCACCACGCCATTTGGGGCGGCACGGGTCATAGAATAACGGGGGACTCTGGTGGGTGCATGATGCCGAGCACCAGCCACCTGTGTGGATAGATCGCATCCCTATTGGGAGCGCACATGCCTCCTGTCTGTCCCATCCGCCGTCAACGGACAGGAGGCATGTGCACTCCCAATAGTTGTTGGTAGGTCTAAAGTAAGTTGTATGGCGTAATCTAAAGGTGTATGGGGGGCTTTATGGGGGGCTTTAGCAATCAGTTCTATCAAATCACTAGATGAATCTGACAGCTGAACTGCTCATAGATAATTGTAAAAAAATATCACAACAGATCCTCACAGTTGACATGTATTTAGTAACTGTACACAGCTTAGCTCACAATGGTTATAACATTTCCAAGGGGTATCCATTACAGCTTGATCAAAAAGCAATAACCGGAACAATGCTGGCTGCTGTTTTACTACTAAAATGCTGATACATACTGTATATAGAACAGATCAATGGAGATGTGTAGATTGGTGCTGGAACTTTACTTTTAAACACCAATACTAAAAATAGGATTTGGTTTCATTCCATTGATATGATATGATGCTATGATATGAATAACTTAAATTAGTAAGGATGATCAGGGAGATCCATAATAAAAGCAGAACATTTATTAGGTTCACAGAAATATATGTTACCCAAAGATTTGGAAATCCATGGATTATCAATACATTTTTATATTATATATTATTTTTAAATTATATAAACTGTATAAATCTTGTTTTCCTTTTTATTGTTGACCATTTAAATAGAAAGGTAAAAAAAAAGACAAGAAAAGTACTATTAAATGCTGATCTCTCACTAGGCCAAGGGACTTAAGGGACTTTTAAGAGGTATGGCCATCATTGAACAGGATATCACAATTACCTTGAAAACCCTGGGGGGCGCTGTTTTGGGTAGTATGACCATCACTTAAATAGAGTAGAGAAGTGGAGAAACTCGTAGAAAACAATAACTTTAAAAAAGTACCCAAGGCTGTTCTTCCACATAAATCTTAATTCAGCCATGGAAGAGGGCTGTGGCATGTTAAATGGAAACCTGACAAACAAGAGATCAGTAATTTATTCTGCTTTTACCATCTCTGGAAAGTAGGGGTTTGTTGGTTGGTCCTTTAGGAAAGTTTTGTGTGTACTGTCCCCTATGGAGCCAAATAGAATAATGGTCCAATCTACAGGAGGGCTAAAAAGGGGCCAAAAAAGAATGGTATATGTTTGTGCTATGATTTGCAATACAAGAATGTTTCTTGAAATCAACAAAATTGTCATAATTTATAACTCTTGGAACTCTTCAGTGGAAATGATTAATTTTGGGCAACTGAGGCTTGAAGAGAGAAATATGGGTACCTGCAGTCCAGAAGAGGGTAGGCATTAGTAAATAAGAAGTATATGCGCAGACATGGAAAAGTTCTGTCAGTGACAGTGAAGGGTAATAAGATAGGGTTCAGTCTTTGGCATGTGGGACTTCACCTGAGGTAACCATGTGCTGCTGCTCTCAAAGTGAAGCTTTTTCTCTCATCCACTTTAGTTCTTAAGGATATTTCTCTGAATCAGCCTTGATAGTAACATGAATGCCACTTACTCCACTACCACTAACTTTACATTGTACAGTGATCATTCTTGTTCCAAAGTGGAACACATGGAGCATATTCTAACAGCTTTGGGTTCCTTGGCTATCCGTGATAATACTCAAAATGATATCACCTTCACCTTTTAGATGCCACATCCTGTGTGTAAATCCTACCTAAAATTTGATGCCTGGTGAATGATAGTGATGATAGCTTTAGGAGTCAGAAACAGCAGATCCTTTATTTCTATTCTAATTAGTTTTCTTAAAAAAATTATTCAGGTTGTGATTTAAGAGACTACATAAAATACTAAGTAGCTCAATACACATATTTATTTCATTTCTTTATTTCTTATCCTTGACATGTATTTTTAGAAAGTAGATACTGATATGTATACTTACTTCTTTTGCTCCCAAACCACCCAGTTTTTCATAAAACGACTTCCAGGAATTAAAAGTGGTTTCGGAGGAACATTTGGATTGAAGCATTAATACTTTCTGGCCTTACATGGGACTTCAGTTAAAATAAGCCATATTTCTAAATTAGTTTATGTTTTGCTGATATTTCTAGTGTAGAACTGCAATTATCTTAATATCCTAATCTCCTTTTTTTGCTTTGTTTGTTCCAATAGCTTGTGCCCATAGTAACAGCTGCTGGCAATAAAAGACAATCTGGATTTGAACTATTTTAGTGACCATGTTCACTTAAGATCTAAAGTTTAGCTAAAGTAAACCATTCATTATAGTACAAGATTGTCAGGGGAGAACTAGGTGTGGCAAAGTTTAAAAGTAATGTTGCTTGAGTCGATAAAAGCAAACGTGCATTTACTCTGCTTTGTTTCTATGCCGATTTACATGGATAGTCTTTCTAGTTATCCAGTAGCCATTTCGAGAAAAAAACACCTGTCCAAAAAACGTCATTATTTTCTAAGGTCCCCCCCCCCCCTTCTCTCACCTAAAATGTTACTTGGAAAACAGAACATAATAATATTTTGTGGCTTAAATAGACAAGATGTTAAACCTTAAGCCAACCACAGGCGGTTAGATTCTCAGGCTTATTTTTCGGCAGATCGACCTGCATGATGACGTCATCATGCATGGCCGGTCATGCCAGAAATCGGCCACGCACCCTTTGTGTGCCAGCAGTTACTTTGGATGGGGATGGGTGATGCAACAGGACAATGACCCAAAGCATACAAGTCATTTAACAAAAGATCTGCAACTACAGGAAATGTTTGGTTGAGGTTATTGCTGGCAAAGGAGGGTCAACCAGTTATTAAGTTCAAAGGTTCACATAAATTGTTCACCCTGCACTGTGAATGTTTACATCTTATGTTTAATAAAAAAAATGAAACATATAATGTTTGTGTAGTATTATTTTAAGCAGACTGTGTTTTTCTATTGGTGTGACTGAAGATGTGACTGAGATGAAGATCAGAGCACATTTTATGACATGAAAAATGCCACGTAATCCCAAAGGGTACACATACTTTTTCTTGTCACTGTACATGCATGCTTAAAGCTCCAACAACAGTCTTTAACCATTATGAGAATGTTTATAAGCAGGGGTGCACATAACTTTTGTAGTGGGTTCCTCAGATTAGAACCAGGAGATGGTGTTTGGTACTACCACACTACCATATGTAGTGTGGTCTTCCTCACTGGCTCCCTCACTGTCCTCTTGGTCTGCTTCCTGTATGTTAGGTTCTGCTGCAGATGGACCTTCCTATTCCTGATTAAGCCTCCGATTAGCTGTCTCCATCCAAGGGTCATCAGCTGGCTTTGGGTCAAATGTAACTCTCACAGTACAACTTATTTGAACCCCCAGATATCATACCTCAGTAGAACAACCCTGACATTTTCTGACTTGCCCCTGAGACTACCAGCAGTCCAAATGTCATCCTTTCATATTCACATTCCAGCTATCACACAGTGCTTTTTTCTTGTCCGATTTTACCCTTACATATTTTTTTTTTCACACAATAAATCCGCACCAAGGAATTCTACAATGATAGTCAATGGGAT
>CM070035.1:65449069-65459738 GCA_036250615.1 Ptychadena robeensis | reverse complement strand
ATACTAGGAATTATTATTCCATGAAGCAACTTTTGTGAGGTTGTGTGATTAGAAAGGAATTGGAACATTCCTGGCCTTCAAATAGACACCTTTACTAAGGAATAATTGACAGATTAGCCCTGATTTCTCTCTCTCCTGCCTCGGGAACACAGGGGGCGTGTCGGCAAAGGCTCCAGTTCTTAGCCTATCAGCCTCCTCCCCTCTGATGCTTGCAGTCACAAAGCTACACAAGCAGATCTCACGCAGCAGGAAAGAAGGAGGGGGGGGGGGCAGAAGCCCCGTCATTCGTCCTGTGTCTGTGTAGTCCGCAGATGCAATTTAGAGGGACAAGACATGTACGGAGAGCGGGTTTTTAGACCCATATGCGTACCAGCGGACCAGTTATGTGCACCCCTGCTTATAAGAATCAATATGGGATGACATGGGATTCTGACAGGCACATAAAAATATGAATAAAACTGTTCCTCTTTGAAAAAGACAAGTTGGTAATTATTCAAGACGTGCCTAAATGGATGGGCCCGTAAGCGTACTAACAAACTTGCTTGTGCCAATGAATTGCCCAGATTTAAAGCGTATGTTGTGACACAGTGAACCTGTGTCATTGTGCAGAGTGCTGGATGGGAGATATGTTGATATCTCAGATTTCCATTCTGAGGTAGAACCAGCACTGTTATTGTTTGTGAGGAACGCCTAAGTTCCATTGTTGTTTTCTTGATTCTGTTCTGGGGCTGGTTTTACTGGGAATCTGCAAGAGCAGGGTGGGGCAGATTCCCAATTCCTGGTCAAGTATTTTCAAAGGCTCAGGATCCCATTAGAGCACCTGGTGCTCAGTGTCAGGGGCTGGTGTATGTGAGACAGTCTCCTGGATCAGTCAGAGCCGGCTTGGTTTTGTTTGTTTAGCCAGGAGGCTGTTGACTTTATGAACATTTTATGTTACCGCTGATGACCCCTGCGAGGGAATCTTCTTTTGTTTGAGCATTTGTTGCTCCAATAAACAAGGGCAGGAGCCCTAAAGAAAGGACTGTCTGTGTGGCCTTGCCTCATTGGGAACCCCATTTGCAGCTAAACCCCCACAATGTAAACCTTAATCTAAAAAATACATATGGAAAACTAAAGTACCTCTGAGCTGGTATGATGGTGGCATAGAACTCCACATTCCCCCAAAAATATACTTACCTGCTACTGCTTAAAATCATATAAGATTTTATATTTATTTTCCAGGCTTTGGGGGGTTAACTCTGGATGCAAGATTGTGAGTGGCCACTGGGGGTGTTTATAATGGTTCTCTATGGGAAAATTCTCTCAGTTTATTGCAGAGCCGAGATTAGAGATTTATCTGTCTATCTATCTACTGATTTCCAGTTGTGCCACGACGCAAGACAGGCAGAGAGGAGGAGCTACTATGGATCTTTTTAAACACTTACACTTACCACTTTTTTATGTATTCCTCCCTTTTATGGGCACGGCTAGCTAGTGCCATAAATGAAAATTCTTGGTGGTAGGTCCACTTTAAGGAATCATATAGGTACTTGCCATAGTAAAAGGTATTATTGTAAGTATAGTAGGAGATTACAAAATTATAGTAGGAAATAAAAGAAAAACCATGAGAGTTAAATCCTGAGCAGCATCAGGGAAATTGTTGACAGTTCCTAGAATGTAGAGCTCTAAAAAAAAGTACGTCATACAGAACTGGCAAGATATCCCTGCATCCATGAAATTTAAAGCTATCAAATTAAATTATTACGGTCAAGACAGCTAAAGGCAACTTTGATTTGCTGATCTAAACCTCTAGAGGATCATATGATGCAGTAATAGAATGACGAAAGAGAACCTTCAATTCTGTATTTGATGTTCATGTTACACTGCTTTTCAGTTCTGTAAAATAACTTCCTCTTCTGTTCTCTTTTACAAACAAGACATATGCTAACCAAAAGTGTGGCATTCTTTTTTTCAGGGTGACTTCATTCGATGAGGTAATCATCAAGGTGGTAATCCCAACTAATTAAGAATCACTTCCTGAGCTGCCAGAATGTTTTATTACCATTATTTTATAATCATTCTATAATTATTATGAAAGAGCATGAAAATAAAATAGCTTTGATTAGAAAGACAAGGGGACCATTATGGATATCCACTAATTGTCCTTCATGGTTTAAATGTAAATATCTCCTTGGTTTGTAGTGTATGTTTAGAGTTAAATATAATTTGTAAATGTCAGCAGCTTTTTAGGATACATGATGTGTCAGCTCTTTTTTTCACTTTTTTCACTGTAGCTCAATACAAATATTCATACTTCAAAATACAAGTGTATAGGAAAACGTAGGGGGATAAAAAAGAAACCTTAACATTTGAACATAGAAGTTGTCCATGACTACGCATATGAACATTTTAAGTGTAATAAACACCAATGGTTACCATCTGTACAGCATCTGGTACCATAAAATTCTCAGTACCAGAACCAACCTTCATTAGCTTCCTTAATACAATTTATTTGGAGCTTACTACTCCTTTTTTGAACCCCAATGTGCTTATTTTGGGCCTACATACCCTAATGCTGGGATGGGAGTTATAAGATCAGGTTAGTTCATATGGGGTTGCCATAGAAAATATCATGGCAAAAGTTGTCCTGTGTATGTACCAATAAAACCGTGAACTGCTATAGCCAAACTTACCCTTGAAAAATACTGTGGTGTATGCCCCATGGCACTAGGCACCAGAAAAAATAAATTTTTGAGTGATTTGAACATGGCTTTATTCAATTGCTGGAGATGTAAAGGAGATTTATAGAAACTTTCCTAGAGAAATATTGCTTTAGTACATGTAAGTTATTAAATAAATTAAGTTTAATATACTGCATTATGCGCCAGAGGAAGGCCAATTCGAGTTTGATTTCTCCCAAACAAGTAATGATATAGCAATAGATATTAATGGGGAATATAGAGACTTCAAGGGACATCAGCTCAGAGAGCATTACAGCAAAGGACATTGTAAATTTGGGTGGTAGATTAAAAAAAAAGTTAAAACAGGGTCTCTGTATTATTTCTAGGATATTTTTTTACTATTTAGGACTGGGTAAGAGGTCTAGAAGCCCTCTATACTCATTCCATAAAAAGAATATATTAATAATTTAAATATAAAAATTTATATATTTTTAAGTTGAAATTTCAAAGTAAACATTTTGATAAAAAGTCAAAATTGTAGAGTATGATTTCGACCATCTCTAGTGCTTAGTCTAGATTTAAACTTCATGCTGACTTAACTGCCTCATTCCCTGATTTCACAATCAAAAACATGGCCCAACTTCCTCAATGGATGCTTAACCTTCTGGGCGTTGCGCACTTGGCACAGTTTTTTTATAACCGTGCCACGGGCAATCGCGGTGGAGCACGACATGCTCTGCTGTGATTGCCTGCCCAACCGGAGGATGTAAACATAAATCCGGGATCACTGGAGTCGCCGGACTTATGCTGAAAAAAGGTGACGCCCCTCCATTTACATGGAGGTCTATGGCGCCGCCTACCCCCAGACCCTTCGCGTAACCGGTGACATGATGCATGAAACTCACGCTCAGAAGAATAATACTAAGCATGAAAAACTGACCCCCATCCATTAACATGAAGGTCTATGGTGCACCGCCCCTTCTGCATCACTGATGACACTAAAGAGTCAGTGGAGGAGTCGAATGAAGGGTGCGACTTGACAGAGAATCGCCACCACCTTCAGGAGCACAGGTAAGTTTTCACACTCCCCGCTCTTGACCGCTAGACCGCTAGGGGGGGTTAAGAGGAAGGGCAAACATTTTAATAATAAAAAAAAAAAATTCTGAGGTATCTCCCACCAAAGGCAATATGACTAGTAAATATGGACAAGTTCCAAGTCTATTAAATATTAACCAAAAAAGTACATTAAACACATTTAAAATGTCAGCTCAAAAAACATTGAGCCTTACTTTTCAAAATGTAATGAAATATAATGATTGCTGGTTTAACAAACCTAACATGTAATACTAAAAATAGTCACCAAGAGAACAATGTCTAGGTCTATTTTGCTACTAGTTGCTTAAAATAACTTCAGAAGATTGAGTTATAGCAAAGACTAAACAAATCTGACTTGGAAAATAGTCAAACCTCCTCCCTTCAAATAAATATTATAACATTTTTGTTGATGGAAATGTTTTCAGCAGCTAAAACCCTTGAGAAATTTCTAGGAAGCCTATTCCTTAAGAGCACTAAACTGTATTAGTTCCACAGAGATGATTAAATAGATTTATGAATTGTCTGCACTTTTATAATGTAATTTAACTAGTTTTCCAGACATATTTTCCACCCTGCCTAACGCAAACAGTCACCTCATGTTGCGATATATTACCACCAGGACATATATTTCTATTTTTGGGATTTGTGCACAGTGAGAGAAATTATCACTGACAGAAAACATAAGAAACTGTCACAAAGCATTAATCTAATTATATAAAAGAATAATATAGATAGTAAACTTTAACATTAGTTTGCTGCAAACATACCTGTTATTACTAAATAAATATAACAATATATATTCTGTATAAATACTCATGGTAAGCATTGAATATAAACACAATATATATAGTGAGTGAATATAAACAAGTATGTATGCATTTTGGCAAACAAGGTTACATCAAGTTTTCCCATATAGATGAACTCAGATTAAAGGACTGTTGTCTGTGGCACAGCTGTATAAGTCCCAAGCCCTGGAGGGGCATACATATAAAATCAGGATATAACAATGCCATAAAAGGCTTGGACAAATAGGAGTATATGAACTAAACCAGGCCGAGCCAATTTTTACAAATTATAGCTCACTCTAACGTAATGGTATTTCAGGAAAATGGGTAGGTCTGTAGTATTTTATTTAAATCAGTTGGACTTACTGTGTTAGTTTCTTGAAGACGTTTCGCTAGTCATCCAAATGGCTTTCTCAATTCTCTGAGAGCTTAGTTTGGAAGTTGCAGTTTGTCCCCCAGACACTAGAGGGGGGCCCAGCGTAGAGACCATACAAAACCTTTTCGGCTGGAAGGGGAGTGCTCTGTGATCTGGGTTGAAAGGAGGAAGGCAGCCTGTAAGGCTATGTCCCCACATGTGTGACCGCCCGTGGAGCGAATTAATGACTGCTGTTATCAGCAAGAAGGAGAGCGGAACTACCCGTGTACAGTGTCCAGAACTGTGATGTATGCCAAGGACAAGTAGGGTGAATCCCTCCCACCTGAGTGGAAGGCCCAGTAAGAGAGTAGGAGCAGGGGACTACCTGAGCTGGTTAAAATAAAGGAGTCCCTGTTTGGACGCCCTTGAGGACTGTTTGTTGTTGTACACAAGGTTAAGGTTCCTGTTCCGGTATTCTGGCATGCCGCTGCTGTGTTGCAGTGCAGTGTAAGCCCACCAAAGAACTGTATTTTTCTTTCTGCTACCAGTTTTCCTGAACTTAACAAAGTGCCAGTACTACAATAAAGTACAAGTTGCACTAAACTGGTTCCTGAGTCGTTCCTAGTTCACTACCTGGTACTTGCTTGCTATTACTCCCAGAAACTTGTTTTATTTCATTTATTATATTTATTCTGTGCTGAATCCTCACTGTATGGATATTCTGCTGGATTCTGCTTTAACTAAGAACTCCAAACCTAAATATTTGCAAGAGTAAGTGAATGAGCAACTCCTACAAAGAAAAGGAGGTCAAAAACAAGTCACTAATGGCTGTGCCCATCTTTTTTATTCTGAAAGTCTTTTAACAGATGTATGTATTTATTTTATAATAAAAACTTGCAAATGCATATTTATCTCACAATATAAATAAAATTAAGCTAAGCCTAAAGCTCAAAAATTGCTACCACAAGCATGTCTATATATAGAACAGGCAAAAAATTTCAGAGAGAACCATGAAACCTAATACAGAACAGCTACAGAACAGCTAAAATAAAATATCTAAAAGGAAGTAAAAGGCTAGGATCCAGACTCAGATAACATTATTTTAAATATAGTTTGGTTTCCTTCATATTGCTTTGGTCTGGACTGTACTGAAGTTACATATTCATTCATGTAAACCTGCCAAATGTATTAATGGAATTCAGAGGCACAAGTACAATTTTAAATATCAGCTAGTATCGAGCTAGTAATCCTTTCATTTTAAAAATCTTAGTTTGAAAACTGTTCAATGAGCAGATGAGCCATATACATCCATGGGAAATGTGTTAATACAATAAGGCAATTAGGGTTTATTAATGCTTTTGAAATAATCTTGTACAATCTACCATACAGGCAGTTCTCGGTCATTATTATTACACTAGAATTGGCTGTGGCCCTGGTGACTATGGAGGTATCACTTGCTGCACACTCATTTAGACAGACGAAGGAGAATCTCAGTTTCTAAGTATGAGTTTTTCTTAAGTCAGATGCCTGTAACTCAGAGACTACATGTAATTCAGTACTGTAGTTGTATGCAAACTTACTTAACATCTAATATACAAACATTTTTAACATTTGAAAATAGACTGGGGTCGTTTCAAATTGCAGATTAAAGGCTGGAACATTTTGGAGTGGCCATCGCAGTCACCAGACTTAAATCCAATTGAGAACCTCTGGTGGGACTTGAAGAAAGCAGTTGCAGTGTGCAAGCCTAAGAATGTGACTGAACTGGAGGCTTTTGCCTATGAAGAATGGGCTAAGATAACCGTAGATCGCTGCAAGACACTTGTGTCACGCTATGCTTCACATTTAAAAGCTGTTATAACTCAAAAAGGATGTTGTACTAAGTTCTAAGAATGAATGTCACTTGGGGGTTGAATAAAACTGATAATGATGTGAGCACAGAAAAGACATTTGTGGTTATTTCATTATTAATGTTTTGTTATATTTGTCTGACTTACAAGTGCTTCTTTTTATTTCATTGTAAACAAGGTGACTGAAATGATCAAAATCAATGTCAAAATGGCCAAAACACTCAATTTCAGTGGTGGTTGAATAATTTTGAACACAACTGTATATGAATTATGATACATTCATGCTGATAAAGCCCCATTACTAGCTTATATAGGGATCTGGGTATTTTGGTCTAATATATGTAGGGGTGTGACATGTGTTGTGCTAACCACCAGTAGCAATTATAAATGCTGGATAAAGTTGTTCGGTGACAACCAGCTAACTGCCTGGCAAACAACCTCTGACACTTTAGCTTCAGATGCCCAGGATGCTGCTCAAATCTTGAAAGGAGGAAGAAGGCCTATACTGGGATAAGTTATCTGAATCTTATCCCCATTACAAAATTCACTTGTCATGCCAATATAGAGTGCTATAAGCTCTTTCAAATGTTGTTCCAAATACCAGTTTAAATGAAATGGAGAAACAACCAGAAGAGACATAACTGGATAATCAATTCGTCATGAAACAAGGGACCAGGAGGACTCCTTGCAAGAGAATGCACAAATCTCAGAGACTCCTCTGGTGGACATAATAACAATCAAAAACAGGGATTGAATAGTAAGATGTCACAGTGACCATGAGTCCCAAGGATCAAACAGAGGACGTAAGAGGGCCTGGAACATCAAAGAAGTCCATGCAAAAAGAATAAGAGGGGTTGTCTTCAAGGTACCTATGACAATAAAGGGCCAGCAATGACCCAGATTGTCCTGGAAAAACCTGCCCACTTTACTTGTTTTTAGGCATATGAACATATGCATATACACATTACTTGGGTTTTGTGCAGATACTTTAACTTTTTGTATAATTAATCGATTTTAATCGATGACTTATCTGAATTGATTGGCCAAAAGTAAGCATTAAATTAAAAAGGAGATTGCAGTCAATAGTACAACTATCTGAGCGCTTTTCTAGATATCTTGATTAAGTTGTATTAACTTTGTTTGATAATACGATAAATCGCTCGGTACGCCGTTCCCAGCCACCACTATTTTTCATGGTGTGCTGTGCCCACTTTACACCAGCATGTGTCCCAGAACATCACCCGTGCCCTGACCAACACAGTAACTCCACCTCACCACGGACACATGGACAAGTGCTGGTGGCCAGGGACGCTACATTTCCACCCACACACTGGGTGAATGTTGTGAAGATCTGGAGCGAGTCGTACCCTGGATTGGCACAGCTGCTACCCAAGCCCAGGATTGCGGGCCCTACGTCAATCAGGGTCTCCTATGCTACTGGCTCCAACCTCCACTTCTCCGCCACCTCCTCCTCCACTTCCAACTTAAACAGCAGTCAGCCATCAGTTGGTTTGTCAAACCTGCAGCAGGGCTTGTGGCTTCCGGCTTACCGGAACTCATGTTTTTACATTTTACATGTTGGCCAGGCTTTGTTAGCAGCAGAGGGATATTGTGGAATACCAGCTGCAACATGGTCATCACCTTTCCAGTCAACTGCCACTATTCACAAGTGAGGCATGGGCATTGATGTCAGACCTATGTGAAATTTTAAAAATGTTGATGAATCCACAAAGGTGGTTAGTGGTGATAACGCTTTGTAAATGATCACTGCTCACAATTAAGGAGGATGCTCTGAATGTGGCAGATGGAGTAATGATAGCAGGACCACCCACAGTTTGCCTTCACAGAGCAACTTAAGGCCCCCACACACACACCAAGTGGGGGCCGACAGAGCTGGTGTGATCAGCTCTGGTGTGCAGTGTGATGATGTCATCACGCTGCATTACCGAGCAGTAAGCATCGGCAGGCACCCTTTGTGTGCCGGCCGTTAGCTTCAATGAAGATGCCGGTCTTCATTGAAGTTGCCGGCATCGGCCAGAGAACATCAGACATGTCCGTTCTCTGGCTGGCCGAGCTGTGGACACCCCCGATCGGCGGCCGATTTAGCCGCCCACCGACGGTCATGAGCGCGCACGCCCATCGGTCGGCGGCAAAAACGGCCGCCGCTCGGTGGGTGTATGGCAGGCTTTAGACCATGAGGAGGCGGAGGAGGAGACTGTTGCCTCTGCTACAGATGGTAGCTACAGAGTAGTACCCATGAAACTTAAATTACATCTGTTCAGTGTGGATGGGAAGAGGAGATGGAGATCCAGATGTCCAGGTGTCGACATTGATGTCTTGCTTGTTGTTACTCTGGCACACATGGCTGATTTCATGTAAGGCTGCCTTAAAACTTATTTTAGATAACACAATTTACTGGATGTTCACCCTTCTCGACCCCCGCTACAAAGAAGACTTCTCATTTCTCAACCCTGTGGCATAGAGGATGAGTAAAATGCTGCAATACCAGAGGGTACTTGTGGAGAGATTGCTCTCCTTAGGCAACTGAGGAAAGGAGACAAGGGGACCACACAGCAGGTCCAACAAAGGCAAGGCAACCCTATCCAAGGCATGGGACACTTTCATGACAACCCGTCAGCAAGGATGAAAAAGTTTTGGTAGATGGTAAAGTAATGCATAGCAGACCGTATCATCGCCTTAAATTATCCCTCAGTGCCGTACAACTGCTGGGTGTCCAAGCTGGACCCGCTGCACGAACTTGCGATCTGCGCCTTGAAGGTGCTGGCCTGCCCTGCTGCCAGTATTTTAGACATGTATATATTCCCTGCACTATTTTTTTTCATAGGTTAAACACAGGTGCAGGCCCTTAACTTGAATTTTTTTTATAGGCTGCCCTAAATAGTGTGCACTTGCATCTAATGTTTTAGAGTGTCTGCTCACCTGCAAACACTCACATATCATGTTTTAGAACAGTGTAGACTAGAGTGAGGTCTAAAACCTCGGGGTACTATACCGCATTGTTTCCTTGTTCTTATGTGAATTATATGTCACTTGGGATGTATTGATTGATGAACTAATCTTGTATCAGAATTTCAGATATTTTCTAATATTTGATTAAACAACATTTGAAGGTCCTATCTTCGGCCCCTCAAAGGTTTGTGAATACATCTGTTTTGTGTTATGCTCTGGATAGGGTAAGCCTTGTTGTCTGCATCTCCCCTCTCCTTTTCTATTTGGGCGATTGTCCTTAAGGGGGTCGGTATCTCTGGCCTTGCCTTCCCGCCACCGCTCCCCATATATTTTTCTGGCTGGGCCTTTTTGGGGGACAGTTGGGTCCCTTTCTTTGGTGAGTGCATAGGGCGTGGTATTTTGGCAGAATTTTTAGGCGCAGCTTGGGACTGGCTTAACGCTGACCCAATTGTTAATCAATTTGTATTGGAGAAACCTTCTATTACCTTTTTCATAAAGCCAAGTCCATCAAAAATAGTATAGTCATTATACTACGGCAATGAAAAAAAAAAGAACTGTTAGGAATGGGGTATATCGCTGCAGGAACTGCAACCAGTGTAAATGGACTGTGGAGGGGGAAAAATGTCTTCTGCCCAATGGTAGAAAACATAGATTGTCTCCTTGAGTCACATGTAGTTCAAATTCAATTGTATACCTCTTTAAAAGTTCATGTTACCGGCAAGACAAAAAGGGAATTTTGGTTTCGGATACGGATACGGGACCACATCTGTGATATCAATAATAGTAATCTATCAAAATCTATCACTAGACATATTGCATAAGCACATAACTATAGACTTTACAGGATTTCTTTTTCTGTTTGGGGGCAGGGGGGGACGTGGACAGGAGGATACTTCAGAGTGAAGTAGCCTTGAGGGGGGCTTGGCCTTTAAGCCTCCTTTCTGGCTTCAGGCG
>CM070035.1:65436471-65448969 GCA_036250615.1 Ptychadena robeensis | reverse complement strand
GGGGGGGGGGGTTGATGGGAGGTGAAGATGGCCCTGGTGGACAATTCCCCACCCCCAGGAGGAAGCTCCCACCATTTAAAAGGAGTACTTCAATGTCATGTTGCTCACATGCTCTCTGCAGTTCTAAGGATAGTCTGTTATGCAGGTGATGGGAGGCAGCTGATCTCAGTAAGTTCAATATGCTTTTTAAACACCAGTCTCTTTGTGGCTTTGCCCAAGTTGAAGTTCAACAGATTGGCACTGTTGATGATGTTGATTAATGGGAATCCTCAGTATGGTCTGTGATCCCAGCTTCCAAACCGTCATTTCCATAGCTTTTCAGGCTTCCTTCCAGGCATTACTCTATTACTTTATTTTATGCCATTTCTCACTGACTAGCTTGTCTTTCAGTGGGCAAGTGGACTTGTTTAATCAAAGACCCTTTTGTGTCTTTTTTCTATTTTCAGTTAGTCTGCAAATTTTTAAAATTCAGGTGGTGATTCCTATTGTCTTGGTTCTTTTACCTATGATGCCACCTGCTGCTGTGGCTCAGAACTCCTTCCTCCCATGGCAAATTTGTGCTTTGTTGCAAATGACTACAAGCTTGGATTAGTGGGTATTTTTTCTTTTATCCCCTTTTTCTTTACCATTCTTATAAACTCTGTTGCAGTACTCATCAAAGTAAGTGCGAATGGGACTCTTCAAGAGAGAGGAATTTAGACAATCACATACGGTATGTTTATTGTTATTACTGTTTTATTAACCCTTTCCTTCACACAACATAGCTTCACTTCACACAGGTGTTACCTTGTCCGCTTTTCCCTGTCCTTTTCTTTCTTTATCCCCTTTTCTTTCCAGCGCTTTATACTATCACCCTAATATTACTTTTTATTCTGACTTAGTCTGACCTTGTCCAGTTGGGCACGCCTAGATTGCCCCCCGTTCCCCGAACCGTGCAGCGCAGGACTGGAGGGACCCCTACATGGAGACCCATGGTTAGCGCCCAATAGGTAAACAAAGGAGATACTAACATTCTCCGATATGCTTTATATTATTTCCTCATGGAATTAGCCCTTATTTTAATACTTATTTGTCTTGCATCCTCAGCCACTGATGATTCTAGAGGGTTCAAGCATGTTTTTCTCCTGAAGAAGCGAGATTAAACTTGCGAAACGCGTCGAGATATGCTTATCTAAAATTCCAACTCACTGTGTTTTTTCTTTTCATTTATAGATATTGGTACCCTATCCCTGACGAAGCCTTACTGTGAAACATGTTGGATTTGGCCTTCTTGCTAAAAGGTGCTTCCAAGCTAATGATTATTATGCATTTTTTTTTTTATTTATGTATCAATAACATTTTAATTCTTATTTAATTTACTTAGTGTCATTGGTGCCTTAAAAACCAATTTTTTCTAACTGTGTGAGAAAGTCAACTCAACTTTGTGAGCCTCTGAAAACAATATCATCACTAAAATTTCTGAAGATGTAGAGAAGGGTTGTGGGAACATTTGAAATTTTTTTTTGCTCTAGAACATGTAGTTTTTGCATAAATTAAGTTAAACAACAAAGTAAAAATTCAGATTTTTAAAAATTTTACTTGACTTTGAACTTAATTTGTGCAAAAACTCTTTGTGTTAGATACATACCGTATTTTTCGGACTATAAGACGCACCGGACCATGAGACGCACACAGTTTTTAGGGCAGAAAATCCAGAAAAAAAAAGATTTATTAGGTTTTCACATCAATTGGGTTAATGTAATGAATTCAATGAAGGCAATATTCGATTCAGCCAGCAGGGGTCACTAGCAGCAGTACATTCTCAAGCTCAGCTTCTTCACACTGATCACACTGAACACTCGGGAGGAGGAGGAGGGAGGGGGCAGAAATCTGCAGCCTTCTCCCTCTGCTCTAAACAGCTGCTCTGATCAGCTGTGATTGTGTCCGTGGGAACTGCTGAGTTATTGCGGTTCCCACTGACACTGAGAGAGGGAAAGATGGCAGTTTATCTCTCCCTCTCTCTCCATTGCTTAGCAAAGCTTTGCTGACAGGCAATTTTACAGTACAGCTGAGAGAGCCAACACCAGCCGGCATCTCTCAACTGACAGTTCCTCCAGCTCCCCCGGCTAATCTCCGTGCCGGGGGAGTTGGCGGACAGCCAAGATGCGACCACCAGCGGCCGAGTGGCCGCGGGGGTCGCACATTCGGGCCATAAGATGCAGGCAATTTTTGCCCCCAATTTTGGGGGTGAAAAAGTGCATCTTATGGTCCGAAAAATACGGTACTTTTTTGTAGTATACCCCCAACCCTTTTGTACATCTCCAGCAAGTTTGGTGATGATACCATGTTCAGGGGCTTTGCAATTAACTCAAAATCGTCTGTAAAAGTGGTATAAAACTTGGACAAAGATGCATCCAGACATCGTCCCCATGCTATTCCCGGTATATTTAGGTGGTGTTTTTGTTCACTTTTGGTGTTCACTTCCTGAGTTTTTCCAATGGACCAGGCATCCTCCCCTCTTCTGAGCAGGGGTGTGTCTGGTTGTCTCCTATTGACTTACAGATGCTTGGTAAAGCACAGATGCTTGGTAAAGCATACGAACATCATGATGTGTTCGGACCAAGCAACCGAACACTTTGGTGCTCACTCATCACCTTAGGTGCCAAATTTACGAAGAAAAACAAGATATTTACTGGATTTATCATTTAGGTATGAGATACCCCAGAGGGCTTAACTACAAATAGGAGTGAAACCATTAGTGGGTAAAGAGAGAAGTCTCTTACTAATGTGCAATACACATGCATTTTACCTTATATTTAATTGAGGTTTTATACTTTAGGGGTCTTTTATATATGCAATAACTTTTACATTGCAAAAACTTTTTTATAAATAGTAGAATTATTTATTGTATTTATAGAGGTTTTTGGATACTTATATTCACCTATACTATTTATTCTTTCAATTTATTTATACTGCTATTTATGTCAACTATATACTGTTATCCTTATGTAATAGATGTATATGAGAATACAACACTACTATATAGTGGGACAAAAAATATTTAGTCAGCCACCAGTTGTGCAAGTTCTCGCACTTTTCATATTGACCCAATTCCACCATAATTTGCAAATAAATTCTTAAAAAATCCAACAATGTAATTTTGTGTATTCGTTTCCCCATTCTGTCTCTCATAGGTGAGGTGTACCTATGATGAAAATTACAGGTCTCTCTCATCTTTTAAGTGAGAGAACTTGCACAATTGGTGGCTAGAGATGGTAAAATTTTTCGACTTCCTAATTTTGTTAACTGATTGCACTGATTGCCCCTGAGCATGGTATCATCACCAAAATTGCTGGAGATATAGAGAAGGGTTGTGGGAATATTTGAAAACAAAAAGTTTTGCTCTAGCACATGTAGTTTCTGCATAAATTAAGTAAAAAATTCAAGTCGAAATTTTGACTTGACTCTGAACTACATTTGTGCAAAAACTATTTGTGTTAGAGACATACTTTTTTTGTAGTATACCCCCAACCCTTCTCTACTTATATATTTGCTGATGATGCTATGTTCAGGGGCTTTGCAATTAACTCGAAATCGTCGAAATGGTCGCATTTTTTAAAAATAAATTCTACCATCTCTATTGGTGGCTGACTAAATACTTTTTTGCCCCACTGTCAGTTAAGTTGAAAAGCATTAACCTATATAGAAGTTTGGTCTACCTCAATTTTTTTAATTTTGTAAGAATATTTAGATATAGATGAGATCTTACATCATATATAGATGAGATTTAACATCATTCTTCAGGTTAGAATGAAGGTGTAAATCACTCAGTTTCCCAACACTTGTTGTCAATAAGAATTCTTAAGAATTAGGATAAGAACCGTAAAAAAATTTCAATTTAAAAGGTGGATGCTTTATGAGTCTGTATATATTTGTATTGTGTATGATTTTTATTTTTTTGTATATGACCTTATGTCATAATTCTATGAATGTGTCCTCTAACCAAGTATATGCTGGGCTTTATTCATTGATATTTGTAATCATTTCTGCAAAAAAGGGTTAATGTGACGGAATCGTATATATATATGTGGACACTACATGAGCTTCTCTTATCTCAACAAATATGCTCCAGTAGGAGTGAAACCATTAGAGAGGAGGCGACCCCTAGGGATGCTGTACTGTATCTGTGTTAAAAAATAATAAAGAAGTTGGATTTCACTCATGAGTGCGGACTTTCTTGCAATTGTTAACATACTTGGGCTTCTAGAAATGGGCCGCTATTGTTCCGATTTGGTATGAAGTGAGTCTGAGAGGAGTCTGAGAGGAGTCTGTGTAGATCTCAATGTTGGAAAGGAGTGCCAGTCATATCAGGGTTTTTTTAACTCTAGATTGAATTGAAGATTGATGAAGCAAAAGTTATAAAGATAAAAGATATTTGTATGCCTGTGTTGGCCAATTTGGGAGTGCAAAAAAATATTAATTGTCTCTATTTTACATTTGTAAATGTTCTGCTGGTTATATTTCCCAACCTATTTAAGTATATAATATATTACAAAAATTGGGTTGGTCATACTGTATATTAAAATATATATTTTTTAGAGAACACATAAACTGTTGTTTTTTTTTTGCCAGGTTAGCAAGTGGGAAATGAGCACCAGGAAAAAAAAGTTGAAATGTGGTGAAAGACTCAGAGCAATGTGAAGCCGCATATTTGTCAGCACAAGACTGAATTAGAAATGTGTAATCTGAGCTGTTACTGAGGCCTGATAAAAGGTTACTACAAAATTCTTATTATGTATTCTGCCTCTCTGCTTAGACTTCTGTTGATTTTGTCCTTTACATTTAGATTTGAAATTCAAGAGTCTTCTACATTTTTTCATTCAGTCTTATCTTCCATTCAAATTTTTTTTAAATATGTCCCAAATGCTGTCATTGTGGGTGAAGCAGAAAAAAAATATTCTTACATTATTGCTTTCATTTGCTATAAATATTACAAGAAATTATATAGAATCATAATAAACATCATAAGCACAATCATAATTTTGATCAAAAACATGATCGGAATTTAAAATTGGTCCTTAATTATGATTAAAACAGGATCAGAATTATGATTTCGGTAGTAATTACGTTCATAAACAAATCAATCAAAATACCTAGAAAAACGTCAGATATTTGTACGATCAAGCAAAATTTACCAGCATGTCCAATTACTTTCCAATGTTTCTTGTTCTATTTTGATCACTTTTGGTTGATCGAACCAGGTGTGCAGGAATTGATTTCTGTATAACTGACTTAAAAATTGATAGTTTTAAGTGGATCGGTTGGAAATATCAAATCATGTATAGCTATCTTTATTGAGCCTGATATCTGTGTACAATTGGGGACATTCCAGTTCACTTCCTGTTTCATAGATGCAGTCAAGGAAGTTTCTTTCTTAAGCCTGCCATACACGTACCGATAATATTTACAATTGTTAAAACCCGACTAATGTTAGTAGTTGATCGGCATGAAATCTGTGTAGGTCCACATGGTATGACAGATACATTTCTATCGAAATAGGTGAAATTCTCGAATGATCGGACAAGTAGAATTTTTTTTATTGGTCAGGGAACATCAGACAAGTGTTTTGTGATTTACCAACCAAATTCGTGCAGATGATGCTTATTAGCATATTTACACTTCTGGTGCGGGCATGTTGCAGCTGGTTCTTTTTTGAATGTTTGTGAAAATTATATATGAAATAACCATTTGCAATTTTTTTGAATTGCTGTTATCATTGTATTATAATAATTTAGTAATGGTTTACATTTTGTACGTTTCTAATATACTGCTGTTATTAACTACCACTGGACATGATGCATTTTGGGGTGATTTCTAACCTGTAACCAATGACATGCATTGCCACTACCTATTTATACACTATCCTATCAGCTCCTTTAAAAAATGTTCTACTTGTCCAATCAAGGTAAGGTAGACTCCTGACAGTACTTAACCATATCTAACCGTTTTAACATGGAGGATGTCTGGAGGGGGAGTGCCTGGTTACACTGCCTTTTCACCACTAAACTTATCTGTTCATACTTTGAAGAAAACCCTATCTACCATACAGTGGCTCTCCGTTCTTCCCGTGCACTTCCGTGAGGTGACGGACTGATTCAATTCTAAACATACTATGCCCGAGAAACCACACCTCCTGATGAAAATGAGGTTGATGGGATGTTGTTTTAACTTCACAGATGAATTGGATGCTTTCTGTAGTCCGGAGAATTCTCTGACATTCGGGTTTTTCTTTTTTATCGTTTGAAGAAAAAAAGGAAATCTTATTGTAATTCATGAATTTTGCATTTGGACATTTATATCTTACCTTTATCATATGTTTTGACACTTGATTTTGCTTTTGTTTGATCTTATACTTTTTTGGTTTATCATTTAAAATCCCCAAACGGGGTAATGTACTAAAAATAGGGTGGCCTCTCGAAAGTCCCCTTGCCTTTACCTAGGTAAAGGAAAAATTCAATGGAGGAATAGACTGAATCCTTGGTCTCTCCTTCCATTAACCTGTTTGATATTTGTTCCAATATTTTGTAACTATGGTTAATCTTGTTAAAATATTTACCCTAGTTTTTTGTCCCATTCATTTCTCATCCCATAATTTTAAACCCACAATGCACAATGCTTCCAAAACACTACCTAATTTTGAAACAATAATTGATTGTACCTGTTCAAAGAATCAGCTTCTTAGGTCCTGACAGAAATGGTTCTTTTCTATTTAAGACTTGGCAATAAAACAGACCTGCTCAGTGCAGGAAGCTTTGTTATCTCCATAAGTTGTGGCATTAGATGGGTAACTGTCAGCACCATCTACAGAAAGTAACCTGAGCAGGAAGCTGATGTTTATAAAAGCTAATGCCAGCAACTCAGAGCACCATTGACTTGAACTACAGAAAATTCCTTCCTGTAAGCAACATCTGCCTGCCTAAGCTGTTACCTATTTAACATTTTAAAAGGTATCTAAAGGAATTCCTGTCTCATGGAACTTTAATATTATTAACCTTAGTCCGTAGTGCTGATCAAGTTAGCACACTTTCATCTCCACATCTTCTCCTGGACTATATTTCTGAAATCTAGTGGCACAAATCTACTTCACATTATATACTCTACTTTGCATTTATACTCAGTTTTCTTCCCTCAATATTATAAACAATACCAAAATGCCCTATAGGGCTTTTATCCACAGCATTAAACCCCTTGTGCTGGACACAGGAATTTGGGAGCAGACACAACCTGTTCCATTCAGTTTGACAGAAAACCTGCACCCAAAAAGCATCAGATGTGTTTGTTTTTAATTCAACATAACAGGGTGCCTAAATGCGTAAATGCGAATGCAGTAGTAATGGATGCATCAAGCCTACATGTCCATGACACCCTGAGAAAGCCAGCCCTTATGTGGCATCACAGAGGGCAGCAGATAATAATAAAACTGCAATCCATAGCCTGTAACTGAGAGAGACAGCATAAGTATCAGAGAAAGTGTTAACTATCTATAGATTTATATTACATAAGATGTGGTGACTTAATAGAGCTTAGACTAAAGAAAGTAAGATTTGTTTACCAAGATTAAATGAGTGATTTTTAATCACAAATTAGATTGATTTTGAATGTTGAAGACATTTTCATAATTTATCCAAGGGGATTCAACATCAATATCTGCATTGATAAATGTTATGATGATTGGATGACATTGTCTGTGTCTCTGTGTCCACAGTCTAGAGATGGTCGAATTTTTTTTCAAAAATTCGACCATTTCGCCGGTTTCGACTTAATTGCAAAGCCCCTGAGCATGGTATCATCACCAAACTTGCTGCGGATGTAGAGAAGGGTTGGGGGTATACTCCAAAAAAGAAAGTATGTCTCTAACACAAATAGTTTGTTCACAAATTAAGTTCAAAGTCAAGTAAAAAAGTAAAAAAACGACATGTGCTAGAGCCATACTTTTTTCTTTCAAATGTTTCCCCAACTCTTCTCTACACATCTCCAGCAATTTTGGTGATGATACCGTTTTCAGGGGCTTTGCAATCAGCTCACAAAGTTAGCAAGTCGAAAAATTCGACCATCTCTAGTCCACACCCTGTGTAAGGTGTCTTATTTTGTGGATATACATGGTAAGGTAGACTCCTGACAGTACTTAACCATATCTAACCATTTTAACATAACAGTAGCTGTATTTTGATGTGGATAAAAAGGCAGAGTTACTGTCTGGAATAGCTCACATTTAAAAAAAAATCTGTCTCCCAACATCATATTGTTTAAATAGTTGTCAATGGTACAATGGTACGAAAAAGGGAAAACACCCAGTGAGCAGCAGTTCTGTGGGCGCGAATGCCTTGTTGATACCAGAGGTCAGAGGAGAATGACTAGAGTGGTGTGAGCTGATAGAAAGGCAACAGTAACTCAAATTACTTGTTCCAACCAAGGTATGCAGAAGAGCTTCTCTGAATGCACAACACGTCAAACCTTGAGGCAGATGGGCTACAGCAGCAGAAGACCACACCGTGTCCTGTCAGCTAAGAACAGGAAACTGAGGCTACAATTCGCACAGGCTCACCGAAATTGGACAATATAGGATTGGAAAAATGTTGCCTGGTTTGATGAGTATCAATTTCTGCTGCGACTTCTGGGAGGTAGGGTCAGAATTTGGTGTCAACAACATGAAAGCATTGATCCATCTTGCCTCCGTTTCAATGGTTCAATGGTGGGGGTGTAATGGTGTGGGGGACATTTTCTTGGCACACTTTGGTCCCCTTAGTAGTAATTGATCATCATTGCCACAGCCTACCTAAATATTGTTGCTGACCATGTCCATCCCTTTATGACCACAGTGTACCCATCTTCTTATGGCTACTTCCAGCAGGATAATGCACCATGTCATAAAGCTCAAATCATCTGACTGGTTTCTTGAACATGACAACGAGTTCACTGTACTCAACACTGTACTCAAATGTCCTCCAAAGTCACCAGATCTCAATCCAATAGAGCACATTTGGGATGTGGTGGAGCGGGAGATTCGCATCACGGATGTGCAGCCGACAAATCTGAAGCAACTGCGTCATGCTTTCATGTCACTATGGACCAATGTCTCTGAGGAATTTTTCCAGTACCTTGTTGAATATATGCCACGAAGGATTAAGGCAGTTCTAAAGGCAAAAGGGGGTCCAACCCTGTACTATTAAGGTGTGCCTAATAAAGTGGCCGGTAAGTGTATATACCCATATTTAAACAATGTTTGTTTTTCCCAGTTTGAGTAGACTAATAGCCAACATCTCTATAAAACATAAAAAAGAAATATATATATATATAATTTTTTTGGTTCCCAGACACTTGGGGATTTTTTTAGGGCATCAGTGCGAAATTTATATTCACAATATTATTTTAATAAATACATAACTGGATATGTTACCACATATGTTATGTGTACGATTTCATACATTAATACAAATTGTATAGCCTTATTAATCTACTCTTCCATATGTAAACCTATTCCATGACGCGTTTTGCTTATCCTTTCTGCTTCTTAAGGGGGCATTGAAGTGCTATCTGATAAAATATAATATATTCAGACTTAAATCCTTCCATTGTTATTTAGAAATATGCCTTTTATATTGATTACGTATAGTATGAGTGGTTTGAATCATAATAAGATAAGTGAAAAATCCTTTTTTGTGGTGCTTCAGCCTGGTCGACCGAAATCACAGGGAAGACATATTTAACATGTTGGGGAATTGGTTTACATAGGAAGAGTGGATTAATGAGGCTATATAATTTGTAATTATTACTTTATGAAATTGTACACATAACATATCCAATAATGTATCATGTAAATGTCAGATTTGCACCATTGCCATGAAAGTCCCCAAGTCTCTGGGAACCAGAGAAATTATATATATATATATATATATATATATATATATATATATATATATATTGTGGGGAATCAGCTCAAAGGTGTACTCGCATAGCATCAGTCCACGCGCTTTTATCCTTTTAAGGGCTCCTGCCCATGTTTATTTCAGCACACCGTCCAAACAAAGGGTTACCCTCGCAGGGGTTAATAGACCTCAAAATAAACAAAGTTCCTCGAAAATGCCAAGCCTCCTGGCTTGGCCCCGATCAACATCAGTTCCTTCCCTTAGGAATCCTCACGGCCTGCCTGCTAGCAGCCATTAGCATAGGGCCACACACTCCTTGTGTGCCCTGTGTTTGCTGCACCCAGCAGCACTGTCTCCAACCTCATCTGGGAGCCATGACTGAGTGGACCCAGCTCCTTTTGTGGAGACACACCCAGCCATCTCGTTAGGGTCTAGCAGGTGTATCTTGGTGGATACACACCAGCAGACCCCTTCACTGCCGCATATGGACCTATCCACACCATGGCAGACCACCGGTCTGTCACAATATATACATATATAGTTTTAAGTATGTACTCAAATGAGTATAAGAGATAAGGAAGTCAAGAGCTAAAAATTTAGAAACTTCACAGGCGAGAAAAGATGTAGAAAAGGGTTATAGGATTAATTATTGCTCTAGCACATGTGCTCTTTTTCATTAATCAAATTGACTTAACTGTATTTATGCATAAACTACATGAGCTGTCAGCCCTGGCCATCAAATGCATAATTTTAGGGGTACATCATTGAGCTGCCTA
This sequence comes from Ptychadena robeensis, assembly GCA_036250615.1. Taxonomy (NCBI): domain Eukaryota; kingdom Metazoa; phylum Chordata; class Amphibia; order Anura; family Ptychadenidae; genus Ptychadena; species Ptychadena robeensis. The sequence goes on along the minus strand of CM070035.1, from coordinate 65,438,288 downwards.
CGGCTTACTGAAGAATACTGCATGGAATGGAATCATGTGATCTGCAGATTTGTAGAACAGGCCTGTACAGTGAAGCTTCTTTGGTGTAAAGGCTTTGACTGATAGTGATATTAGCATATATTAGATAGTTTAACTTTTCTGAAACTAGTTTATAATACTAATCTATCCTATAGTAAATATTTATTATAATGATTTTATTAATCAACCTTTCTGTTCATGCAGGGCAGGCCCTGTCTACCTTACCTGCAACCTGTTTATTACTGAGACCAATATATGAAAGACAATTATAACAACATTATTTTGTACAATTTAAAAATGTAGATAGTCAGCATCAAACACATAAATTAGAATATACTGGAGAGGAGCACTAAGATCAGTGAACTCATTGTCACCGATAGATCTGCCTCCTACTCTACAGTTGATACCAGAATTGATACCAAGAGTTGATACAAGGCATGACTTCTAAATTAATAATGCATTTGGAGGCTTCCAATACTAAAATTAATATTTAAATATGACAACTTTTCTGATACAGTTAGTGTTACGGAGCTTAGCATGCTTATTACTATGTTTTCTAGAGAGTAAAAGACAAGAGGCTTCTACTAGGACAGATTCTTTAAGTTTTGTAAGTGAAAAAACAGATCTAGGCCTTTCTAATCTTAGAGCCACATAGGGAACATTATGACACATTCCAGTTTGTCGCTGATGCAAATATCTTTATTAAGGCAAATCATTTCCTGTACTACACCCATCATTTTTATTCCTGAAGAAGTAAGAACAAATTCTTTAAAACAAGTGTGATCTGCGGAAAACATAAGAAGCAGACGTTTGAGAGAGCATTGGGTACCTATTCTTTGCCTAAAATCCAAACTAGTATTTAGTCTTTTAAGAGTGCCAGGAACAAGAAAGTAAAAATAGTTATTAGGGGCTTTATGGAAACTAGAACAATAAACTGAAAGCCAAATAAAAAAGACAATTTAGGGTTGGATAGAAGCCTGATATCTTGAAATAATAAAAAATGAGTAAGAAATGTAATTTGTGATCATCAAAAGTTGTCAGAAATGCATGCACTGTTCATTTATGTTTCAGATGGCGATTAACCAGTTAAGGGATCTAATATTCCATTTTACATATATGTATATATGTTTGTACCAAAACCATGACATACAGCAGCAACATAACTAACATAACTAAACCCTGAGTGCATGTAGCTTCTCTAGGACTCCCGTACTAGAGATGCTTGTGCTGTGGGCACATAAATGAGCGCCGTAGGGTGTTTGCATTACTGCTCTGCAAAACCAGAACACATAACTATGTGAAAAGGTACCCAGATTTTACAATAAACACAATCCAGTGTGTATAGTGTGAAAGGCCCTAAATTGTTTCTCATTACTGCAGATTATGATGTTTATTTTTTTACTATAAGTTCTAGTGTATTTGATTGGATTTAACATTTAATATGTCAATGTTGTGCAAAACTTGCCATGTAAAACATGTATCGGCCAATTGCAAAGGACCAAGACTTTTTCTCTATATTGCTATGTAATTTTGAACAAATGGACAGTCTGGGGGATAGTGACAAATTAAAGACGGGAAAAGCCTAATAGTGTTGCATAGCAAGCCAAGGAAGAGGAATATCAATGTCACATGTTACCCAAATGAAGAATGGTTTAGGGGTGTTGCCAGTGAAGCGTAGCCAAAATGTACTTAAAGTGCATATATATTTTTATTCCTCGTTAGACCATGGCAGTCTGTATATTAATCTGCATATACTCTGTATCAGGGCCGCTGTCAGGGGGGGGGGGGGGGGGGGGGGG
>CM070035.1:65424587-65436446 GCA_036250615.1 Ptychadena robeensis | reverse complement strand
GGCACTCCTGTCCCAGGCCCGAACCTCTTGGGAGACCTGGAGGTCTGACCCATGCTCCTCGAGACTTGCAGCATCCCACTCGGTCCCCCCTTCTCCTCCTCCTGATGTGAGTGTGACAGTAGATTCTGTGCTGCTACTCTGACAGCAAGGGCTCACTAGTGGAATTGTGGCTGAAATTGGTATTGCAGGGAGATTTAGATTAAAGCTGGAACTGTAACAGTGGCATTACTTAGATAGCCACATTTTTTTCAGTTTTTATTGTTAAATGTATACAATTTATGTCACTTGACACCCAAAATCGTATTGTTATCTTATTGTTATCTTATTTGAGTTTTGAGTAAGTACTCTCCATTGGGGTATGTGAGTTTTGAGTAAGTACTCTCCATTAGGGCATCCAACAATAAGATTTTGGGTGTTGAGTTTTGAGTAAGTACTCTCTATTAAAGTATGTTGAGTGATTGTTTGGAAAACCATAATGAGTAATAAGAGATCCTAGACTATCTTTCAAAACAAGTGGGATTGTTGGCCTTGCCTCTAGTTAGGTTCCACCATGCTGGCATGAGTATGGGTGGTGGGAGTCCATGATATGTGAGGGTATGTGAGGGTAAGAAGAATATCTAAGGATGGATGTGCACGGGCTATGGTTTGGTATGGTATGGTAGTTGGAACCCCCTGTGGGGAGAGAGGAAAAAGGGGGGTACAGGAAATGATAGTCACCTAGTATGTGATCATTGCTGTGTATGGATCCAATTTTGGGTGCGAATGGGGCTGTTTCTGGGTGTTGATCTTAATGATTTCAGGATGTTAGATATATTCTTTTTTCTTTAATCTATTATGTTCTTCCCCTTTCCTGGCTGTTCCTTTCCCTTTGTCATTCCCTTCTTGTTTTCTTCTTCTTTCTTTTTTATTTTTTCACTCTTCCATATTTCTATACTTCTGTTTTACTTTCTCCATGGCTCTTTCACTTTCCTCTTCGATGGGTGTATTCATATGGTGTCCATGAGGAGAGGATCCCTTATTTGAAATGCCCTGTTATCTGGTAAAACTGCAACTGCAACTACCGCATTAAGGCTAAATATGCCGTAAGTGCTGGCTGAGTCCACATGGGTACACGAATACTAACATGTGAGGATCCTTGAGGCATCGAGAAATTGCTTGCTACTGCGGTAAGCTTGGATTTTCTTATTTGCAATTGGGGATATATATATATATATATATATAAAATAAATAAAATATAATTAATAATTTATGTATAATTGTAGGGGATGAGGGAGTAAGGGGGAGACCTGTGCCACACACCATTGAACCACCCTAGGGGATGGATTTATCCCAGTTGTACATATTTTGTATAGATGATGCATCTATAGTTTGTATATATGACTTGTATATATGGTGTACTTGATACTAATATATGTTTGATGCTGTTCTCAATATTGATAAATGAATGTTCTTTGTGGTTGTTTCTTTCACAAGATTGTATATCCATTATGGTCTACTCCTGAGGAAGCCCCGCATTACTGGGGGCGAAACGCGTAGAGATTGAGAGACTTGGATATCGATTACAGTGGACCTGCTGGGATCCATCCAACTCCTCAGATTTGTTTGAGTTGGTGGACTTGGGGTCCCCACTTCCCTGGATACTCTTTGGAGCTATTGTAAAAGCAAGGGAGTTGTATACTTGTAAATGATGGTTTTAGAGGTTTAATGTATAGTATGCTATGTTTGTGTAATCCCTCAATACATCTTTTTGTCAAGGATGAATAACCTATTTTATAATTTGTTTTATGTATAGTTGGTCAGCACAATAAAGAAAATTTTTTGTCTAATTTATGCCTTGGTAATTTTTTGTTGTGCCTTAAAAGCCCCACATCACCCCATTTATGGTTCTCTGTTTATGTCTGTATTGATTTATATTGGGGTCTGGCATTCCCATTAATGGGATTAAGCAATTGAAACTCAGGGGGTCAATCTGATGTTAGTGTATATGATATCATTTTAAAAAAACAAAACATAACATAAGCAATGTCTACACTGGATTGGTATTTAGCAGTGTAGAAGTGTTGCAAATCAATAGAGCTTGATGCCTATGATGCGGGTACTTATCCTGAGTATTATGGCTTTTTAGAAGCTCTTTCGAAGTTATTCACTAGGTCTACAATTTGTGGTAAACCAGCAGTGTAAAAGCCAATAGTGTCCCTGCTTTTATCTAACCATAAACAATTAGACTTGGATACGGTGCACTTGGTAATTGAAATATTAAGGGAAAATGATCCGAATCTCATGGTAACTGGATTAGTAACTTTAACCTCCACTTGTATTTTTCCATTTATAATGCAGAGTAAATTTAACATAATGTTTTGTAATATCTGAAATTTTCCGACAACTTAGAAAACATATGAGCTTAAAAAACATTTGGTATTATTTATATTAAAGGTGCATGACATGACACTGTGAACTTCTTTTTTATTCAAGTGTAGATAAGTATAGTTTTAGGAAGCCAAGTGAACAACAAAGTGTTAGTTGTAGGAATAACATGGCAGAGGAACTCTTTTTAGCTGGTTCCACCCTAGTATAGTGGTCTGCATCTGGCATCTTCATTTTTCCTTTCACTTAGGTCCTGTATGTTGCTAAGGAGAAAAAATAGTAAAGTTTCAGTTCCTATATATCTTGAATGTTTATTGTAATATTTGCTTGTAAGAAAATGTTATGTGGCTTTCATGATTGCTTGCTGTGTCGTTGTCACACCTGTGTAAAGGTACCCATACACGTTGCGATTTTTCGTGCGATTTTAGCCCTTCCGACCGATCTGGTCGGTCGGGTAGGTCGATCGTTCGGGATTCCTAACATGCAAATGTAGTCCGACTGATGCTGTTTTTAGAAAAATCGGCCGAAAAGTCGGTCGGTCCCGAATGAGGATGTCTGTAATTTTCGGTAAGTCGGCCACTTTTAAAAGATTCCCAATCCAACCAGCCGATCGGTCGGTCGGGCTGTGAATAATCGGGGGCCGAAAAGACGGGCATCCGACCGACTTTTAAAAATAGCACTAAAGCAAAAATCGGGCGTCGAAATCGAATATCGCATCGGTCCCCGAAAAATCGCAACGTGTATGGGTACCTTTATACGGTAAAAATAATATAATTTGCATTTAAAGACATGTCATGTGTTGAAGAATTTTGGGTTTATGTTGATGGAATCAGTTTGAAAAACTTCTAAGATTATTTAGAGTTTACTCACAGGTGCATTTCTCCTGCAGGTGACCTCCTACTAACCTGCATTCCACCATTTTGGACCTGCAATTGTTTACATAATTTGTGGGTACCTTAGTTAACAAACAAGTATGCTGGGGTTATTTAGAATATAAGCCTCAAACATTTTATTTTCATTTTTATAAAGCAATACAAATAAACAAACATATCAAATTCTATGGATTCCGATATAAATGACAATGGTATCTAAATGACCAATGCAAAGCATACAAAATGCAGTGAAATACAAAATGGTATACATGCAATATCTTAAAGAGTCAACAAAAAAACAAAACAAAATGGAAGGGGAAACTTAAAGAGATGTGGGAGGGTGGGTCAGAGAATAGGAAAGGAAGTACAAGCTGAAGGGTCTGCTGATGTGTGAGAAAGGAAAAATCTATATACTGGGATGTATCTAAAAACTGCACAATTTAGAGAAGTCACACTTGATATGGAAAAGTATACAGTCAGTTCCATAAATATTGGGACATCGACACAATTCTAATATTTTTGGCTCTATAAACCACAACGAATTTGGGTTTGCAAACTGTTGTAATCCCTACACAGTTCACCTGATTTGGATGCAAATACCCTTAAAGCGGACCTACCACCAGGAATCTATGTTTTCATGAATGCGCACTAGAAGTGCCAATAATATGGGAGGAATGCCAGTGGAAAAAACCCCAAAACTTACCTGTAATAATAGCATTTAAGAATATAATCTGAGCAGCTCTTCTCACTTCCATGTTCATTGTAGGCAGAAAATCGGCAGGACGTCAGCAGGAAGCATGATCTGCTTGAAAATTCCTAGATGAATCACTGAACGCCCCCAGTGGCCACCCGCGATATTTCACCCCCCCCCCCCCCCCCGTTTAATGTGTTGCTTCAGTGAACCAGGAAGTGAGGGGGCGAGTGTGTGGTAATCTGTTAAATTGCTCATTACAGAATGTTTTGTGATGTTTTTACTGCATCTCCCTATTATTAGCACTTCTAGTGCCATTCATAAAAACATAGATTTCTGGTGGTAGATCCACTTTAAATTAAATCTGACAGTCTGCAGTTAAAGAACATTGTGTTTGTTTCATTTCAAAGTGTTGTCCAGTGGTGTATAGAGCCAACAATGTTAGAATTGTGTTGATTTCTCTATATTTATGAACCTGACTGTATGTAGAAGGGCACCTGGTTCTTCCAGACAGCACCAACATAAATGACTGACATTGGGGAACATTTTACTACCAACTGGGGAGCGATACCAGCGTGTCAAAAAACTTCTAATTGGTTTCCGGCATGTTGGAGCTAATGGAGCTCCTGTAAAATGAAGGCAAATGGAATCCCAGGCCTTCTGTGTAAGTAGATTCTAGACCAAGAAGGCCTAAAACTCACCAAAGTATGCCCTCACCACAGTAGAATGTGAGCATGGTGTGCAGCTTGGGTGAGAGGACGGTAGCGCTATTAGTAAAGAAGCTGGCTGGGGTAGAAGAGAACTCTCTAGACGTAAACTCAGGTTCATATCATGATGCAGGTGCCAGTCAATTATTCTGTTGAAATTTCCAAAAGTACAGATTAAAGTCTGGGACCCACATGTCCTCTCTATCTTTTACCTGCTGCAGTAATTTCCACTTGAAACATGGTTTGCAATCACCTCACACAAAAGAGGACCACATTTGACATTCTCTTCTAAAGTAAGCCTTATTGATCTAAATTACGACTGTCTGAAGCATGTATGAGAATCACGGGAGGGCATTCAATTTAAGTATAGCTATCTTTCCTAGCCAAGAAGCTGTCAACATTTTCCATTCTTTGAGATCCTTTTCTGTAATTGAAAGTAAATGACACATAAATGAGAGTGAGGAGCTGGTTAGGGTCACATGGGAGTTTAATCCTTAGGTATTGAATATGTTTAATGTGCCATTTAAATGAAAAACGTTGCTTAAGGGTTGAGCACAGCTACCCAGATTAATCAGGAGAGCAGAGGACTTGGACAGGTTGATTTGAGCAAATCTAGAAAAAAAGAGACATGCACAGCTCAGCTACCCTGCTAAGAATTTATTTAAAACTGCAACCCACAACTTGCGCAAATGCACTTCTTGGATCACTTTGTGCCTTAAGCTAGGAACACATGCATAGATATGGGCCAGATCGATGGCCGATTCGAGCGCCATGCACTCTAACACCCATTTATCTGGCCCATATCTAATGTGGCCATCCCTGGGATATCCGACATTGCTGTGTCTTCAGCTCCTCCGATATCGGGCAGAAGCATGATGACGTCCTCATGCTACTGCATGGAACCTCAAACGGCTCCTGTGTTCCTTGCTTTAACCATAAAAGTGGCTCAATGGTGCACAGACAAGCATCAACAGAGCAATGGCAAGCTGGAAAACATGCCAGTTGACCATGGAAGGAAGGAACAGCTACCAAAGGATGAAGTAAAACAATTGTGATGAAGGTAAGAAATAAAGAGCTGTTCAACAGCCAAAGGACCTGGCATTTGGCTGTTCAACAGCCTTTCAGCCCAGGTAAAAACATACACAGATGCATACTAACCATACAAGCACATTTATACTGGCATCAACACACATGCATACACACTTAAATGTACACTTGTACTTACATGTATACAAAAACATACACATAAACAAAGGTATGCAATGCAGTCAATGTGTTTCATGCTAGCATCCATTTAATAGTTATGTGTTATAAGGATAGAAATGTCTTGTTGTGGACTTAATTAATTAATAAAAAAACAAAGTACCTAAGACCAAGCTGTACATCCATCAAGACCATTGACTATCTTTTGTGGGACTGTGACTATACTTAGGGGCTATGGACTAGAGTGAAACCACTATTGATAATGGAGGGAGAACTTTGGACTTTCTTTTTTGGGAAGAACTAGAGACAAGGAGACGTTTCATGAAATGTACATTCTTTTCACAAAAAATCTCTCTAAATACAGTTGTACCAATTTTCTCCCTTTGATGTATTGTATTTTCCGGCGTATAAGACGGCTTTTGATCACAGGAAAGGGTGTGCAAAAGTCACTGGTCATCTTATACGTCAGATGCCGCCATGGGGGCGAGGGGGCAGGGGGCACTACTGTCCCTGGCCAACCATCTAGGGGAGACCGTAGTTCTGCTCCACGGATCCGTGCTCCCCGCACTGCACCCTGGTCGACAGGAGCCAGAGGGAGAGGTCTTCAGCATCCCCCTCGCCCCCTCCTTCTCCTGCCTGATGTGTGTAAAAGTAGCTGACTGCTACTGACGGCAGGTGTGCTCACTAGCAACATTGTGACTGAAATGCAGGGAGATTGAGATTAAAGCAGATAGGTGTGTCAAATTGGCAATGTAAATTACTAATCCAAAAATAAGATTGGACTTCGAAGGGTGTTGGAGATCTGGGGGTTGAAATTCAGAGTAAAAATGTTTATTTGGTGAGCGAAGAGGGGTAGTCTTATACGGCGAGAATATCAAAAACTCTATATTTTAACTGGAAAAGTTGGGGGTCGTCTGATGCCCAGTCGTCTTATACACCGGAAAATACGGTACTTTTTATACCTAGTATCATCATTTAGCAGTGGTTATTAAATGGTGCATTTACTAATTTGCAATAAGGCTCCCATACACGGGTCAATATTTGACTGATCACCACGTGCGTTTACACGATCGATTGGCGATCAATTGAGTTCTGCCCACCCTGAATGATCGACCAAACAAAATCGGAATCAACTAAAGATCAGACATTGAACCGACATGTTGGTTTTTTTTTGGTCAATCATTTGGCAATCAAAGAACGTTGGTGGACTATATAATATAGCTCCCTATGCAGCAGCCTTTCCGATCAATGGATTTTGTGGAATCAGCCCATGTGCAAATCGACCACAAATCGGATTCCCAATGTGGTGTGCCATCGATTCCCGATCCGCTCAATCGCCAATTCCATGATCGCCTGAAATGATCGGATCGAGAACCGATCGGTGACAAATTGGGCCGTGTATGCCTACCTTTAGATATCGAATACATCAAAAATATTACTTAACCTTGGTATTCTAAGATGACTCATATTTTCATCCTTACTTGCCTGTATTGTTCTGTTTTCAGTACAAAGTAGTCTACTTGTCTATGGTGTTGCCCCCCCCCCCCCCACCAACAATTGGTGAGTCCACTACGATTCCGAATTTTGTAAACAAACTCTGCCCGAACAGGCAAACAGTCAGGGAGTTAATCAGCCTTTTTGTTTCTTTCTTGCCTCCTAGTCTGTGTGTAACTGTAACACATTTGCTTCTAACCTATTTTAACTTGTGCAAAATGTGCTTTATACCATACATATAAGATTCTGTTGTGCCCATCTGTGGTAGAAATGAAACTTTCATGTATTTACCAAGGGAGCGCCCACAGATATAACCAATGCAGAGTGTGTGTGGAGAAAGCTGTACTCACGCTGGCAGTTTCCTCACACACACAGCCGCAGAGGGGACAGGGAGACCAGAGTGCAGATTCCCCTGCCAGCTTACCCTCCCTTCCCCATGTGAGAGACAAGTGGGATGCCAAAGTGTGTTCTCGAGTGACACCATTTTTGTGGCTGAAATTGGGTACTGCAGGGGATTATCCCTAATTCATTAAAACACATGAAATATGTATTTTTCTGGTTGTCCTGCTCTCAAAAATTGGTGCGTCTTCTGGTTAGGTGTGTCTTATATTCCGAAAAATACTTACCTGGCCCCAGGGATCGCAGACAGCATAGACAAAGTGTAGGAATCCATTCTGCCCAAACAACTTTTTGACCAAATGTTATCGCAGAAATCATACGGATGTGTTCAACACACTGTAGGCATGCCTCCCTGCCCTGATGGAGGGATCATCAAAACTGCATCTCTTAGGACCATAAAAAAGTGTGTTAAACACAGTACAGTCCAGGTGGACATGATTAGTTTGAATTTGTTCAGTGTTCAGTTTAAAGCCCAATGAGCTGTAGGAGAATCACCAGCTAATCGTTCACCAATCCTAGGTGGCAGAATGTGATTGGGCAATCTGCCCAATTAATGAAGCTCTGTTTGGCACACCATTGCCCATTATAGCTGTTGTATAGCAGTGTGCTAGGGTGTGCTACAATGTTTGCTTGCCTGTCTGTCTGCAAGTGTCTTGTTGGCAACAGTGACCCCGCCTAATTTTGGATCTTGCTTGAACTATCCTCCTTGTGTGCACAGGCCCATTCCAGTATCATGACTTAATTGCTGAAAATGCAGAGAAGGGTTATGGCAACAATAATCTCCCTAGTTGTTGCCCCTATGGGCTATCATAGCAGAGTACACTGTATGAGTTTCCCACCCTGACCTGTAGACATCCCTGGCATCATCAATAACCCTGGCAAGTGGACTGGGAAACTGACACCCCTCCATTATAATAGAGGTCTATGGTGCTCCCCTCCCCTTTGGCGCCATCAGTTGTCCCTGTATCCTGGATTAGCTGCGCCTGAAGAGAGAATCCAACCCCTGGTCTGTTTTGATGTTCCTGGTTTGGGCAACCGGGTTCGTCTCAACCGCTTGGCGGGTTAAAAAAGAAATTACAAAAAATTTTAATTTTAATTTAACCCTAATGTATGCAAAAACTACATGTTTGTTTGAAAGTAATACTTTCTCTTTTTTATAATATACCCAAAACCTTTCTTTACATATCCATCGTTTTTTGTGATAATGCCATTGTCAGAGGCTGTCTAAAAAAACCTCACATCAGCTCACTTAAATTTAAAAAAAAATTGACAATCTCCAGTAAAAAGAGGGGCAAAACTATTTTATGAATCACTGGGAGTTCTTTCACAAAATACTCTATTCATATAAGAAGTTTTTTTACTAGCTTTCAAAACTGCTTTTCATTATAGTACTGCACAGTGCAAGCTGTCTGGCTTTTTCACAGATTACGTGTTAGTGTCATTGTCTGATTACTTTGTAGAACACACAATATGCATTCATTCTTTGGGGAAAGAGCAAATAACTAAATTTGTTTTTGGAAAGTTTTGCTGAATATTCATTTGTCTCACTGACAGTTGAGCTTTTGTAAGGTAACAAGGAGTGCATGTGAAATGTGTCTATATTCTGAGACAGACAGAGTGGGGATAGTTTAATGACGTGGGTAAGCCAGTGTTTACTTTAGCTGTACAATCTAATATTTCAAAAGACATTTAAAAAGGAAATTTAAAGCAGCAGTTTATGATTAGAACCCCCCCAGGAAAATGACCATGCTGTGACATTTCGCTCTAGTAACTAAGTTTACTTGTTTCATGTTGTCAAGCCTCACAGACTCTGAGTATCTTTTAAAGTTCCATACATATCCATCATTCTAAGATCACTTCTAAGCGATAGTGGTGGTCTCTGGAAAAAGTCAATATTCAATGCCAATGGTATTCAGTATTGAGAAAAACCATGGACATTTTTATATTTCATCTACACTTATAATAAAGGGAGGTGCAATTATTTAAACTACCTAACCAAGAGCAGAGAAACAAAAATAAAGAGTTTCCAGAGAAAGATTTTAAATGGTTACTATTATGTTCTAAATGTACCCACCAAAAAGTTGCATCTAACTTTTTGTTTTAAATAAAAAAATTTACATATGAAATTTGTAGCCTGTAGCAACACAAAAGAGTGTGATAAAAGGGACATAACACTGACATAACACACATTTTCCCTATATGTCAGTGTCCTTGCTGATCCTTTCAGGTTCTACCTCCTTCATGTCAGTGATGATGCTGAGGAGCTGGGAGGGGGGGTATAGGCATTTTGGGTTCTTGATGACACCAGCAATGTGAAGGGTGAAGAGCGGATGGTAAATCCAAACAGATGAATGTGCTTTTTAGGCTTTCCCTTATGGAGGGTGTCAATGATGGTTTTCTTCACAACTGTCAGGTCAGCAGTCTTTCCCATGATTATGAATCCTCCTGAGAGACAATTTAGAGCAGGGGTGGGCAAACTAAGGGACAGATCTGGCACATTTAGCTTTCTTTCCCGGCCCTTTGTCACCTTGTTGCAAACATGCTCTCCTTTGCTTGTTCTCTGCAATGAGTGCACATAATGTCTAGAGGTGTCCATATTTTGCCTTGGGGACGACGCAGTGACGTGATCATGACACTGGGTGCATCCTCATGATGACAACAGGCAGTCTCTAGGAATTATCTCTAGCCATTGCAATGAAAAAAAATATTTTTTTTAAGTGCAGGAAATTAAAAAAACATAACAACACCCCTGTCACACGTTGCCTATCACACTGTCAGGATCCTGGGCCGTCCAGGCTTGCGGAGTCTGCCCCACCAGCGCTAGTCCCCCCTGGGCCGGTACCTCTGGCTGTTGCCGGTGACGTTACCTCTAGGGTTGGTTCTGGGGACACTCGGGGTCCATCAGGGGCCTCTCCTGGTTCTTCCACAGTGGAGCCACGCGCGCACGCCCTCACCAGAGTTTTAAAGGACTGGCAGGGGGAGTGTTCCTGGGTGTCCGTCCCTTCTTCCTGGGCGGACCTGGGGAGGACGCTCGCTATATAAACCTGCCAGTCCTTACACCCAGTGCTGATGTATTGCAGCTTCCTGTTTCCTGGTTAATGGTAGCAAGTGTTCCTCCCGGCTTGACTTCCCGGTATTTGACCCTGCTTCGTTCCCGACTACTCCTTGATTTCTGGCTCTCCGACCACCGCTTGTTCCTGACGATCCGATCTGCTTGCCGCCTGCCTCGACCCTCGCCTGTACCTTGACTATTCTCTGAGCGCCGCCTGCCTCGACCCTCGCTTGGACTTCGACTATTCTTTGAACGCCTCCAGCCCCGACCCACGTTTTGGACTCGGACCATTCTCTGTGATTATTGCCTACCTGCTCCTGCATCCTCACAGTCCTTCCTCCTGAAGGGGACTACCTCTGGGACACCTGTCCGCACCTTCCTGGGGGAGGTTCACCAGGGAAGCAGGAACTAGCCACCTGAGCGCGGGAAAAGACCACAGGGTCCCCTCAAGGGATTCCTGCCTATCTCCCATTAGGGGGGCACTGGGTGAAGACCCTCGGGTGGCTTAGACTCCCTGCTCCTGGTACCCCCGCGCCAACCCAGGACCTGCGGCATAACACACACATTATCGGCATCATTAGTGATGCAGCTGATGCATGGAATTGGCCGGCCCCTTTATCAAATTTAGGAAGCCAATGTGGCCCATAAATCAAAAAGTTTGCCCACCGCTGATTAAGAAGCTCAGGAACCCTTTGCAGGTGTTTTGGAATAATTAACTAGAGTCTGTCACTTTAGGCCTGGACTATTGAAACTCTTTACAATATAAAATTTTTTCATAAGCTGTAGACGATTTCACACAGATTTCATGGCTGATCAACCAGCTATGCATGCTTGAGGCAATTGATTGGCCGAAAATTGGCGGCTAATTGATACCACCTACCTGGAGCGACGTGGGTGCTTCAAATATTGATTGGCCAAAGAAAGGACATGTCTCTTTGTTCGATCTCATTACTATGGGCATCCCCAGCCAAAGTAAATGCCAGCACACAAAGGGTTCTTTGAACGACCGTCCGCACGTGACAACTAGTGATGGCCCGAACTGTTCGCCGGAGAACTATTCGCGGCGAACATCGCATG
>CM070035.1:65363093-65375768 GCA_036250615.1 Ptychadena robeensis | reverse complement strand
GTCTCTGTGCACTCTGAGCTTGAGCTTCCCTCTTAGGTTTTCCTATGATTAAGGTCCGGAGACTGACCTAGGCCACTCCAGGTTAGGAGGGGTTTGCCGCCTCAGGATTTCACGATACATGGCTCCGCCATTTTCCAGTTCATGACGATTAATTTGTCCTGTGCCATAGCAGAAAAACACCACCCAAAGCAAAATGTTTTTCACCCCCATGCTTGACGGTGGGGACGGGTGTTGTCTGTTTTGGGGGGTTCATAGGCTAGCTTTTTCTTCCCCAACACAGCGAGTTGAGTTAATGCAAAGAGCTCTATTTTGGTACTCATCAGACCACAGCACCTTCTCCCAGTCAATCTCTGAATCATTCAGGGGTTCATTGGCAAAACTTCAGAGGGACCCTGCACATGTGGCCTTACTGGCAGGGCGGACCTTGCGGAGACCCTGCAGGATTTTAATCCATTGACTTGTGTTTGTGTAATTGTAATGTTGTAGTAATGTGTTCAAGGTTTTTCTTGGTGACTGTGGTCCCTGCTACTTGAGGTAATGAAAACTAACTCCTCATGACACCCACGAGGTGAAGAGGGATGTGAGAATCCTTGCGTGGATCCCCATAGCGATGGTCGATTGATTTTCATTTGTGGTTCTCCTTCCATTTTCGAACAATCGCATCCAACAGTTGTCCACCATCCCACCCTCTCTCCCTCCTCCTCGTCCCCTCTTCTTGGTAATGGTTTTGTAGCCCATTCCAGCCTTGTGCAGGTCTCAATTTTGTCTCTGACATCCTTGGACAAGCTCTGTGGTCTTTCCCATGTTGGAGAGTTTGAGTCTGCTTGATTGTGTGATATTCAGTGGACAGGTGTCCTTTTATACAGGTGACCTAAGTTAAGACATTGTGTCCCTAACCGCCCTAGCCGTTATGGACGGCAGCAACCTCGTCCAGCGCTCCAACTGCTACTATCTGCCCTGTACGAGTTGGTGCTGCCTTCCATTACAAACATCGGGGGCTCCATGCAAGCGCTTAATCCACCGTTCTGTGCTGTCCTGGTGTCCCCGATGTGACATAAATGCTTGTTCTTTCGGCTCTTCTTCATTCACCAACTTCTACACCCCTACAGCCCCCCACCGACCCCCCCCCCCCGCCGAGTGACTTGATACGTCACAGTCGGGGAGGCGGCGGGAAATTTTGTATCAATTCACTACTCTTGCTGGGTATAAATCCCTCTCTTCCTGCTGATAATAAGCTGGATATCAGTCCATCAACAAAGGGTTGTCAACACCATGGCAAACTGCTGGGTATCATTAGTCATGAGGTACATTAGCACTCCTGGGGCTGTATAGTAAAGTTGGGTTGGGGTAAAGTTATCATTCTCATATTTCAATCATGACTGTGCTTAGCATATCTTCACTTACAGATTACTGTAATCTGTGCAATCTCAATAATTTTGCACAACCATGAAGTTTACAGATTTTACACAACACAAGCAGTGTGCCCTGCTAGTGCCCAGTGGGTGCCATGGGGCGGCACTGGTAAGTGTCATTCCTCTGCACTGCTTGGTATCATCATTCTGCATGGCATTGTGTTCTCCGTGTTACTGCTCCTGCATGAGCTTTACTGGCATTGCTCCCATTACTGTGTGCTGTGGCTGTGCAATCCTCAATATTTGTATCAGATTCCAAACAATCCACACAGAAGCTTTTTGTTAGCGATAAAGATACACACTTCTCATCAAAGAGATGCCACACTGCCTCCTTATTAGGTTATCACTATCACGTAGGTTATCAGTCCCACTATCGCACTGGGTGGGAAATTTTAAAGTAAATTGTATGAAATCAGTTTTCTTTGTTGAATACTGCTTTCAATATGATCTATGTACAAAATTTTTCCAAAATGAAGTCTCTGGTGCCCCAGACGTGCCCATTTGCAGTAACCCTCTCTTCCCTGGTGTGATTTTACCACATCCATCACACCAGGTTAGAGAGGGTAAACTGCAAATGGGCATATCTGGGGCACCAGAGACTTTATTTTGGAGAGATTTAGTACATAGCAGCAAAGCTTTGTGCAATGATTTTTGTGTTTTCTCATTATTTGATTAAAAAAATTATTTTATTTTACATAATTGTTTGTTTCAAACATTATTACATTCAGGGTGTCTTTTAGACCCTTAAACAAGGCCTACAACATAAAGAAAAATTTACCATTGAAGTCTATGGTGCACTTTTGGTACAGAAATCTGGACCTCAGCAGTGTCTAACCACTCTGTGGGAGCCAGAACTCTTAATGGTTGGTAGGGGTTCAAATACTTATTTCACTCAATGAAATGCAAATCAGTTGCTATCTTTTATTTAAAGTTATTTTTTCGATTTTCCTTTTGATGTGCTATCTGCCACTGTTACAATAAACCTACCATTGAAATGATACTGTTCTGAGACTTTTCATTTCTTTGTCATTGGACAAACTTACAAAATCAGTGAGGGGTCAAATAATTATTTCCTCCACTGTATGTAGTATAGGGTCCTCTGCGATTGAACATAGGGAGACTGGATAGTTTAGAAAGTCCCTCATATTACGTGGTTTTGGTAAAACAAAAGATGATCTAAAAGGAAATCTGACCGAGAAATCTAAAGCTGGGCATAGATGTTCCGATTCCTGCACGATCTGACCGCCGTTCCGATGCCGCGTGCGCTCCCGCATCCCTTAGGGATCGGGTCGTGCAGGAATCGGATGCAGCAACCAACGAGGATTGGGCTAAAATCAGCCATTCTGTTGGATCGCACATTTATCAGATAGAATGGTAAATTGTAACCCGATCCCATTCGTTCGGCTGCACATAAAGAGTGTCGTCCGATTCTTGGCACTAGCAGGCGGGTGTGATGATGTCATCACGCCCGCTCCTAGTGCAGAGAATCGGATAAGGAATAGACGGTAAATCGTACTGTCTGTTCCCAGCTTTAAGGTGTATGGGGACCCTAACTCATGGAAATAAAGTGAACTAAAAATGCAATGCACCACAGCAGATTAGACCAGACTAAAGCTGGCCATACACCTTCAGATTTCTCTGTCAGATTTCCTTCAGATCAGATTTTGTTTTACCAAAACCATGTAATATGAGGACCTT
Source organism: Ptychadena robeensis (assembly GCA_036250615.1). NCBI lineage: Eukaryota > Metazoa > Chordata > Amphibia > Anura > Ptychadenidae > Ptychadena > Ptychadena robeensis. The sequence continues at coordinate 65,372,658 of CM070035.1, read as the reverse complement.
TCTACTCCTTCCAATCACTATGTATTCTATCAGGGAGGACACTATACTACATGGTTGTTGGTAGATCTGATCTGATCTGAAGGAAATCTGACAGAGAAATCTGAAGGTGTATGGCCAGCTTAACAGGTACAATTTGAACCTAGGTTCAGGAGACTTTTTTCCCACCCATAACTCTGAGGCTTCCCGGCTCCAAGAACCATATGAGATCGTGTTAGAGTCTGAGAAAACAGAAAGTTTGTTTTGTCCATAAACAAGAGCAAATCCCGCAGCCCCTCTCTATGTGTAGGTGACACATATACACTATCCACAATCCTGCCAGCTTCTCACAACTCACACACACATAGAACTTTTCCTAGCAACTGAATTCTTCCTAGCTGATTACAAAACTTTGCCTGATAAAATAAAAGTCTGTACATACAGCTATTTTCTCCCAGGCTAATGTTTTTGCTTTTGAGAACATTTCTACTCATTCTGTTCTTTTAAGCTTCTGTGTGCAGAAGGTTTGTCATCCTCTTTCCCAATTTTTCCTTTGCCACTCTATGAGAATGCCTTTTTTTCTGCTTGGATGCAAAACAATAATTTCCTTCCAGAACCCTGAAAAGGCTTAGATTGCTCAACTTGTCTGTATTCTGAATCCGTTAGATCTCCCAGGCTGAAACCATGGACTTTGTATTTGAACTCACGTTTTGTCCAGACATCTTGTATAAAACTCTTTTTCATCATTTTGCACTCATGTTACCCTCAGCTGGAGGGAGAAATCACCCCATGAAAATTAAATAAATAAAAAAGGAAGTGTCTGCCAGTTCATTTTCTTCTGCCTTTTTCAAGGCATGAGGTAATGCTGTGCTATTCAGTTTCTGCTTTGACTAGCTCATAGACACTAAGAGACCCACTCACTGGTAGTACACATAGGATTCTCTTTGTGCACTTATAAGAAGTAAGTTCTTTAATTATAGTTATTATTACGTTATGGGTAATCAGTCAGGGAAGTCACTAATTCATTGTATATCTTAAAGCTAGATTTTGGAGCTACAGCAGCAAGACTATGCCATAGATTCATGTATGCGTTAATAAAGCCAGCCCAAGTTACAACCCAGGTAATGTATTTTTTAATTTATATGTAATTTGCTTAAGCCTCCCATACACCTTACAATCTTACCATACAATTTCTGTACAATCAACTTTTGTTCTATCAAAACCATGTTATATGAGGAGATTTCTTAACCTTCCAAACACTATGTAATTTGGATGGAGTTATCTAAAGGTGTATGGGGGGGGGGGGCTTTAAACAGTACCCTTTTTTTTTATGTACTAGTTGTCCTGTACTGCATTACAACCTCCACTTCACAATACATTTTGTGTAAAGATCTTTTTGTGACTTAAACTGCTTCTGCAAGAATCAAATTGCATTGCAGGATACTAAACGTTAAGCCTAAACCCTTCCCACATCCAAAATAGTTACTACTACATTATTATATTAGTTTGTAATAAAAAACTAAAAACATTTTTATTACATTGTTTTTTTTACTTTACCCAGAACTCATTAACCCACAGTAGTTTCTAAAAGACACGTTAAAATTTTTTGTCACTTTTTAGGGTGAGAAGTGTAAAATTGTTCACAGGCTATTTCATTTGATCTTGTACAATCTTTGAGGAGACCTAGGCTCTGTTTACACGATCATGTTAGCGCTCCCATATCTGAGCTCTTGGATGCTTGTGCTGCGCTTATCTGGCGTTTACACAGTTAACAGCGGCCCGTGTAAAAGAGGCCTTATTAACATATAAAGTACAAGGTCTAGCCTGTAAGCACATAAAACTAGTCTTTCATTAAGGTAATGTAGGTCCTAGAATTACAGAGTATTACATAGCCTTTTTTAATTGCCGATGTTGCCATTTTTGCTTAACCAGAAAGGTGCTGAGCCTTTGTTGGTTACTTCGCTATGCACTCATCCAACACTATCTCAAATGTGTTTAGGTTGACTATCATAAGAACTCTCTCACCCTGTATATTTACCGTACATAAAAATAAAGTCGTCCACCAACATCCAGGTATAACATACAAATAACAAAAAAAACAACAAAAAGACCATAGAAACAAATTCAGGTCCACGACCTTTCCTAACATCACACAGTAATGAATGAATATCCACTCATTTCTCCTATACAGTATGCCAGAATTCATGCATGCACTAGTCCTGATGAAGCGACTGTAGTCGAGAAACGCGTAGACTGTCATCTGTATGATCTACCTGTAACAAGCGCATTGATGGAACATTTTTTATGAGACCAAGACTTATTGAACGTCTCATTATAAACCAAATATACTGGATTCACCTGACTTGTTTGAACTTTATTTTTTCATTACCTACTACTGGTATTTACACCACAGTCCACCTTAAAGTCCACCCTGGGCCAACCCCCTACGTTGAGAAGTGTGGACCCAGGGATCCGGGGTGCGAATGTGTTTAGGTTGGGTGCTTGTGGAGGCCATGTAATCTGAAAGCAGTCCCATACTCTCCTTCTTCGTCATATAGCCTACATAGAGTCATGGAGGAATGACAGGTGGAGTTGGACTTATAATATTAAAGAACAGATTTGATTGGGCTAATGTTAATTCCTTATGTTTCTTGACCCCACAAATTGTTCTTCCTCATTAAAAACTTTTTTTGCATGAATTCAACCATGTAGGCCTGACCTGCTCTGTCTATACATTGGATATTTAGATCTGTAGGCTCCCTGATCTCTATGTAGAATATTCGTGGACTCTGATCTGAGATACTGCTAATTCGTGGAGCTTAAGAATGGTAAGAAAAAAAATCTATCATTTTAGGCTCTATTTGCATGGCTCCTAATATTTGCAATGCATTTTTTTAATGCTTCAAAAACGCATCAATTGACTTACAATGGATGCGATAAAACAATGCATCCAAAACTCTCAGTATCACACGCCATGGAAATAGAGCCTAAAGCAGTAAACTCTTTGCCTTTCTGACCTTCATGTCTAACACCTGACAAGGCACGTGTTGAATAGTAGCCACCCCAGGTGGTCAACTGCCTCATCAATTTGATTCAAAGAATGATATGCAAAACTGTGCAAAAAGTGGCTTCATTAAAGAACAATAATTGTAAAAACATTTTCTCGTTTGTTTACTTCTTAATTATATGTGTGTTTCTGCATAACTTTTGATTTTTTGTCGGAGGAGCCATTGACCTTCATGTAATTGTCAATGTTGACACCAGGGGATGTGTCAAATCGCGGTGAATTTATTTGTAATCCGCAGAGGAGGTTAACAGCATAATTAATTAACCAATGTGTGTAAGAGATTTATGTCAATTGATATTAATGATTATAAAAGAACCATGTTTTCTACTGATAGAAATAGATGATACCTATGGGTAGGTGGGCAGATTAAGGGTTGGCAGCATATAGAGAACAGTTTAGGGTTATCCACAAGGTAAGAAATTATTAAGATTAAACACTCGGTAGGTAAGTAAAAGAGGTGATGCTAGGCGCTATGTGATTGGGATGGCAGGTGCCTGGTTGGCAAATGCTGCCATTACCCACTTTAACCATAGGGTAAAGAGGGCATAGAGTTAGGCCTCAATCAAGCAGGAGTTAAGGCTGCCAGCATAAGGGGTTTTCATCAATCAAAAATTTTAAATTTCAGTATATTTCATAAAAGGACTGACTTGGTTCATTAAAAAAATCACCAGCTGGCATTAGGAAAATGCCTATCTAATAAGCTCTGTAAATTAACCATTTATCTTAAAAAGTGTATAACCAGCTTCTGTGGTGCCAACACTTTATTTAATAAAAGTGAAACTGGACAGCAGAATGATCACTTTAACTGGATGGGTGTGTCTTTACTTCAGCCTAGCAATATAATTATCATAGCCTTCTGTCTTGTTATTCTGCCTGGAATGCTGAACACTATCACACTACATACAGAATACTAGATTGAATAAGAAATAGAGTGATTTCTTGTATGTGTCAATGCTTCCCTCTAGTGGATTTTCATATTTATATTGTACAATTCACTTTTAAATGGATATCTGATTTTTGCAGGCAGGCAGCTTGTGCTGCGGACCACCCTACTGGAATGTTGGCACAAGGATAAGACTGGAGAATCGGTGGTTCCTTCTAGCTGGGTCTTTTACAGATAATGTATGCTTTGGCATTTCATGGATGCCTTTGTGCCGGACTAGACTGGTTAAGGTACCGGTTCTGCGAATAGGTCTTAGGTACTTTTCCTCCATCAAACACAACCTCACTGGGCAAATTCCTGATGGGAGGGCACTCACTTATATACCCCCAGGTGCATTATAGTCTGGTGTCCTAAAGCATCCCTGGCTGCTTGCTGTTGTATTACATTATACTCCGCCCTACTTGAACTTGCTGAACCCAGCAAGATGGGATCCCACTGAAGTTTTGCATGAGCCCAACAAAATTGTTTGGATCTCCTAAGCTTTTGGGAGTTACCCTTACTACCTGTGGTTGGGTGCGTCTCATGGGAGCGTGGTCAGAGGGTGCTGATGAAGTAGCTTTTAAGGGGGGAGATGCGTGCCCTCCATTATGGGCTTCAGCAATTTTCTGTGTAGACGTCTGATTGTATGTCCTGGAAGATGTTGGCACTAGCTGAGTTAAGCTACTAACACAGGTGTTTCTTCCCAGAGAATTTGTAGTTTTCCTTGTTTGTGGGAAATCCAGGGTGTAATTCCAGATTCCCAAACTCTGCCTCCTTCTGCAAACTTCAGTTCTTTTACCCATGAGTTTGGAGAATGTCACAGTTGCTTTTGCAGGACCATGGCCAAGAGGTCAGCAGGACCTATCTGTGTTCTTCCGAATGTCACATGTAATGGGAATTGACAGGTGGAGATTGTATAATGACCCTTGGCTGCTGACTACTGGACTATGCTTCATCTCGCTCCCATTCTTACTTGACACTTTTCGCTACTGACCTACGCTGGTTAGGGACTATGCTTCTGATTTCTCCCTCTCGATTACCACTGTTGATCCTGCCAGCGCCTGTGTTGCTGTAGCACCTACTGGACTCCGAGCCTGAACCTAGATCGTTACTGAAAAATCTGGCCTTACATTGAGTCTGCTGTTGCAGCTGCTGTGGCCCTCTTAGGCAACAAATTGCTGAGTTACAAAAATTTGTCACTTACCAAGAAAAATTTTATAAACTGCCAAATGAGGTACAAGGGCAACAAGACGAGATCCATTGTTTGCAGAGGCAACTCTTGTAAGTGTGCTACAGACACGCATGTCTCTACCTTATGGAGACAATGGAGATCGCAGACAATACAGAGGATTTCTCAACCAATACCCTATCTATTTCCAGATGCAATCTGCTGCTTTTTCTTTAGAGCAGAAAAGGGTACTTTTCATTATTAAGGTGGGTTTACACGTCAAGATTTTTTCGGCCGACAGATGGACGATGAACGATTTTTATTGTACAAAATCTGAAACGTCCATTTGCTCCGATGGATTTTTTTTTTTCCCGAATTTGACAATAATCGTCCATAATGTGATCGGACATGTGTTGGTAAACTTTCATCTGTCGTTTATTTTTCGTGTAAAAACGGACCCTCCTTATTTCACTCAATATTTTTTTGACTTGATTTTTAACCAGTAGCATGACGTAATTTCCTGCGTAATGAAGTTGGGAATTTTTTAACCAATTTATAATTTTGAGTCTTCCATGTGTTGTTTATATTTCTTCTTCCGTAGAATTTCTTCCGAACGAAACAATTGCATTGTGGACGAACGTAACACCGTGGTGTCAATAGAACAAATACATATATTTCAATATTAAATGTTCAGAGTGTGTGTGTGTACACTCACTGCGCACACTGTACCAACCCCTGTATACTCACTCACTCAGAACAGTGTACAGTGTGTACATGTGCTGTACACACACACCTGTATACACTCACTGCAGCACACCTTTAAATCATACTAAAAATGTATTCACTTTGTATTGAAAACACTTGCTGCTGCAATCCCTTATACAGCAGATACCCAGATGATGGCACCCTCCATCACCTCAACACTGTGCTGTAATCCCCTGTCACAGATACCCAGAGATGGCACCTCTTCACCTACACTGCTGCTGTAACCCCTGTACCTGTAGCACTGAGAAAGCCCTCATATAATTTGGAGCCTAGCACGCCCACAGAATACATACTTTACCTAAAACCAAAAATCTGATAGATTTTTCATTCGTGTTTCCGACGATTATTTTCATTCGATTTTTGCGTCGGTTGTACAAAAATCTACATTACGTTCGCATAAATGGAACGAACTAAATCTGATAAAAAAATCTAACAAAAAACGATGAGTTGGAAAGCAAACAAAATCTGACGTGTAAAACCCCCTTAACCTGTTGACCAAGGAAGCCCTAGCTGGTCTTCCGCTATATGTGGAACAGGTCAGTGACATTTAAATAATCTTATGATTTTAGCAGCTTGAATCAAGTTTTTGATGTCCCAACCGCCCGCTACTGCGAACTAAACTGCGCACTTGCGGCAGGTAGACCTCGCAGTTGCTGATAAGATACTGAGTTTCGACGACGATTGCTGACAACACATGAACCCAAACAGCTCAAAAAAGTATGTTTTGGCCGTGGGCTGTCTGAACAGGTGATGATGAGCCGCCAATTAAGACTCTTATGATCTGAAGCCTTCATCCACTATGTACACAGCATTGCAAGACTCAACAAAACAAAGAAAGAGAGACTTGGTTGCTGGGAAAAATGCAGGGTTTTTTACCATTTACTCCTCAAAGGACCCCCAAATCTTTTCCAGACCTAACAATTGATGCAAAAATGAAGAATCCATTTTACTCAAGAAAGTGAACGTCCTGAAACTTGTTCTTACTGCAGGGATATCTGGCACTATGCAGTTAACTGCCAACAAACTAAGGGTAATTGATATTATGAATACAATTTAACCCCCTGGCGGTTCAACTGAGGTGCAGATTTCTGTACCAAAGTGATACGTGTTTGCCTTCCCCCCCATCGCGTCACCGGTGACCCGATGGGGGCGGAAGGCTTTGTGTGCTGCAGCTTTTGTAGAAATGCTGCAGGCACACAGAACCGCGGTTGCGCGATTCCGCACGGGCGCAGTTTGATTTCATCAGACTGCGCCAGTACTTCAGGTGGGCGGTTCAAATTTGCATTGATCACCAGACGATTAACCCCGCACGCATGGTGAAATCATTCGAAATCAAATAAAGCGCATGGCCGCTTAAGTACGAAAAAAAAAAAATTTTTGGGAAAAAATTATTTATTTTTTTTTTTTTTTTTGAAGTTACACTTGTTTTCTTTTGATTGGGATTGGATAAAAATTTACCAATCCAATCAAAAAAAAAAATAAAAAAAAATAAAAAAAAAATGACAAAAAAAATCAAAAAAAAAAAAAAAGTTTCTGACTTTAAAAATCTCCCGCCCCCAGATGAACTCACCGCAAGAGAGCTGTTCACGGAATAGCCGAGACCTCGCATTTCCGAACGGCTCGTGTGCACCGAAGAGCTCCCATATAAGAACCTCAGCGCGAGCGTTTCTGATAGCTGGAAAAGACATGGATATAGAAGCTTTCTATAATCCAGCTCAAAGTTAAAAAAAAAAGATTAAAAAGCCGGCGACCGGTCCCGCCTCCTGACGTCACCTTCATACCGGACTGAAACCTAAGAAGAGAGAAGAAGCAATGGCGGCGGCGGCGAGCAGGTGCTCCCCGATGTGCCCGAACCCAGTTCGCCGCGTATCGAAAAAAAGTTAAGGTTGCAGCTTCATTTTTGCCCGAACTGGGTTCGGGCATATCGCTAGGGAGGTTAAAGCTTCTCAGATGCCCTCCAGTGGCAGAAAGCATTAATGACGCTTTAAAGCAAAGACATTTCTACAAAACGATGACATGAGTATTCAAGCAGCCACAGGAGGGGGCTACAAAGGTCACCTGACCCTGCAGGGTGCCTGGAAACATGAACATTTTTTAAAAAAAAGGTTAACAATCGATTTCAGAGCTTCACCATTGAAGTCAATGGAGTGGTTTAAGGACCAAATGACCCTCTAAACCTCTAAATGCATCTGAAAGCGTAAAAAAACAAATAGAAAACATACTGCTGTTCTTTAACCTTGTCAAGCCCGGAGCACTTGATGAGCTGGACTCGTCCAACGCTGATCGCTGCCCAGCGGCTCTCACTCACCTTTTCATGCATCTGCGGCACCCTCGATCAGCTGGATGATGCTTCCTGGACGGAAACGGATCCCTCTCCCCAGTGTCACATACAAAATGACGTCACACTGGGAGATGGCTGGATTTTTTAATTCAAACCGCAATGAATACAGCACCGGCTATTCCCACAGCGTTCTGTCGATTCACAAGCCTGAGGGGATGCCAACAGACCTGAAAACCCAGCCTAAGGAAGTGGATCCCTCCTCCCCCCAGTATCATTACATTCGTGAGACCGGGGGGCGGAGGGATCCGCAGGCGGCGGGATTTTCAAATTGCACTGAATACAGCTTTCTGCTTAGAAAGCTGTATTCAGTTCGATTTCAAAGTACCTTTTGAATTTAGTCCTCTCTCTCTTCCTGTGTGAGGACCTGGTGACATCACACTGGGGGTGGGGGCGCCAAATTTCAAATTTAAAGGGGAATTGTACTAGATACAGTGATAATAAGTAAAAAAAATACACATTTACAATTGTATTAACATTTTATTATAAACAGAAAACAAATACAAATACATACTGTTATGAAATCTATCATACAAAAGAAGTATTTTAGAGATTTTATCATTCAACTTTTTATAAAAAATTATTTTTTTTTTGTTTCAAACACTGTTATAATCAATGTCTACTTGACCTTTCTACAGACATAGTTTGATAAGTTACAGGCCTACAAAAAACCCATTAAAGTCTATATTGAGCTTTTGGTACCTCAGCAGTGCGCTAGGAAGGTTAAACGCAAGCAAGGTCGTTTTGTGGTCAACCATGCTTTCGACAGTGTAAATTTAGAGAACTGTTGCTGCCACTGCTCTTAAAGGGGTAGAACCAATAAACTCATTTGCTCAGACTGCCATACCAATATTTCAAGACAAAAGTTCAAATTGCTCTCAAACCTCAAGCTGTGATTGCTCCAATTGAGATGGGGACATTGCTCTCCTTTATCTTCAGGGCCTAGTCAGCATGAGACTATTCCTCTTGAACTGCAGATTGAATCTGACCATCGCAAGGTCGCTAATCGCTAATTGCATTACCTAAAGGCCCCCACACACGTACCGAGTGGGGGCCGACAGAGCAGCTTAGATCAGCTCTGGAGTGCAGCGTGATGACGTCATAACGCTGCTCTCCAGAGCTGACAGCATTGTGTGCCAGCCGTTAGCTTCAATGAAGACACCGGTCTCCATTGAAACTAACAGCATCGGCCAGAGATTATCGGACATGTTCGTTCTCTGGCTGACTGAGCTGTGTGTTGACAGGGATTCTTTGACTTTCTTATAGATGATAAGCTCTACCCGACATCAAAAGACTCATGTTCCCTCCTCCAAGTTTTGGGACCTTTTG
>CM070035.1:65321900-65355643 GCA_036250615.1 Ptychadena robeensis | reverse complement strand
GTCAAATAATTATTTCCTCCACTGTAGTTGTTGGTAGATCTAAAGGATATCTGACAGAGAAATCTAAAGGTGTATGGCTAAATTTTATGTTTATTTTCACATGTCTTGTTGCCTGTTTACGCATTGATTTTGCTTAAATAGGGGCTGTGGGAAATTTGCTATGGAGTTGCTAGTTATCATTGTGGGACAACAAACATCAACAACAACAATGCCTGGTTACATGGGTTTTTCGTACATTGCAATTAATGTTAGCTGTAACAAGCATAAAAGGCCCCCATACACCTTACAATCTTACCATACAATTTCTGTACAATCAACTTTTCTTCTACCAAAACCATGTAATATGAGGACCTTTCTAAACCTTCCAATCACTATGTATTCTATCAGGGAGGACCCGGCACTACATAGTTGTTGGTAGATCTAAAGGAAAATGTATGGACGTGTATGGATTAAAAAAAAACCCGTAAAGGAACCCTTTAATAAAAATATGCACCAATCTAGAAAGCCCAGGTGTGAACTAGCATATTAGATAGAATTCTTTTTCCACTTTTCAGGTATTTACATTCATTGGACAGCACATGTAAAAATACATATATGTGAATGGAGCCTTAGACTAAGTTTCCACAGCAGTCCATCCATATACATGACTTATTGCCCCGCCTCTTTTCATGACATTTAGCGGGTCTGATGGCCCTTAACGCAGTGGAAACATAGCCTTAAGCTAGGCACACACGGGTAGATTCCTGTGCAATTGACCCCTTTGTAAACATATTAGAGTACAATCAATCACTGTAAGCGTGCACGTTGATTGATTGTACTCAAATATTTTTACAGATCTACCCACCTAGCCTAGCTTTACTCATCTTTTTATATTTGATCTAAATGGGGTTCCTGTGAATCTCTGCTAGATACCAAGCTGACTACTGGCAAAATACTTAAAAAAACACAAGGTGCTGTGTGTGTTGTTTTTTTGGGAGAACCCGTTATGGGCCCCATTATGTTAGAGCTAACAATTAGTGCATGGGGTTAAAATATATTGAGCTTTTTTTCATATGAACTTGCTGAACAAAGAATTCCTGCATTTGTTGAATAAAAATGCAGGATAACCCAGCTTGAACTGTTATTGTGTGTAGTTTTCTTGAGTAGTGGAGTATGTCCCATTTACAGTATATGAAACAATACAGTGTAATGTATGTGTGTATATGTAGTTATTTTTTCAGAGAAGTTCCAATAAGTTCCACATATAGAAAAATAAAGTTGAAGATTTCAGTGCTTGAAAAGTTAACATAAAAAAACTAGCAGCAGTTTCAGGCAATAAGAAAAGCTCTTCTACAGGAAGAAAATCACACCTACAAAGAGTTATACAAAGTAGCTATGAATATAAACAGCAAGAGAAATCTTTGTACTTTACAGTGATACAGAACAGCTATCTGATGTGACCACAAGAGGGCGCACAAGATTCCACAGAAAATAACATACAGTATATCCCAGTCTCTAAGTATGGCAATTCTTTATTTACCTGAATAAAAATGAAGTTAAGAAACAAAACAGCACATATAAAACTGACAGCAAAAGTTTACAAAAATAAATGAATAAAGTCACCATGACCATCTTAGGAACTGTGATCAATAACCATTCATTACAGGTGTGCAACTGAATGTCCACATTCAACAACTCAGATGCTGAGTAAAGGTAGCCATACATGCTACGATAATCCCTCGATAGATGAGGGACAGACTGCAGCAAGATGACGCCATTCTGCTGCAGCCAGCCCCTCAGCTGATTGGCGGGTACCCTTTGTGTGCCGGACATTTAATCCCACCACATTCAAAGTAATGAGATTGGCCAGGAATTTACCGACATGTCGGATCACCATGTGATCTGACATGCAGGAGACTCCTGGTTGATCTGACCAGGTGGGTGCACCCGATTTTCAGTCAGGGCAATTGTCAGGAATGCACACTGCAGTCGTTCAGCCGAAAAATTGGGTGAAAATTGGCCCGTGTACGGCTTGTATAAGTTTGTCCCTAAAATAATATTAGTGACTAGTGTTCCAAGCATAGTATAACAAGCCAGTAATCACAAATCTTAATGAATATGCTTTATGTGGATAATAAATAAAGATCCTTGAGTATACTTAAACACTGAAAACAAATAAAACAATTAATAAGAGCTAGTATTACACTCTACAGGGAAGGCTGTCACTCCAGTCCTAGTAGTTCTTAGTAAAGGAAAAAAGGGGAAACAAATTCCATACTATCTGGACATATATATTTGCACATTATATGTAATATATATATAACAAAACAATTGGTAAAAAAATTGATGTCGTCATCTTCTAAATCCATAAACATCAATAATATAGAGTTGGTGCCCTCTGCAGTCATGATAGCTTTTACTCTTCTGTAGAGGCTATTCACAAACATACATCTGGGAGGTTAGACACTGATGTTTGGTCAGAAGGTCTGGCTTGCCATCTTCATTCTATTTTATATCAATTCTGAGCGATTCTGAGCACCATCATACCCGCAGATGTTTCAATGCCCTCCCCGATTTGGTCACCGATGACGCCGGAAGGGCCGGGGTAGGAGGCGCCATTGACCTCCGGCGTACTGGAGGAGGCACCGGTCACGCTGCAATCATGTTCTGTTCCTCCTGGAGGGTGGAAAATCATGGAGGCACTTATTGTGCTCCGCCATGATTGCTGTGGCACACTTTTTAAAAAAGTGCATCATGTGCACAACGCCCAGGAGGTTTAAGTGCTTCTAAACGCAGAACAAAAGATTTTATTGCATTTTTACTTATCTCTGAGCTCTCACAATTAATGAAAGTCGCTCGAAAACCTTAAAAAATACTTACCTGCTCTCATCTCTGGAAGTTGCCATGCTGATTCTTGTGTACCTTTCAGTCTTCCGGGGGTTAGTGCTGCAGTAACGTGAATGGCCACCCAGGACCAGATCCAAGACCAGAAACAGTTGCTGTCCATGGGAGTGACTGTGATAAGCTGCAGATTAAGAATGAGATGGACAGAAGTGAAAAGGAGAGAGTAGGAGAATGGGGGAAATGCACAAATATACAACTAAGGTTTTTTTATGTTTTACTCCTCATTGCATAATGAACCTATTGTTTTGCAAGCCTTTACACTTAAGCCTGGCATACACACGCCAATTAGCTGCCGATTTTGCCGCTGACCGACGGGCGTGCGCACTCGCGGACAAGCACATTGAAAGTATGCTGTTGGCAGGATTTTCAATCGCCACCTCAGGTGATTAACTGCCAGTGCAGGCGATTAATCGCCTAAGTGGGAACATAGCCTTACATTGTTTTTTTTTTACTGTTGTCTGTTTTCTATTTTCTGATTTTTATTCACCTCTTCCTGTTATAAGGTTATCCACAGAACAGGAACTAAAAAATAAATCCAAATCCATATAAAGACCCTAAAACTAGCAAAAACTTTACAGGGTTAATTACAGGCAAGCTGTTGTTTTTCTGTTTAATGGGGAAGGGAAGATGAGTGTGATACACTTATTATGGGGACCATGTTAGTCCTCTAAGGTTTTTCTGAAGCTAAAAGAAAGAGCCATTGTTTGGGTGTTTGAAAGCCAGGAGGCTTGGCATTTTCAAATGGCTTTTGTTGCTATTAACCCCTGAGATGGTAATATTGTGTGGACTGTGTGGTGTGAATGTAGTGTAGACTAGCATTAAGAGCCCCCCTTTCAACCTCAAAATAAATAATACATTTAATGAGTAAGGCTATGTCCTTCTGTCTAACGGATCTATTTCATCCATTGACATCCTGTAAGGAATGTGTAAAGGCATGTGTTATAAGCGTAGGTACCTTTCTGCCCATTCTTCTGCTCCAGTGATAATTGCACAGTTGTGTAAATCTTTCTTTTCTTTTTTTACTAGTGGAAACCCATCCGCTGGTACCAGATTCAATTAATTCTCTATGTGTGCGTCAGTGCACCCATACCTGCATTGGGCTCCTCAGCATTAATGTTGACGCAGCAAACTATGCAGATTTTAGCGCAATGAAGCTCAGTGCATCACATTAAAGTATGTCAAACGGAGGGGTATTGATGCCATGGAAACATAGCCAAAGTCCTAGAATTCACCACACTGATTGAGAAATAATTCATCTAAACTCCACATGTATTACATAATAACTGATCAACAGAGTAAAACCACAAGCATACAGATCGGTTTTGTTATTCTTTAAAGCATAAAATAATTCCTGCACAATGATTTCTTTCACTTATATCTAATATGAATGTTATCAGATAGAGCACATTATTTCACGGTTGAGCTGGGTCTCGATACAACATTCCAATTGCTTAAGACTATCTAAAGAATTTCAGCTTCTATTGTACCCCATAAATATGATACGTCTGATTAGAATTGACAGATACAATAGTAAATAATGTTGTACATAATAGCAGAGTCCTGAAACTGGATACGAAATTTATTCATGCCCCTTGAGGACGACAACATTGTTAGTTTAAGTGAATAGAACAGAAAACAAAATATTTCACTATTGATTTTCCTTAATCATAGGGATTTAATTCCAGGAAGAACACAAATTCAAAGCAAACATGTGCTCTAGGTGACCATGCATGTGCTGGTTATGGAAGTACAACTAGCTAACTGAATATCGCTCTGTGTATGAACCCCAACAATAAATACTTTAATATAAGGTAGAACCCTTTTTGTAACCTCCCTAGCACTCTTGTGAGGTCCAGAGTTCCATACCAAAAGTGCACCATCACAGTTATGATTAAAAAAATTATAATAATAAAAGGTATCATTTAAATTATAAAATCTCTTAAATACTTCTTTTGTATAATAGATTCCAATTCTGTGGAAAATGGGGGACCCCAAACAGCATGAGGTCCCCTCCCAGAGCATACCAGACCCCCTGCTGGCATAGGGTCTGGTATGCTCTGGAAAAGGACGACCATGAACAGTGTGGGGGTCTCCCCAGAGCATAACAGACACCCTGCTCTAAAAGGGTTAGGTATGCTCTGGAACAGGGGGACCACGAACAGTGTGGGGTCCTCCCCCAGAGCATAACAGACCCCCTGCTGGCATAAGGTCTGGTAACCCCAAAGTAATCCAGGCCCCTTTTGGCAAGCCTGGAAGGACAGTTTTTCCAAAGGTAAAAGTGGTATTTTCCAGTGGTAAAATACATTTGATTATACTGCACCATTTGATTTTTATAAAAAAAAATTCTTGTTACAAGGTTATTAGTGAAGAGCAGCATAAGCAATATTCGAATTCACAGCATTCCTCACTGTGGGGACCATGATAGTCCTTGTAATTTGTTAATGTGGGCAGCGGACCGCCGGGCTAACTGTTAGGCCATCACTTATAATGAAAGGAAGGAGTTTGATGGGGATTGTCTGTTGCTAGTGAATGATTCACTTTTTTTGCTGGTGCGGACTTCATAAAGAGAAGTCAGTTTGCTTAACCTCCTGAGCATTCTCCCCTTCATCGATCATGAAACTCAACCCGAGATAACTGCGGGGAAACTTAACTGTCCGCTGGATTCCCCCGGCTATTCTCTGCATTGGCGCACACAGTCCGCCCCCGATTGCATTACTAGTGATGCGAAAGGGTCAGGGGTAGACGGCACCATAGACCTCCAAGGTCTATTAATGGAGGGGCGTCACTTTTTCCCAGCACGATTCACTGGTGATGCCAGAATTTTGCAGGGTGCCTCCACATGAGCTGGAAATCGCGGTGGCATTTTATATGCTCCGCCTCAAACGCCCATGGAGGTTAAGCTGGGGAACTTTGCAAGTAGCAGAAGGTTTGCTAATGGAAAGAGTTTTGCTGGCAGAAGCAAAGTTTGCTATGGCAAAGGGATTTTCCAGTATGTGGGAGATATTCTGTTAAATGGGAATGTACAATATGGGAGGAAGGGTTTAACTGGGGTATAAGGAATCCTGGGGCAATTTGTGTTTATTAAGTTATTTATTTTGTGGTATCTATTTATTTTGCCAGCTTCCGCCACAGAGCTAGGATTGCCTCATTGATGTGACCATGATGTCTGCTTATTGTCATGTATGTGTCCTTGTTATATATGGTCACAATATTTCAGTTTTCCTCCCCTTTTTATCATCTTTAACTGCCCTAGCGGTCAGGACGGCAGCATCTCGTCCAGCGCTGCTAGTGCTACTATAGGAACGAGATGTCTGTCCGTACAGTACACATCAGGGCACCGGGGGGACAGCGCATACGTCACAGGTTTTGCGATGTCCCTGTTCCCCTATTGCAGTCTGCAGTCATGACTTCCTTCTCTCCTCTTCCCCCCGCCCCTCCCCCCCTCCCCCCTTTTTGCCGTAGTGTACCGTGATGATGGTCACAGTCGTAGAGTCGGAGGTGAGATTTTTAAAGTAAGTGCTGAAATCATGTTTTCTCTATGTAGAAACTGATTGTTCAAAGTCATCTCATGTTACTACTCGTCGCCCAAATTACAAAAGTTCACTGGTGCCCCATGCTGTTCCATATGCGTAACCCTCTCCTAACTGTGTGATTTTCCACTCCATCACACCAGGTTAGAGAGGGTTAACTGCACAAGTGGGCACATCTGGGGCACCCAGAGACTTTATTTTGGGCCGATGTTTAGTACTCGCCCATATGCTTTGTGGCCCTGTTTTTTGTGTTTTCTTCTTAAATTTTATACGAAGAAAATATATATATAGGTATTTTACATATTGTGTGTTTTTCACAACATTATTATAGTCAGTGATGTCTATTAGACTCCTTGTACGGACATCTTTTGTGGAGTTTACCTGCCTACACCTAAAGAAAATGTACCATTGAAGTCTATTGGTGCACTTTTGTTACAAAAATCTTGACCTCAGCAGTGCGCCTAGGGGTTAACCTTTAATTTTTTAGTATGTGCAATTTTTTGTGACATATAGAGCAGTGCTGCTGACATGTCAAATTGGAGTACTAATTTCCGCCCGTTTTGTAATTAAACGGGCCCTGAGTTTACACCACAAAATGTTTTCTATGAATCAAATCTTCGTGGACTTGATTGATTTTGATCAAATGGTTTTCTTCGTTGTGTATTGTGTCATTCAAACTTTTTTTCTTAGTTTCTATGTTTACGTCTGCCTTCTTTCTGACCAAGTGCGTTTTGGGCCGTGCTGACTCCGGATTGTGACAATAATCTGGCTTGTTACTGTAAATCACACCTTTTGCAATGCTGTCCTTTCATGTGTTTAGCTTCTTTACACAGTATTACCTGTACATCTGTCAGATCGAAATAATGACCGAGGGGTTTCTTTTAGCCGCAAGTTGAATTGTTGATCCTCTCTGGAGTGCTCTCCTGTTTTGCCATTGTAACCCTGGTTTATAAACACTGGGAGGCCGAACCTGCGTGATTGTCATTATCCATGACAGCTTTAACAATATCTCCACTCGTCCTTGCCACAACTATCAGCCTCACTCCACAAGGCTCCTTTTATCATTGTGGATTCCTGCCCCTATGTGCTTTGTCAATTGTACCATCCTCAGTCGTGGCTTGCCCTATGTCACAGGAATTGATTTCACTTCTCTCCACCTATTGAGGTCCCTGTGCCATGTTTTATTACTCACAATTCACATGACGCCTTCTGGTCAGGTGGACAAGTAAACCCTGAAACTAAATTCCGTGTACGTTGTATGTGTATTTCGGTTGTTTGATTGTAGAAATGTGGAAGTTTTGTTTAAATCTTCAACTCGTAATCAGGTTTAAGTTGTGTGTTTGTTTTCTTTCGTAGTGCAACACCAAATTTAAACCTGCTATTTTACTTAATGTGTTCCTAATTCAAAATTAATGTGATGATCGTGGATGTCAGTTTTAGGCCGTGCGTTTTCAAATGCTTTTACCAATACCTTTGTTTATACTGGGACTGGAGGCATGGCATTGTGTATTGTGTTACCCTCTACAAAGTGGTAAACCTCTTTTGTAAGAAAAAAGTTTTATTTATGTCAGTCACATGAAATTCTGTTTTCAGAATAATGTAATAGATTCTGGCTTCCACTCAACTCCCTTTGTTTTAAATCATCTGTTTCAGCAACAGATAGCAGTGGTTGGTTAATTCAAATCCATTCAAATCAGGGTTCGGCCTGGGCATACATGTCTTACACTTTCCACAGCTATAGATTTTCATTTCTATTCTATTGCAGGCAAACATTCAAAATACTGTATTTTTTGCTCACTCTTCCAGTACCCTCGCAATTTAAACTTATCCATAGATTATAGTGACTAGGTATTCATCGTATATATTAGGTTTTATTATTAGTTTTTATCTAATCTATCGTTAATGGGCTTCACCCCCCCCCCCTTAAGTAAATACTTTTAGTATTTTTAATATATACAGTTAGACGAAGCAGTAACATTCTGCTAGCATCTGCCAAAAATGCTGCATCCACCAGACTCAAAGTAAATTTTTTTGTCTACGCCCAGTCTAGTGTTTGGTTTGTTTTACCACATCCCCAAGCCTTGTGGCACTTGTTATAGAAGGCTTCTGATGTCGCTACTGGGAACCAGTTTTCACTAAGCTTAGCGCAGTGTTTTTGGTCCTGAGAACTTAGCAAATCAGTGGTGGGTCTATAATATTATTTCCTTTCCTCCACTGTATATATCCATATATTTCAGAAAATATATGGATATGATGGCAGTACGTTAATAGAAGCAACTATGAATTAAATTAAATATTGTTCTGCTTATCATTATTTTTTTAAGTTTAGCTAAGTTGTAGTTAAAGTTTTCGAATATTCTCTATTCGTGCTACAGGTCAGTATCTTTGTAAGTCTTGAATATTCCAGATTCCTGCGGAAAGTACCGTGTATTGGCTAATTTTTTTCGCCATGAATGCTCCAAATTACTTGGTTGTTTCATAAGATTACACTGCAGCTGTCTGCAATTTCACATTCCGTGCCACTAGATGTCCCGGTCCCCGTGATCAACACTACATTGCTTTTTCTTTGTCAATAAATCACAGTTCCAATGCTTGATACCGTAGATCTCGGATTTGGCCCACCTTTACTTTGAATCTTTGGATGATAATTTTGGAGAATTTTGAATTTGATCTTGCCCTTGTCTGCTTGCACATTTCTATCTATTATTGATGTATTGGTATGGAGGAGTGAGAGGTTGACTGTAGAGTTGATCGCTGAGTATGCTGCATGTATGACCCAGTTGTAGGCGTTTACAGATAAACAAATGTTTGTTTGTTTTGTCCTTTTTCTTTTTTCTTCCTAACAAATGGTAACCGTTAGCGTCCTGCATTTACTGTCTATTGCCTAGTAACACAAAGGTTGTTATTTTTGTCAGAGAATGAAGTCAAAGCCTCAAATAATGTGGCGAGCGAAGGGGGGGGCTGGGCCAGTAGTGTGTTGCAAGCGGGGTTGGGGTAGAGCTGCAACTTTCGTTGTCGGCCTGGGTGGTGGCGTGCCGGGTGCGGCCTCTTATGGTTTGGTGAATTTTTTTTTTTTCCCCAAAAATTAAGCTTTATGTGAAATAATAAATGGGGGCTTCTTCTGCATTTACAATATATATTTTTTACCTGCTTCAATGTTCAATAAGTCTATCACACAACTCTGTGGGCTATAGCCCTCCTTGTCCCTCCCAGTACTAGTTGTATCCGCTGGAGCATCCTATTTTTACTATCTTGTTTATGTTTTGTAACAACGATCAGTAAGGAAATTTTACAAGATTTCTTCTAAAAGCAGCATGGAGGTGTATTGGAAATATATTATAGCTTGTGCTTTTATAAAGTCCTAGGGGAAGTCTACCACAGTGCACTATCTGAACCTCCACATTTTGCAAGCAACTCCCCACCAATCGTGTGGTCTGCTGGCTTTGTAATCTTCCTATAACTTAATGAATTAATGTTTGTGCAATGACATCAATGTACCTCCCCCCCGCCCCCCCGCCACCCCCCCCCCCCCCCCCCCCCCCTACACCACCCCCCCCCCCCCCCCCCCCCCCCCCCCCCCACCCCCCCCCCCCCCCCCCCCCCCCCCCCCCCCACCCCCCCCCCCCCCCGCCCCCCCCCCCCCCCCCCCCCCCCCCCCCCCCCACCCCCCCCCCCCCCCCCCCCCCCCCCCCCCCCCGCCCCCCCCCCCCCCCCCCCCCCCCCCCCCCCCCCCCCCCGCCCCCCCCCTCCCCCCCCCCCCCCCCCCCCCGACCCCCCCCCCCCCCCCCACACCCCCCCCCCACCCCTCCCCCCCCCCCCTCCCCCCCCCCGCCACCCCCCCCCCCCCCCCGCCCCCCCCCCCCCCCCCCCCCCCCCACCCCCCCCCTCCACCCCCCCCCCCCCCCCCCCCCCACCCCTGCTGCGCCCCCCCCCCGCCCCCACCCCCCCTCCCCCCCCCCCCGACCTCCCCCTCCCCCCACCCCCCCCCCCCTCCCCCCCCCCCCCCCCCCCCGCCACCCCTCCCCCCCCCCCCCCCCCCCCCCCCCCCCCCACCACGCCCCCCCCCCCCCCCCCCCCCCCCCCCCCCAACCCCCCCCCCCCCGCCCACCCGCCGCCCCCCCTCGCCCCCCCCCCCCCCCCCCCCCCCCCCCGCCGTATCCACCCCCCCCCCCAGCCCGCCAACCCCCCTCGCCCCCCCCCCCCCCCCCCCGCCCACGCCCGCGCATCGCGCCGCCCTCGCCCACCCCCCCCCTCCCCCCCCGCCCCCCCCCCTCACACCCCCCCCCCACCCCCCCTCCACCCCCCCCCCCCCCCCCCCCCCCCCACCCCCCCCCCCCCCTCGTCCCCCCCTGCCCCACCCCACCCCCCCAACCCCCCCCCCTCCCCGACCCCCCGCCCCCCCTCCGCCCTCGCCCCCCCCCCCCTCCCCCCCTACCCCCCCCCCCCCCCCCCACCCCACCCCCCCCCCCCCCCTCCACCCCACCCCCCCCCCCCCCCACCCCCCCCCCCCCCCCCACCCCCCCCCCCCCCCCCTCTCCCGCCCCCCCCCCCCACCCCCCGCCCCCCCCCCCCACCCCCCCCCCCCGCCCCCCCACCCCCCGCCCCCCCCCCCCCCCCCCCCCACCCCACCCCCGCCCCCCCCCCCCCCCAACTGCCCCCCCCCGCCCCCCCCCCCCCTTACCCACTCCGCCCCTCACCCCCCCCCCCCACCCCCCTCCCCCCCCCCCCCCCCCCCCCCGCCCGCCCCCCCCCACCCCCCCCCCCCCCCCACCCACCCCCCACCCCCCCCCACTCCCCCCCCCCCACCCCCCCCCCCCCTCCCCTCCCGCCCCCCCCCCCCCCCCCCGCCCCCCCCCCCCCCCCCCCCCGCCCCCCCCCCCCCCCCCCCACCCCCCCAGCCCCCTCCCCTCCCCACCCCCCCCCCCCTTCACTCCACCCCCCCCCCCCCCTCCCCACCCACCCCACCCCCCCCACCCACCCCCTCCCCCCCCCCCCCCTCACCCACCCCCCCTCCCCCCCCCCCCCCACGCCCGGCCCCATCACCCCCGCCCCCGCCCCTCCCCCCCCCCCCCCCCCCCCCAGCCTCCCCCCCCCCCACCCCCCCCCCCCCCCCCACCCCCCCCCGCGCCCCCCCCCCCCCCTACCCCCCCCCCCCCCCCCCCCGCCCCCCCACCCCCACCCCCCCCCCCCCCACCCCCCTCCCCCCCCCCCCGCCCCCCCCCCGCCACCCCCCCCCCCCCCCCCCCCCCCCGTCCCCCCGCCCCCGCCCCGCCGCCCCCCCCCCCCTCCTCCCCCCCCCCCCCCCCCCCCCCCCCCCCCCCCCCCCCCCCCCCGCCACCCCCCCCCCCCCCCCCCCCCGCCCCGCCCCCTCCGCCCCCCCCCCCCCCCCCACACCCCCCCCGCGCCCCGCCACCCCCCCCCACCCGCCCCCCCCCTACCCGCCACCACCCCCCCCCCCCCTCCCCCCCCCCCCCCCCCGCCCAACTCCCCCCCCCCGTCCCCCCCCCCCCCCCCACCCCCCCCCTCCCTCCCCCCCCACCCGCCCCCCCTCCCCCCCCCACCCCTCCCCCCCGCCCCCCCCACCCCCCCCCCACACCCCCCCCCCCCCCCCCCCCCCCCCCCCCACCCGCCCTCTCCCCCCCCCCCCCCCGCCCCCCCCCCCCCCCTCCCACCACCCCCCCCCACCACCCCCCCCTCCTCCCCCCCCCCCCCCCCCCCCCTCACCCCCCTCCCCCCACCCCCCCCCCCCCCCCCCCACCTCCCTCGCACCCCCCTCCCCCCCCCCCCCCCCCACCCCACCCGCCCCCCCCGCTCCCCCCTCCCCTCCACCCCCCCCCCCCCGCCCCCCCCCCTCTCCACCCCCACCTCCCCCCCCCGCCCCCACCCCCCCCCCCCCCCCCCCCCCCCACCCCCATGCCGCCCCCCCGCCCCCCCCCCG
This sequence comes from Ptychadena robeensis, assembly GCA_036250615.1. Classification (NCBI taxonomy): domain Eukaryota; kingdom Metazoa; phylum Chordata; class Amphibia; order Anura; family Ptychadenidae; genus Ptychadena; species Ptychadena robeensis. The sequence goes on along the minus strand of CM070035.1, from coordinate 65,343,292 downwards.
CACCTCCCTCCCCCCCCCCCCCCACGCTCCTCCATACAGCCCCCCCCCCCCCCCCCCCCCTCCCCCCGCACAACCCCCCCACCTCCCCCCCCCTCGCACCCCACTCCCCCCCCGTCCCCCCCCCCCACCCCCCCCCCCCCCCCCCCCCCCACCCCCCCCGCCACCCCCCCCCTCCCCCCACCCACCCCCCCCTTCCCCCCCCCCCGACCCCGCCCCCCCACCACGCCCCCCCCCCGCTCCCCCCACGCCCCCCCCCCCCCCCCCCCCCCTCCCCCCCGCGCCCCCACCCCACCACACCCCACCTCCCCCCCCCCCCCCCCCCCCCCCCCCCCCACCCCCCCCCCCCCCCCCCCCCCCCGTACCCCCCCTCGACCACCCCCCACTCCCCCCCCCCCCCCGACCCCCGCCCCCCCCACCCACCCCCCCCCCCCCCGCCCCCCCCCCCACCCCCGGCCCCCCCCCCCCCCCCCCCCCCCCCCCCCCCCCGGCCCCCCCCCCCCCACCTAACCCCCACCCCCCCCCCTCCCCCCCACACCCCCCCCCCCCCCCCCCCCCCCCCCCCACCCCGCCCCACCCCCCTCGGCCCCCCCCCCACTCCCATCCCTTCCCCCCCACCCCGCCCCCCCACCAACCCCCCCCCCCGCCCCCCCACCCCCCCCGCCCCCACCTCTCCCCCCCCCCCCGCCCACCCCCACCCCCCCCCCTCCCCCTCCCCCCCCCCCCCACCCCCCCCCCCCCCCCCCCCACCTCCCCATAGCCTCCCCCCCCGTCCCCCCCCCCCCCCCCCCCCCACCCCCCCCCCCCCCCCCCCCCTCCCCCCACCCACCCCACCCCCCCTCGCCCCCCCCCCCACCGCCCCCCCCCCCCCCCCCCCTCCCCCCCCCCCAGCCCCCCCCCCCTCCCCCACTCCCACCCCCCCCCCCCCCCCACCCCCCCCCCCATCCCCCCCCCCCCCCTCCTCCCCCCCCCCCCCGCCCCCCCCGCCCCCCCCCCCCCTCCCCCCCCCCCCCCCCCCCCCACCCCCCCCCCCCCTCCCCCCGCCCCCCCCCCCATCAACCCCCCCCCCCCCCCCCCCAGCCCCCCCCCCCCCCCACTCCCCCTCCCACCCCCGCCCCCCCCCCCGCCCCACCCCCCCCCCCCCCCCCCCCCCCCCCTCCCCGTCCCCCACCCCCCCCCCCCCCCCCGCCCCCCCCCCCCCCCCCCCCCTCTCCCCCCCCCCCCCCCCCTCCCCACCTCCCCCACCCCCCCCCCCCCCCCCCCACCCCTCCCCCCCCCCCCGCCCCCCCCCCCCCCCCCGCCCCCCCCCCCCCCCCCTCCCCCGCCCCTCCCCCCTCCCCCCCCCCCCCCACCCCCCCGCGCCCCCCTCCCCCCCTGCCCTCCCCCCCCACCACCCGCCACCCCTCCACCCCCCCCCCCCCCCCCCCGCCTCGCCCACCCACCCCCCGCCCTCCCCCCCCTCCCCCCCCCCCCCCACCCCCCCCCCCCCCCCCCCCGCCCCCGGGCTCCCCCCCCCCCCCCGCACCCCCCCCCCCCCCCCCCCCGCCCCCCCGCTCCGCTCCCCCCCCCCCCCACCCCCACCCCCGCCCCCCCCGCCCCCCTTTCCCCCCCCCCCCCCCCCCCCCCCCACCCCCCTCCCCGCCCCCCGCCCACCCCACCCCCCCCCCCCCCTGCCCCGCCCCCCCCCCCCCCCCCTCTCGCCCCCCCGCCCTCCCCCCCCCCCCCCCGCCCGCATCCCCCCCTCCCCCGCCCCTCCCCCCCCCGCCCCCACCCCCCCCCCCCCCCCCCCCCCCCCCCCCCCCCCCCCCCGCCGCACCCAACCCCCCCCCGCCCCCACCCCCCCCCCCCGCCCCCCTCCCCCCGCTCCCCCCCCCCCCCCCCCCCCACCCCCCCCACCCCCCCCCCCCCCGACCCCCCCCCCCCCCCCGCACCCCCCCCCACCCCCCCTCCCCCCCCCCCCCCCCCCCCTCCCCCCCCCCCCCCCCCCGACACCCCCCCCCCCCACACACCCCCCCCCCCCCCAATTCCCCCTCCCCCCCCCCCCCCCCGCCCCCCCCCCCCACCCCGCCCCCCACCACCCCACCGCCCGCCCCCCGCACCTCCCCCCCCCCCCCCCCCCCCCTCCCCCTCCCGCCCCCCCGCCCCCCACCGCCCCCCCCCTCCCCACCCCCCCCCCCCCCCCCCCCCCCACCCCCCCCCCCCCCCCCCCCCCCACCCCCCCCCCCCCCCCCCCACCCCTCCCCCCCCTCCCCCCCCCCCCGCCCCAACCCCCCCCCACCCCCCACCCCCTCCCCCTCCCCCCCCCCCCCCCCCCCCACCCCCCGCCCCCCCCCCTACCCCCCCCCCCCCCCCCCCCCACCCGCCCCGCCCCCCCCCCCCCCCCCCCGCCCCCCCCCCCTCCCCCCGCCCCACTCCCCCACCCCCCCCCCCCCCCCCCACCCCCCCCCCCCCCCCCGCACCCCCAACCCCGCCCCCCACCTCCCCCCCCCCCCTCCCCCCCCCCCCCCCCCCCGTCCCCCCCTCACCCCCCCCCACCCCCCCCTCCCCCCCCCCCCCCCCCACCCCCCCCCTACTCCCCCCCCCCCCCCCCCCCCCCCCCCCCCCCCCCCCCCACTCCTCCACCCCCCTCTCCCCCTCCCCCCCCCCCCCCACACTCCCCCCCCCCCCCCCACGCACCCACCCCCCCCGCCCCCCCCACCCCCCCACCCCCCCCCCCCGCCCCCCCCCGCCCCCCCACCATCCCCCCCCCCCCCCCCCCCCCCCCCCCCCCCCCCCGCCCCCCCCCCCCACCCCCCCCCCTCCCCCCCCCTCCCCCCCCCCCCCCCCCCGACCCCCCCACCCCCCCCTCCCCCCCCCCCCCCCCCCTCCCCCACCCCCCCCCCCCACCCCCCCCCCCCCCCCCCCCCCCCCCCCCCCCCCCCCCCCCCCCCCCCCCCATCTCACCGCCCCCACCCCCCCCCTCCCCCTCCCCCCCCCCCCCCCCCCGCCTCCCCCCCCCCCCCCCCCCAGCTCCCAACCCCCCCCCAACCCCCCCCCCCCACCCTCGCTCCCCCCCCCCTCCACCTCCCCCCCCCCCCCTCCCCCCCCCGCCCCCCTCCCCATCCCCCCCCTCCCCCCTCCCCCCCCCCCCCCCCCCCCCCCCCGCCCCCCCCCCCCCCCCCCCACCCCCCACCCCCCCCCCTCCGCTCCACCCCCCCCCCCCCCCCTCCCCCCCCGCACCCCCCCCCCCCCCCCACCCCCCCCCCCTCCCCTCCCCCCCTCCCCCCCCCCCCCCCCCCCCCACCCCCTCCCCCCCCCCCCCCCCCCCCCCCCCCCCCCCCACCCCCCCCCCCCCACCCCCCCCCCCCCCCCCCCCCCCCCCCCCCCCCCCCCCCCCCCCCCTCCCCCCCCCCCCCCGCCCCCCCACCCCCCCCCCCCGCCCCCCCACCCCCTCCCCTCCCCCACCCCCCCCCCCTCCGCCCATCCTCCCCCCCCCTGCCCAAACCCCACCCTCCCCCTCCCCCCTCACCACCCCCCCACCCCCCGCCCCCCCCTCCCCCCCACCCCCCCCCCCCCCCCCCCCCCCCCACCCTCGACCCCCCCCCCCCCCTCCCCCGCCCCCCCCCCCCCCCCCCCCCCCCCCCCCCCCCTCACCCCTCCCCCACCCCCCCCCGCCCCCTTCCCCCCCGCCCACCCCCCCCACCCCCCCCCCCCCCCCACCTCCCCCCCCCCCCCCCCCCCCCCCCCCCCCCCCCCCCCCCCCCCCCCCCCCCCCCCCCACCCCCCCCGCCTCCATCCTCTCACTCCCCCCCCCCCTCCCCTCCGCCTCGCCCCCCCCCCCCCCCACCCCCCCCCCCCCCCCCCCCCCCCCCCTCCCCCCCCCCCCCCCCCCCCACCTCGCCCACCCCCCCCCCCCCACCCCCCCCCCCCCACCCCCCCCCCCCCCCCCCAGGCCCGCCCCCCCCCACCCCCCCCCCTCCCCCCCCCCCCCCCACCACCCCCCCCCCCCCCCCCCCCCACCCCCCCCCCCCCTCCACCCCCCCCCCCCTCCCCCCCTAGCGCCCCCCCCCTCCCCCCCCGTCCCCCCCCGCCCCCCCCCCCCCCCCTCCCCCCCCCCCCCCCCCCCCCCCCCCGACCCCTCCCCCCCCCCCCCCCTCACCCCCCCCACCCCCCCCCCCACCCCCCCGTCCCCTCCCCCCCCCCTCCCCCACCACCCCCCCCCCCCCCCCCCCTCCCCCCCATCCCCCCGCCTCCCCCCCCACCCCCCCCTCCCCCGCCCCCCCCCCCTCCCCGCCGCGCCCCTCCGCCCCCCGCCCCCACCCCCCCCCCCCCCCCCCCCCGCCGCCCCCCCCCCCGACCCTCCCCCCCCCCCCCCCCTCGCCCCCCCCCACGCCCCGACCCTCCCCCCCCCCCCCCCTCCCCCCCCCCCCCCCCCCCCCCCCCCACCCCCCCCCCCCCCCCCCGCCCCCCGCCCCCCACGCCCCCCCCCCCCCCCCCCCCCCCGCCCCTCCCCCCCCCCCCCCCCGCCCCCTCCCCCTCCCTCACCCCCCCCCCCCCCCCTCCCCCCCCCCCCCCCCCCCCCCACCCACCCGCCCCCCCCCCCCCCCCCCCACCCCCCACCCCCCTCCCCCCCCACCCCCCGGCCCCCGCCCCCACCCCCCCCCCCCCCCCCCCCCTCCCCCCGCAGCACCCCCCCCCCCCCCCCCCCCCCCACCCCCCCCCCCCCCCCCCCCCACCCCACCCCCCCCTCCCCCCCCCCCCCCCCCCTCCCCCCCCCTCCCTCCCACCCCCCGCCCCCCCCCCCCCACCCCCCCCCCACCCCCCCCCCCCCCAGCCCCCCCCCCCCCCCCCCGCCCCCCCCCCCCCCCCCACCCCCCCCCCCCACCCCGCCCCCCACCCCCCCCCCCCCCCCCCCCCCCCCCCCCCCCCCCCCCCCCCCCCCCCCTCACCCCCCCCCCCCCCCTTTCTATATTAACCCTTATTTCAAAAGATCTAATTTTTATTATTTTTAAACAATCTCATTTAATTTACGTGTACTAACAATCTTATAATTTATTTTTACTTTTAAAAACAGATTTTTAATCTCCTTTAGAAATGACATCCTAAAACCGTACTATGATTAGCGACTAGTAAATCCACACGCTTACTAAATTTAACGTGTTCACAAACAATGTTCTTACCATCCTTGTATTTTCATACACCAATTAGCAAGCATATTACGTTCACCACAGCAGGGGCATTTCAGTATCACTTTATGAAGGGGTTTGTAATTTTAAATGTCCATCTTGATGGGGACCACTAGCTGTTCACAAGTATATCTCTAATTCTGCCAACACTGGCCTGCGGAGTCCAAACTTTAACCAAATTACAAAATGAATAGCTTTTTTATTTTATAAGTAGTCCACACAAGACATTCGATCCTTATAAACACATAACTCATTAAAGCATATTTTGGTTAGAAGCACAAGCACATTGACTGTAATTGCATACCTTGTTTTGTGTATGTTTTTGTATCATGTAATGACAACGTGTACATTTAAGGTGTGTATTCATGTGTGTGATGCCAGTATAAATGTGCATGTATGGTGATATACATCTTGCCTGTTTTTTAAACCTGGTACACATATGTTATTTTTGTAGGTAAGATGTGTGTCGATCCTTGCCTATGTTTGTATTACCATATCACCTGTGTGTTGAATGTGCTTTAATGTGCGTACCAAGTTCATGTTGTAGGTTATTTAAGTATACGTACCGTGACACGTAATGAATCCACATGCAAATTCTGATTTAATCACAAAGAGGTTTTTTAAAGGTACAAACTATATATATTACTGAGGATGATGCTTGGGATGGGGTCTTTTCAGCTGTCTATCCTGATTTACCCAACCTTATTGCTTGTTTCCTGTTGTCAGGCCTGTTTGTGCTCAAAGTTTATAGCATTGGGGCCCCCTTTTGGTCGCGTTGTTGATGGGGGGGAGGGGTGGTGTTTTTTCTATCCAGGGTTTTTCGCTGTCAGTAGGTGATTGGCCTGCGGAATATTCATTCGGTGGTTTATGATCACTTGGGGATCCAACCCCACATTAGTGGCGAGAAATGGCCCCTGCCGTTGCAGACCTGTCTTTCCTATTTTCTGTGCTTCAAACTTGCTTGTCCATGGTTCCTGATTCCCTGGTCTGGACCTGGCATTCGTTCTCTCTGCCTTCCTCCTTCTTATCCTACCTCCACATTTATTTTTTCATTCAATTTGCCATATTGGTCACCTGGTTCTGCACCAAGCTATACTCTTCTTTCTGTATAGTCCTGTAGAACTTAAGTGCTATAATCTGACTGATCTCTACCATTACATAGCTGTCTGTCCAAATGGTCCTATCTATAATATTTTTTGTTCGCTGGCCATTCATTACCAATACATTGGTTTTTACCAATAATCATTAACCCTCTTGGGCACCTATAGTTTTTTTTGAACATTTCTCGCTTGTCTTCTACTGCTGTATTTGAGCCCACCTTGATGTTAGATTCCATTAAATTGCTTTGGAGTCTGCTTTACCATCTATACAACAATATTTTGGGTCAGATTATGTAATGTACAACAACCTAGCTCAAAGAATCAATGTTTCTGGACCCTGATGTATTACTGTGTATAGGTCGGGTCAAAAGTACACATAAACCTTGTTATTTTGGATTGCCGGGTTAGGATGTGGTACAACAATCTTGCTCTCAGTGGGAGAAACAATGCCCCTCCTTAACTGTCAGTTAAGGAGAAATACTCCACTATTGTCCAATAGGATACCCTTGTGTTTTCGTATATCATTAGTTGAGTAAGTTCATAAAATGTTGTTCAGCTGCTAGTGAATCAGTGGCTGCAAATTACTTCAGTTGTCACCAGTAACCATTATCACCTCCTGGAAATCTTTGTTGTGGTGCCTTTCTTGCTCACGCTTCTTACCTTCTCCCCATATGTACACTCTCTCTCCCATCAGGTTTGTATTTTTTCATCCTTATGTCCAATAACTTGAATGTTTTTTCATGCTTAGAATCGCGTTAAAGAGGTACCTATACTCAATGCAATTTTGCTCATGTCCCCCACATTGTCAATTGTCCCCCACTTCATACACACATCTTTGTAATCTATTAAATCTCAATTGCCCTCATTTGTCGTCTATCCCTCCTGCTGTAACAGAGGGGGGAGATTGGAATAAGGATGACACTCACTGCCTTTGGTGCTCACAAGCTTCTTAGGATGTTGTCATCATTGAGAAACAACTGTGCAGTTGTGCTCTAGAGCCATTCACTGTGATTGCAGGGTGACTGACAGTGAGCTGGCGGCAGATGCATCTTGTTTTATGCCATATGCACAAAGAGACATTGCCATTTGGTTTTGTGGTGGTAATAGCATTGTAGTATCTCTTTTTGTTGTTGGAAGTTGTTTGTTTACACTGGAGCACGCAATCATTGAACCCTCTAATTGATATATGTTTCACCCAACGAATCATTTTCATTCCCCACAGAACACCATTAGCACAATACACTATTGATTCTGTTGAATATACATTTTTAATACTTAAAACTCGTCTGGCCACTTGTCTTTAGGCTCCACCTTGCCTATTACAGGGTTGGACCTCCCCTTTTGCCTTCAGGAACTGGCCTTCATCCTTTTCGTGGTAGTGATGGCCTAATCTTTCGGGCTATCCGTCCCGTTCTGACGGGTCCCGGAGCGGACTTTTAAAAAGTCCGCCATTCCGCTCCTTTCGCGGACAGATTCCAAATTCCCCGCCTCTAGGCGAACACCCGTACTGTCCCGCGGCGAGAAGGATGCGTTGCGAATCATGCTTGTTCGCTTGGCTCCGAACTGTCCGCCTTGCGGTCAGTTTTTGGCCATGCATCTATTCGTGGGGATAAATTCTTTTTTTTTTTTTTTTTTTTTTTTTTATTTTTTTTTTTACGTTTTTATTTTTTTTTTTTTTTTGTTTTTTTTTTTTTTTTTTTTTTTTTTTTTTTGTTTTTTTTTTTTTTTTTTTTTTTTTTTTTTTTTTTTTTTTTTTTTTTTTTTTTTTACCGAAATTCATTCCCGAGACTTGTTCCATATTGACCTCGATAGCATCATGCAGTTGCTCAAATCTATCGGCTGATCATGTCCATGATGCAAATTCTCCCTTCCACACATCCTAAAAGGTGCTTTATTCTGTGATGTCCGGTCTCTGGTGACTGTGGATGGGCCATTTGAGTATGGTGAACTCCTTGTTGTCATGTTTAAAAAATTACCAGTCTAGGGCTTGGCTTGTATGGCACCGAGGGCAGCTTTGTTTGAGACCGGAGCTCTCTCGTCCCATGTCCTCTGCTTTGGTACTGCTGACAGCCTTTCTGTACTCCCTCCACTATGGCAACAAACGTCCCCATACCGTGACCCCCAAGACTGCCAGTACCCTGTCCTGCGCCGTTCCCCCGCCTTCCACTGATCGTCTGCTTGCGCGATACTTCGGCGGAAGCGGGAGTCAGTCCTTGGGCCAAATGGCCGCCACTGTTCCCCCTCCTGCTGCTGGCTCTCCTGTTAACGCCTGAGGTCTTGATGGGAGCCTCAGAGTTTCCCCACGGAGCACAGAAAGCTGATTGGGTACGCGTTCTCTCCACTCTTCCTCCCCCTACTCCAGACCTCTTTGCCCAGGACTTCCCCTGCCCTCATCCCAGCTACATATCCTGGTGCAAGATGGCGGCCCCCCGCCGGCTCTTCCGCACGTGGCTGACACCGCTCTGTGTGTGTGTCTCCTCTGGCTCTCCTTGGCCTTTCGCCTTGACCATGGGCTAATGCCTGCCTTCTCCCCTCATGATTTGCTGGCCTATTTTGGGGTGTGCCTCTGGCAGTGTCTATTGGGCCTGCGCCATCTGATCTGACAGGACCTCTGTCCCTGTGGGAATTGTGGCTCTAACTCAGGCCCCCACTGAATCGCTCAGTGCCCACTTCTTGGGCGTTTGTCTCTCCCCTCCATATATACAGTACCTATCGCCCAACTCGTGTTGCCATCGTTCTCGTAACACCAATGCCTTCGTGCTCCTCTTCCCCTCCTTTGGGTTGGTGGAGGACTTTCCCAGTGGCGAGACTTTGCCGCACGTTTTTTCCCTACTAGAGAGGATCTTCGAGCCCTTCGTGCATGGAGGTAGAGATCTTGTTCGTTCGGAAATTGGCTTGTTGCTGCGCACAACAGCCCTCCTCCACCCTCTCTGACCGCGGGGTGTGATCACGTTGAGCATTACACTCATGCCTTCATAATGTTGAAATTTTTTGCTGTGCTTCTTGTACCTGTTTGTTTTACAGGCTTAGGGTTCGCTATTCGTGAGATGAACGTATCTGGATGATATAGTAACAGGGGCCTCCCTTTATAATATCAGGGTTCGTGGTTTTTTCCGGCGGTCGATCAGGCGGGGATTTTGCTCAACTTGTTTTTTAGGATCTTTTCACTCCATCCTGGGCCTCCGGCCTAGAGGCCCCCGTCTCTAGTCCCGTGACTTTGGTTTTGCTGTATCGCATGTTTTGCCCTCAGGATGGAATTATGAAGAAGGCTCGCTCCCTGGCCTTCTATTGATTTTGATGGTGCTCAGGTGTTCAGCTTATGCTGACCTGTCGGCTACACCCTTCTCCAACGCCTGTGCTCCGCATCCTTCTGGCATTGCTCCGGTTTTGTGAAAATTCAGATTTACCAGCTTGGTGGCTTTGTCCTGTTTATTCTGATAGCCCGGAGTAGATTTTTGGCAGAACCAGTATCCTCAGTTTGTATCCGTGTATGCCTTGAGTGTGGCGTTCTGCAAGGATCTCTATTTGGTCCATGGCTCTGTTACCGGCGTCTCCTCCTCCCCTATTGTGTGCTTCCGATCACGCCCTTCCCGCCACCTCCTGGCCTCCCCCGCGCTCACTCCTGCCCAGAATAGTTGGCATGTTGTGGTGTCCTCAGTCCAGGCGGGTTGTTCCCCCGCCTCCTCACTCGTGCCGTCGATGGTGGCTTTTATGACTGTCATCCCTACCAGTATCCACTGTTTGCTTTGATCGTTCTGCTGTTTTATCCTTTGTCTTTTGTTTAACTCATTTTTTCTTTTTTCTACAGTTCTTCTTGGCTGCTTTCTCTCCTTTCCTGGGTTGCTCTGATATGTGTTTGTGTTTTGGATATTGCTTTCTATGTGATGATCCTTGGCCCGGGTTTCGGCTGGGGGTCGCACCACTGTTATTACTGCTGTTTTGGGTTCCTGGTTCATTTTCCAGTTTTTTCTCAGATTGCAGGTTTAGTGGTTGCGGGGTTTTTTTTTTGGTGTTCTTCTCCTTCTGTGCCGCCTGGGCTACGTTGGCCCCTCCCTCCGGGTCTCGCCGGTGTATCCCGTTTTTTTTTCTTGGACCTGCCTTCCTTGCTTCCCTTTGGGGGAGCGGATTCCATAGGGGTATCACGGATTCCTCTTCCGATTGTTTTCATTGTTTTTTTTATTGATGGTTGTTTACCCTTTTTTTGTGTGTGTTTTTATTTGTTTTTTTTCTATGTGTCTTTCCTTTTTCTGCCTTTTTTTCTTTTTTGTTGGTTTTTGTGTTTTTGTTCTGCTCTCTCCGTGCGGGTTCCATCTTCTTCCCTTGGTTCCCCGTTTTGGGCCTCTCCGACCCGTTTGTGTCTGCATGGGCAATTGCTGATCGCCTTATGCCGGATTCCTTTGATTTTTCCTTTGATTCACTATAGCTGTGTGCTTCTTCTTCCTATCTCCTTAGTTGCCCATGGTTATAGATATTATCCTCTTAATGTGTGAAAGGGCTTTATTCTTTCCAATGTCAAGCTGCCTTGTGTTCGTTGGGGGAATTTTTTTCTAGGCCGTTTCTGTGTTGGCAATTTGTGTGTTTTTTCAGGAGACCGCCTTTGCCGGGGGCTCTTGTCCACTTTGTGATGGCGCTGTTTCATTTCCCCCACTCCTATCTTGCCTCTTTCCGCCCGTTAAATGGCTGGGGTGGCATATTGGTTTAAAGCTAGTTCCTCGCCTTTTTTGTTCTCCGGGACTCCCGATAGTGATGCCCGAAGGGTCATTGCCTGATTTCTCTGTGAGGCTCCATTGGCTATTTGGGTCGCGAGCTTTGGGCTTCTGCAATATTTACTTCGGCCTAACTCTAGACCAAATTTCTTCGTTCCTTACTCGTTTTATCGTCGCTCTTGTTTTCCTTCACCATCACCGCTATTTAGTGGTGGTGCTTGAGATTTTTACATTGTCCATTGTTCCTCTACTGTGGGATCGGTTGGCTTCCCTGTCGCCCATGGTCCCCACCCCTCGTCTTTTCTGCGGCTTCTCTAGGTCCCTTCCGCCATCTGACTAGTACGTCGTGGGCTTTTGCACTTGGCGTTGTGCATATATCCCGTGTTACAATACGTTTCCCCCTTTTATTGTGTCTTCCATCCCCTGATACTCATACCCGCATTGGATTATCTTTTTGTTAATAATCCTACCATTGCGCTCGTGTGCTCCTCCTGCATCGATTCTATTTTTTTAGTTTGTTTCTTTTTCTTTTTCTTTTCTTTTGTGTTACTTTTTTTCTAAATTCTTTCATTCGTATCCTTCTGATTCTAATCTTTTGTTTCTGCTCTATGTGTTTCTTTTTCTTTTAATTGTGTTTCTTCTTGTGGGCGTCATTCTTTGTTCTCTTCACTTATTGGTTATGTTCGTGTGGGTTTTAATGCTATGTTGGTATGAAGGAGATTTAATACAAGCTTAGAGTCCTTTTATTCAGCTTTAGCTCTGACGCTGGTAGATGTAGATATCGTGGTATGTCAGGCTTTTGTGTTTGTGTAGATTAGGTGCTTCCTTCTGGATATGCTGGGATATGGGGGTCTCATACGCTTAAATTGTGAGTTTCGATTCGTTTGTTAAGTTATGATAGTTTACGTCTGTATTAGCATCTGATGGGTCGTTCTGGGGTGGATGTCTAATTTCTCATCTGTTTGGCCTATAACTTGAATTTAATAAATAGACTTCTTGAAGTCTGATCCAATCGTGTTATACTTTCTGTCAGTTATGATGCCGGTGTGTGTAACCTTAGTAGTTGTGGCGATATTCTAATATGATCATGGTGATGTTTCACTAGTTTGACTGTCATTTTGGTTGTGATACAGGGATAAGTGGGGTATGTTGTGCTGTAGTATGTTATTAAAATATATTTGCAATGTGTAGAGTTGTTGTGTTACTGATGCGAATGTTTGTTCGTAATTATATTGTAGAGATGGAATACAGCTATAACTAGGTAGATTATAATTGGTCTTTAGACACTTGAGCAATTGAATGATATAGAAAAAGTAGGGATTGTTAGGGTAGGGATTTAAGGATTCTACTCGTTGATTATTTAGGTAGACGAATGGTTGGGTTCTTGGTATAATTTGGTTTTGGTAAATTCGGCTCGGCTAGATTAATGTGAGCATGTTTTTCCGTTGCTTGGTTAGTGCGATTTCCTGAATTAGACGCGTAGGAAGGTTATCTGGTTCTTGTAAGTCGTGGTTTAAATACTTTTGGGTCTTCTGGGTGTTTCATTGTTTTTGGAGATGCTAGGGTAGATGAGGTGGTCATTCTTGTTGCTCAGGGTTTTAGTGGTGGCTGCTGTTAACTGGTTGGGGGCGGCTGCATTGAAGTTTGGCGGAAGTTTAAGAGTATCTTGCTAGTAGGGGAAAAGTTCGGAGTGTTCTGGTGTTACTGATAATCAGGGTGATCATCATTTCGTTGGGTGATTGTGGTTGAAATGAAAGATTGAGGGAGGTTGGTGATCGGTGTAATCCGGTATTGAGTTTTCGGTCTATCGACCCTCTCTTTTTGGTCTCTGATCATGCCCAGTGACCTTACGTCTAGATCCTCGGTGGCTCCACCCTTAAAACCCTGCCATTGGCAATTAAATGATTTTTTGCTGAATAGCTAACCCACTATTGCGGCTTATAATCAATCCTGTTCCTCCCTCCGTCAGTATTTTCAAGATCTGACCCACTTATTGTCCCTTCCCGCGCCACGTTGTGGGAGGCTCATAAGGCTGCTTCGTAGGCCGGTGCAGTCTTCCTTTCTCTTTCTTCCTCCTTGAGAGGGATGTGTGCGGAGGCCTCGGCGTGTGCTAGGTTTGGAGGTTGAACTCCAGTCGCTCGAGTCCCAACTCCCTGTCTGCCCGTCCCCCCTCTTTTGTTTTGAACGCATTGCCGCTTATTTATGGCGTCCCACTTAGGAGTTTTGGCTCTTGGGAAGGTTGAGAGATCCTTGGCGGGCGCTGCGGCAGCTTTTTTTCGGGATTAAAGGGTATAGGCCCACAATAACGCTATTTGGTCCAAATAAGAAAAGATACAAGATCGCTGAAGGAGACATCATATCTTGCGGGCCCCTGGTCCGTTTATAAGACCGCCAAAAGGTTTGCCTCAGTCGCATTCCGTCGAATCGGCTCCGGGTTTTCAAGGGAGGATTACCTCCTCCTCTATCATTACCCGGTATCGCCCTGCTGTCCGCCTGCCCCTGCCTTTGTTTACAGAGTTCGGAGCTATTTAGAAATCTGGTTGGGATGCCCCCGCTCACATATTCGGATGTCTCTGATCTTAATGCCAACGCCATTGAACTGATCTAGAAATTCGGAGACTATCAAATCGCTGCCGAAGGGGGAGTTAAGGGCCCCCGCGGGTCCCGATGGCCTTTCCGTATTCCTACGCTAAAGCCTTTTCCCATATTCTGTTCCCCCATGTTTCCCTTGGTTTCAGGGTAGCTTTCTGGCCGGTACCCCCAGACCCCCCCAACCCGATCCCCTCGGAAATGCAGAAGAAATCGCATGTGAAACGGTCCCTCCCTAATCCTGGTAAGATAGGACCTACTCATGTGCTCCAACTATCGGCCCCCATTGCTTTGCTTACTGCGGACCTTAAAATATTACCAAGCTCGGCCTGCCGCTTAGTCCGTGCTTGGCCCTCTGTCATTCATAAGGACCAGTGGTTGTTTCTCTTTCGTCTCTTTTCTGCCTTTCGACAAGGCGGGGGATAACACTCGGCGGGCTGTGGATATATAGATATTAGGCTAACAAATCCTGAATGGAGGTCCTGCTCTTAAGCCCTTGGATGCAGAAAAGAGGCCTTCGATAGGCTCAGCTGGCCTGTTCTTTTTGAGTGCTGAACTAGTTGGGGTTCGTGCCCCTTTTTCTGACTGCTATATTGGGACTCTACCTCCTCGCCTACGGCACTATTAAGACTCCGTTTGCTTTCTTTCTTCAGCCCTTCCAAATCTTTCAATGGCACGCGCCAGGGTTGCCACCCTTTCCGCGTTGCTCTTTGCCTTTCAGTTGAACCTCTGGGTTCTATGCCATATCGTGCCATCCTGCATCCTCCGTGGGTGGTCCCCGTACGAGATCAGAGTTAAGAAGGTGTCCCTATATGCAGATGACATTCTCTTACTCTCCTCAGCCCCTGACTCCCTTCCGAATCTTCATGGCCTTGCTGGGTTACTTTGGTTTCTCTTTCTGGCTCTATTGATCAACGAACTCTAAGTCGGAGGCTTTACCCCTCGATTTTTGCCCCCCGCCGGCTCTTTATTTACTGTCCTTCTCTTCGGTCGGGCTCATCTCCTCTTTCCTTATGCTTGGAAGTCGAGGTCTTCTTAAATTCTGGGGTTGCATCTCAGCTCACCTAGTTCCTACTCGTCCCTCTTATCTGGTGTGAACTTTGCCCTCCCCCTTTTTTAATGACATTCGTTCTTGCCTTCCTGAGTGTACATGGAGTGTCTCCGTGTGACGCGCTTTCCTTTTTTGGTTCGGCATAGCCACGGTTAAAATGGTCAATTCTCCCGAAGTTGTTGTATCTCTTTGAGGACGGTGCCGTGCCGGGTTTCTTCGCCCTCCGCATCATATGAAGAAGTGTCAAAATGACCTTCCTCAATTTGTGCCTGGAATTATGTGGCCGCCAATGGGGTGGCTAGCTCTGTCCTCTTTGCCCCTCGGGAGCATGGGTGTTTGTCTTTCCCTCACCTCCGGAAATATTTTTGTGTAGGGTCGCTCCAGCTGCGTGCGTGTAGCGTCATTGACTTCCTTGAAGTCTTCAATCGTTGGACTGAGCTCGTGAAGTAAACTCTGTATGGCCCTGTTCGACACCTAATTCCCTATTGTGGAACTGGGTTGATGCCTCTTTAGAGTCCCCTCTCTCCTCCGCTCTCCCCCTCGGTGTCGCTTCACCATGGTGATTATGCGGGGGCTAGGGATCAATTTGGTCTCCTGTTCGGCCTCGGCTCGTTGCTCACCTCTTTCTTGTTACCCCCAGATTCCGATCGCTTAACGTTTCCCATGTCGTCCCCCTTGGTCTCGTCTGTGGCCGTTCTTTTCCATTTTGGTCATTTTATTACGTTTGCAACCAGGGGCGCCTAACACCTTTCTCTGGCCCTCCAGGGATAATATATGCATTTAAACTGTCCTGCCCGGGCTTTCTACGGATTCTTCAGATTCGCCATTATGGCACTTTCCTTTTGCTGGTCTCTGGTTCCTGTTTTGTCGGCATTGACGCCGTTTGAACGGTTGTGTCTGGGCGGTTTCTCTCGCAAGGGGCCTTCTGTCTGAGATTTTTACAACATTTCTGGTTTCCTTTGCAATCCGGATTCCGACTTCCGCCATGCTTGTATATGCTGAAGTGGGACATGGTCCTGTTAATGGAAATTCCCTTATAAACCTGGCAGCTTATTTGGTCAAGTGCTGCCAGTCCTCTATGTGTACTCTCGCTAAGGATCATCATAAAATTCTGTTTCCATTGGTACCTGACCCCTGATTGAGACTCCATGTCTGATTTTTCCCCCGACTTCGATCGTGCTGGGCGTTGCGTGTGTTTGAGCGGGGCTTCCCTGTTCCATGTTTTTTTGGCAATGCCCTGTCTGATCGCCCCTTTTGGGAGTCCCGTTACGGGGTTTGGTTTGAGAAGTTTTTTGAGTCGCAGTTTTTGCCCCTCTCCCCCCCCTCACTTACTTGTTGGGCCTTCCGCCCCTCTAAGTTTTCCAAACTCCAAGCGACTTTTTTCCCAGTTTCCTTTTATTTTTATCTGGTACGGCGTAGTCGGCGGTGTCTGATCTCCCTCAATTGGAAGTCCCTGTATGCCCCCGCCCGTCTCTGGTCGGATCTGCACTCTGCCAGAGTCAGGGATCATTCGCCTTATGGAACAGATTCGCTCTCGCATCTATGATACGGTGACAAGTTCCAGGGTGTGTGGGAGGGGTGGGATGCCATGGCAATTTGTCTTATTGAGGGATGTCGGTTGGCGGGTTTGATGTGGGTGTCCCCGGGGTGTGGGGGTTAGGCTTGTTTGGCTTATCCATTAATTGGGTTTTTCAGGGTGTTTTTGCCCTGTCTGGTTATTGTCTCCTCGTTTTGCTTGGTTCTGGTTTTTCTTTTTTTTTTTTTTTTTTTTTTTTTTTTGTTTTTTTTTTTTTTTTTTTTTTCTTTTTCTTTTGGGGGTTTTTTCTGTTTATTGAGTTTTTTTGCTAGCTGGCTCTGGTCCACTGTTTAACTCAGGTAGTCGTTCATTCACTATTAGTGCCGGCAATGCTGGCATTGCCCCTGTTTGTATATTGCGAGTATTGAGGTTGATTTCTGTTTTTGTTATTGCATGGTTTCTCTTTTCTATTTTGTATTGTACAAAAATTTCTATAAATAAACAGTTTAAAAAAAAACAAAAAAAAAAACAGTCTGAGATGATTCGAGTTTTATAACATGGTGCATTATCCTGCTGGAAGTAGCCTTCAGAAGATGGGTACACTGTGGTCATAAAGGGATGGACATGTCGTGGCAACCTCTGGCCATTCCCCTCTGCCATTTGGCATCAACAAGGCATTTGAGCCCACAGAACTGTCGCTCACTGGATTTTTTCCCTTTTTCGGACCATTCTCTGTAAACCCTAGAGATGGTTGTGCGTGACAATCCCAAAAGATCAGAAGTTTCTGGTTCGTCTTGACCATGTCAACATGCTAAAATGCATTGAGTTGCAACCATGTGATTGGCTGATCAGTAATGTGTGTCAACAAGCAGTTGGTAAGGTGTGCTTAATAAAGTGGTCGGTGAGTATATTTATGCTCATGGCCAATTTATAACTCATTTAAATGAACGAACAAACAGAAATCTAGGCTAGTAACACCTGAGTTGTGAGCAGGATACGTCAAACACCTTGCTTTTCTTGTTTGTAAAAAAATTGTTGAAATTTCCTGCAGTCTTAGTGCAAGCTAATACTAACAATGTTTCCTACCCCACACGGAGAATCTCCTGAGACCTACGTGACTCACAAGTAGCCAATGAAATGTTCAGCTCCACAAACATTACATACCTCGCTAGATGACAAGCTCTCCGCTGCCAGCTGAAATTTATATTGACTTTCTATCGAAAGTCTATGCCAGGTGCTGCCTTACTTTCATTATGTTGAACCATTGTGTTCCTGTATTCATTTTACACTTAAATGGCAATCTAAAATTCCAGAACGCTGAAAGAAACCATTGACATTGTGCCTGTAGACAATACTTACGTGGTTATTGCTCGGAATTCATATTTCTTGCAAACAAACTTTAAGATTGCTGTGCAAGGGACATTTAAGGCGTAGCTCCAACAAACAAAAAATATTGCACTGTAATACAGTAAAGCTAGCACAGTTTAATGCAACTACTTTTTATTCAAATGAGAAAATGTTGCATCAAAATAGCATGCAAGGATATGATCTAATATTAAAGTGCACTGTTGCTCTGCAGATGCTATATCAGAACTAGTGTTGAGCTGAAATGTTCGATTTTCGAATATTTAGCTCGAATATCGCCATTTCGCGAATATTCGCGAATATATCATCGGATATCCAACGCGAACGCGATTTTCCGCGATTTATTGCGCTTTTATAATCGCGATCCATTGCAATGAATGGGATCGCGATTATATCATCGCAATGCGATTTTTTAAAACGGAAATGACGGATATTCTCCCAGTCGAATATCCGAGCTCCATTGACTTGCATGCATTGCGCATATTTGGTCGCATTGCGCTTTCTCAGATAATCGCAATTTCGGATTCCGCCATTCTCTATTGACTTCAATGTATTGCGCATATTTGGTCGCATTGAGCTTTCTCGGATAATCGCAATTTCGGATTTCGCCATTCTCCATTGACTTCAATGTATTGCGCATATGTGGTCGCATTGCGCTTTCTCGGATAATCGCGATTTCGGATTCCGCCATTCTCCATTGACTTCAATGTATTGCGCATATTTGGTCGCATTGCGCTTTCTCGGATAATCGCGATTTCGGATTCCGCCATTCTCCATTGACTTGCATGCATTGCGCATATTGGGTCGCAAGTGCGATTGTTAGATCGCAATTCATGTCGTAAATGCGGATATTCGAGATTACGAATATGGAATCGAATATTATGGTGGATCGCGAAATTAAGCGAATTTGAATATTGCCTAGTCGCTCATCACTAATCAGAACTAGAGATGGTCGAATTCCTTTAAAAAATGTGTCCATTGTGTCCCCTGAGCATTGTATCATCACCAAACTTGCTGGAGAAGGGTTGGGGGTACACTACAAAAAAAATTGTCTCTAACACAAATAATTTTGTGATGATCAGGGGCTTTGCAATCAGCTCACAAAGTCAGCTAGTCGAAAAATGTGTCCATCTCTAATCAGAACTGACAATGTTTGGTAAATTACCATGGTGGATGTACTCTCAGGTAAGACACTTCCTACTCCAGAAATCCTCCTCACATCTCTATAGCAGACCCCCGCTGGTTTTGAAAAGCTTTGTATGGGCCAGGCTCCCACAAGACATATGATATATTTCCTATATAAATCATTAGAAGATATAGCCCAAGATTCTCTTCCCTGAAAGTAAAATTGGAAACTATGTTAAAGAAATCCTTCTCAGGCTAAGAGTGGGAGGAGATTGGGTTACAGCTCACAAGAGTTCCTGGAGTAGCAGAGAATAGGAAAACAATTATGAAATATTAACCCATTGGTACAGAACTCCTGAGATTTAAGGTAGCCATGCACAGTTCAATATTTAAAATCTATAATCTTTAGATAAAAATTTATTGAACTTATTGAGAGCAATCATACCATTGGGTTTCAATATGTACATCCACTATTGCCGAATGGATGAAAAAAATATATATATGCTCATGAGGCTCATGAGAACTTTTACAAAGCAAACATGACCAAATGAAACATTATACTATATGGAGATGTTGGTCTATTTTCTTTCTTTATAAAGATAAATGCTTTGCTCTACTTTCTGGTGATCCGTAAGGCTGGGCATACATATTTTTTTATTGATTCGCAGTGATCATTTGCTCTCGAATCAATTGCATCCAGCCTTTCTTTGAGAAGAAAGCTTGATTGAACAGGAACGATTGCCATCCAAAATATCAATCGAGATTGACTGTGCAGAAGTGCTGCGCATCGATTCTCTGTTGAATCGATGATGCTCAAGCACAGTGTGGTGATGTCATCACAGTGTGCTCGAGGGTTTGTCGATTGAACGGGTATTTACCTGTGTATTTTCACGCTAAGAGATTATCTATACTGCCATTCCTAAATAAGGTTAACTGAAGACCCCTCTCTTCCTTGAAGAGTTTCATTAAACCTTTTTATGTTGCTTCAACTGGGAGATTAAGTCAGTGACACTTTGATTTAACTTTTTGCTTTGTCAAATTTTGTATGTGTACTGAATATTTTTACTTACACATTTTTTATATTTTATTTTATATTTCTGTTTTCCTGTCATTTAGATTTTTGGTCTACTTTGACTTTTCTATGTTTATGTTTGTAAAATTTAAATAACAGTAGAGTGTTGTACAGTGTTAGCCATCAATGAATATAGAGAGTTTGGAGTTTAAGTGATCCCCTTTTATTGGCTAACTGAAGTCATTAGAGAAGCAAGCTTTCGGGATGTTGCAGATCCCTTCTTTAGGCATAATTAATAGGAATTATGCCTGAAGAAGTGATCTGCGACATCCCGAAAGCTTGCTTCTCTAATTTTCTCAAAAGTCAGGGGTCGTCTTATAGGTGGGTGCCAGGGCCGCCGAGCATCTAGGGGGACCCGGAGGTCTGCTGCGCTCTGGCTGAGAAGAGGAGAGTGAATGCAGCATTGCCCTCGGGCCACTCTCAGCTGTGTGTGAAAGGAGCCAGTTATATGCTGCTACTTTGACAGCAAATGCTCACTAGTGACATTGTGGGTGAAATTGGTATTGCTGGGAGATTGCGATTAGAGCTAGAACACATTAAATATCTGTACAAACACTTCACTTATAATTTATACACAGCTGTAAAAGTTATGTTTTTTAGATTGCCAACATTCTTTCAGTTTTTATTGTTAAATGTATACAATTTATGTCCCATGGATGCAGATAGGGGTCAAATTGGCAATATACATTACTAATCCAAAAAAAAGATTGGACTTCTAAGATATATGGGGTTTGAAAGTCAGAGTAGGCATATGTAAGGCCCTAGCTTCACATCCGCTAAAAAAAAATGTATTTGGTGTGCGTTGGAAGAGGGGTAGTCTTATATGGTGAGTATATCCCAATATATTTCAACTGGAAAAGTCGGGGTTGTCTAATACGCCCAGTTGAAAAATACGGTACATAAAAATCTAAATACACAATAAACATTGCAGCCAAAACACTTCTTCGCATTCTAGAGGAGAGCAGCACCAGAGATTGACTGCCTCACTCACTGATCTCATGCAGAGCAGATGTGTCAGCAAAGGCATCTGTCATATTCGACATTATAATAGAATAGAGAGGGGTCTAATTGGACCCAAAAGTGCTGATTTGCCACATCCCAACTCGATATATTAAAGAAAAAAAGAAAATGTTTTCCCTCATAAAATGAGGGACATGGGGACTTTAAAGGGCAGTATCAGACTTGAAAATATCATAAAACGTATTTTTATTGTGAAGATACACAGTGTACAATATTTTTAAAGAAATATAATAATAGCATCACATTGCATATCGTTACATTTGGGTTACATCACCAATGTCATATATGTCTTTATCCTCAACATGTTTCGCTGGGTAGCTTCGTCAGGAGGTATCAGAAATATATGTACATCACAATTTTCCCAGGTCTCTATACCTGACCTTCCCCTCGGTTCCCAACACACATTTCTCTTCCACTTTTGGATCTATTTTTTTTCATTTTTTTTCTTTTCTTTCCTTTTTTTTTCCCCCTTTTTTTCTTCCGCTTTCCTGATTCTTCCTCTCACCTCTTTCAACAGCCTTTCACACTTTATAGTTTGTCACTTTACCCCTACATATAGCTTTTAAATCACTCACTCACACACTATCACCCACCGTTTGTCCCTACCCCCCATCCTTTCCTCATCACCCACATACCACTTGGCACTACCCCTCATCCTTTCCTTATCGCCCAGCCGATAATCCTTG
>CM070035.1:65306352-65321800 GCA_036250615.1 Ptychadena robeensis | reverse complement strand
GCTATTATTATATTTCTTTAAAAATATTGTACACTGTGTATCTTCACAATAAAAATACGTGTTATGATATTTTCAAGTCTGATACTGCCCTTTAAAGTCCCCGTGTCCCTCATTTTATGAGGGAAAACATTTTCTTTTTTTCTTTAATATATCTGTCATATTCATCCGTGCTGCCATGCCACCTTGCAGATCATGTTTCTCCTGGCAGCTTTCCAGCTGTGGTTTGGATGTGGGTGTCAGGTGCAGTTGCAAGGGTAAGATAATCTGCCCTGGAGAGCCTAATCTGACCCGGGGGTCATAGTTTGAGGACCATTGCTAAAGACCTTTGACTGTCTTCTATCTTTTCTATAGGATTTAATTACTAATGTCTCAAGTATTGGAAACATTATTTTCAATGTGGCACTATCAATATAGGGGAATTAGAGCCTCTTTGTGGATACCAGTTCAATAACCCAGCATATTATTTCTATAGTCTACTCCCATTTTAAATTGTTTGCTTAATTGACAGTTATCAATTGACATTTGTATGCAAAAATTGTTTTTTGTTCTTTTTTACAAACTAAAAAAATGTTAGGTTGCTGCTTTTGTTTTTTTGTTTTTTTTTTTGCATTTTAATGTACTTCTTTACATCCAAATCTGCCCTTCCATTGTATACTGACTGACTGTGTGGGAAAAACTTGGAACTGTTCCATACAGTACCCAGCATGTGAACATGCTATGCGCAAATGCAGCATGTATACTGTGAAAGAGCAACAAAAAAGTTTTTCTCCAGTTTCCATCTGATTTTTTAAACAGTAGTTTGCACAGTGGTAGAACGAAAATCCGTAACAAACAAGTTGTGCCTTGAACTGGGGCAAGTGCATCTACTTAAAGAGAAGCCATTACTCAGATGTCAGGTTGCTTTTTCTTGTATAGCTCTTTTATAGGGTTAAGTGTCAGGACATTTGTTTGCAGCACAGAGATCCTAAGATTTCTTTACCCTTAGAATTATTTCTTTGTTCCGCTTACTAAACACCACCATAGCATGATTTTATGGCTTGGATGAAACCTTTTCTCTCTTTTTCTGCTCTACTCCTGTACAGAATGTATGGACATATAAAATACAATCATGTCACAATTCTAAAGTTGTGCCTTTTGCATGTTTTTTACTGGTGAAAAGGTTTATATTGGGGAATAATTTTTTATCTTCACACTTGGCTTCTTAACATGGTATTGTAACCAAGATAGCTAGGGGGGAAGTTACGGTTATATATCGGAACATATCTTTAGTCTCATAGGTCCCCTTTATGACCCCAGTCAGCAATTAAAATGAAAATACTATGTTCTCTGCAATTCGCTATGGTTGGCAAGATTATTAAAAAAATGTTTTTCCAGCTATAACATTAATTTCTGAAAATGTACATGCTTTTAAAATATTTTTCATATTCCTTTTAACCTCTCCTAAAATATTGATGACTATATCGTGATGTCACCAATATCACTGTTGTTCAGAGGTTTTGCAATTATTGTGAAAAATTTGCAATATAAATTTGCAAAATTAGCATGAAATTTTCT
Source organism: Ptychadena robeensis (assembly GCA_036250615.1). NCBI lineage: Eukaryota > Metazoa > Chordata > Amphibia > Anura > Ptychadenidae > Ptychadena > Ptychadena robeensis. Next base: position 65,320,246 of record CM070035.1, on the reverse strand, counting down.
CTACAATACTATTTCACTATTGAATTTCTTATGTCAAAGTCACCCATTGACAACTGCTAGTGCACAGGTACAGCCAGTGTGGCACTACTGGAAAGGGCATGGACAGTGTAGGCCCTAGATGTCAAAATATGTAAATTATGGGGCAAAAGGGATATGAGAATCTTAGTTTGCTATTCAGGGTGTTAGGGGGAAGACTCTAGAGTATTTCTGATAACATATACCTGAACAAAACATGAAATACTTTTAGTTAAGGTAGGAATACACATATAGATATACTCTTTTACTATTGAATTTCTTATGTCAAAGTCACCCATTGACAACCACTATGACGCTAGTGCACAGGTACAGCCAGTGTGGCACTACAGGAAAGGGCATGGACAGTGTAGGCCCTAGATGTCAAAGTATGTAAGTTATGGGGCAAAAGGGGTATGAGAATCTCAGTTGGCTGTTCAGGGTGTTTGGGGGAAGACTCTAGAGTATTTCTGATAACATATACCTGAACAAAACATGAAATACATCAAGTTAAGGTAGGAATACACGTATAGATTTTTGTGCCTATATCGAATGTATACACTGTATTTTCGTTCGACCGAACTGTACTGGAAAGAAATTTTGTTCGATTTTTGAACAAGAAAATGGTTCATTCAAATTTATGAGATCGAATGAAAATGATCGAATTAAGCGATGGTACGTTCGCTTTACATTTGTTTTTTACACGATAGATGAAAATTTACCAACATGTCCGATCAGCTTTCGATAGATTTTTGGTTCGAAATCGTTCACTTTTGTTCAAAAGTTGGTCAAACTAAACCTTTGTTCGGTTTTCAATTTTCGTTCCAAGGATTAAAAATCTATCATTTAGAATCTATCGAACAATAAAATGTATTCCCACCTTTACAATAACTTTACAACAGTCTAAGAGATCTTAAGCTAGCCATACATATGTCGACTCGTGAGCGATCGATCACCCATCCGATCGATTCCGGTGAAGCCACAGGCGTCGATCGATCGCTCAATCAAGGCTGTGCCTACCACCTTAGGCCACCGATTCCTGGACGATTCTGTTCCCGATCGATCGCTTCACAAATGTCAACTCCCCTTGATGTGTTCTCAATCGATCAGAAAAGACCAACAGGTTGGTTCTCTGGCCGATCCGATTTGGGGGCCAAGTCGATCGGGCATGGTCGATCGGTCAAGGTGGGCTGCACTCGATTCCTCGGCGATCGATCGGCGTGCACGTGCCCGGTGATCGATCGCCCAGGAATCATGTGGGAAATCGACCTGTGTATGGCTACCTTTACACATCAGATTCCTTGAGAGAATTAGTAAAATATTCAAAAATCTAATTTTAGTATCCATTTCCTTTTAATGCTATAAGTTACATTGTTGTGTAATCCTACTAAAGGTTTCATTGATTTCAATTATTTACAACGCTATTCATGCAAAACATGAAAACAGGGTATCTTTAAAGCAGAGATTCTTTTATTGTGCTTGATTGTGCAGCATCCTAAAATTCTAGTGGAAGAGATGAAATGCCACATTTACATCAACTCAAAAGTAATATGATACAATGGAAACTGTGCAAGTTTTCATCCGGTTCAGCATACACTGGCCGATCATTTTCACAAATGTAAAAATCCAGTACCTGGTTAATGACCCTTTGCATGGATGTCTTTAAGGAAAGATAAATTCCTGGTAAGATTTTTATTATGAATTTCAGAGTCATGGAGCCTCATAACTTGACATTCAACATGTTATAAATTTAGCCAATAGTAGTCCATTATTACTGCATAAATATTGATAATTGGCACATTAGCACAATAAAAGAATGAACTAAATAGTACATATAAGGTAACACAACACATGAGTTCACTCTGCAAGAATCCTAGTAAGAGAATAAGGCATCGTTTAAATTACGTGCTTTTCCTTGATTTAAAATTATGTGTTCCATTGTGTTTTTATGTTACTATTGTTTGGCCTGGACCATTGGGCAACCTAATTGAATGGAATTTTTAAGAGGTTTAGCTTGAAAAGAAAAGTGAATGGGGTTATACAGTTTAACCCTTGCACGTGCTGCTACTCATGGCTTTACTTGAATGTTTTTCTTACACTAATCCAGTCTGCAGGTTTAGAAAATAACATAGAGAGACCGCAAATACCTGCACACTAATCCTGGTTTAGGCAATTTTATGCATACTCACTTAACCCACATACAAGATATAATTCTGTATATACAGTATATGGACAACAAGCAATGCATACACTACAACATATTTCACCTGTAAAATTAGCATATGCAAAGCATGACATCGTTTCTAATAAGTATTATGCAAAATATAATCAGATGGAATCCATTTGGTTAGGTATAGGAAAACTAAGTCTAAATTTACACAGTTGTTGCTGACAGTCCGCAGCAGCCTGGGAAACGACTGACTGTGAACACCTGAAAAGTTGTGCAGGCCCTCGCAGATAGTTAGTAGTTCTATTGGGCAAAATGACTGAAAACCAACCGGCGTTTGCAACATTGCGATTATTGCTTGTTTACTGGGCATTTTTTAACCACCAATGTAAATGGGCCCTAAGTGGGGATTTTACACAGTATTTATTGTCTTATGAAATATTCTATGTAGTCCTACGTAGGCCAAATTCAGTTTTTACTGTGATCTTGTACATTTCTGTAGACAGGGAACTGAAGCTGTTCTAATCCCCCTTTGTATCTACATTTTGCACTGACTATTTGGCTAACTTACCTGACAGATCCATTTTACACAAGTAAAATCTGACTAGATTAGCAAATGCTTCTTTTGTACTATTAGATCCGTTTGGACTAAACACAGACAATGTTTCAATGTTGCAATCTTAGTTTTTAGTTTTCAAAATTAAAAGAAAATTAAAATTTTCAACACATTTTGGGTGCTGAAAAATTCAGCTTACAATCAAGTATATATTGTAAGCAGTTTGCCACAATGCCAATATCAAACAAAAGCAAAGAGATGGAAGTGACAGCTTTAGGTGTTCCACTGCTCTATTTTTCTGCTGAATGGAACAGTGTCCACTCTGCCTTATCTGAGCGGTGCGCCTGCCATCCATTGAAGATCAATGGTCATGTCTCCAAGACATGGTAAAGCAGTGGGTGCTGGTGTTCGGGCGCTGTTTTACCACGTCTTTGGTATGCTAAATCAATAGCATCAGCTGGAGTGTGCCCTAAGCTGTGGGCAAACTGGAGGGGAATCCGCCCGCATATGTACCGGTGCGGGGCTTTTTTTCTTGTGCTGGGTGTAAGTCCAGGTAATCAGCAGTGGACACATTACTGTAACCAAAATAACCAAAATATAACACAGGTAGTAAGACTTTTCATATATATATATGATAAGATCATGTATATTGCAAGTCCTTAGAAGATTCCAAAATTATTTAAATCCCCAGGGGTATCAGCACACGCAAATTTCCGATAATGAGGAAAAACCATGATGGGTGCATTGCTGTGTTATACTGGCAGTGTGTTGCAGTGTGTCTTTAAGACAATAAATGGGAATGTGCCAAAGATGTGGCCATTATAATTTTTTCTCAATTTCGGAAAGCTGCAGTGGAGCCTAACAACACTGCAGCATGATATTGAAGCAGCTCATTGAAGCAAATGGGCATACATGTATCTTCTTAAGGTTCTACCACAACATTATAATACAGTCTGAACTTTGACTGGGCCATTGTTTTTTGTAAGCCATTCTGTTGAATATTTGCTGATATGCTTGGAATAATTGTCCTATTGAATTGTCCTGTTGCAGCCAAGCTTTAGATGTCATTTTATGATCAAAGATCTGACTATAGAATATTTTCATATACAGAACAGTTCATGGTCAACTCAATTACTGCAAAGCACCCGTGAAACAAACACAAGTGTCACAACTACGCTTTACAGTTTGTATGTTACACCTCAGGGGGTATTAGCAACTGTCATGAAGAATGATGGGTTTAAAATGTTTGTAAATGGACATATAACTCAGAAATAATTTCTTGTCTGATGGCATTGTGTTAACAAACACATGATGTATTTTAAAATCTACTATGAACCAGATCATTTGAAATTGTTTTATATTATTATCATACCTTGATGTACAGACTCAGAACCAAAAAAAGGGGTGTGTTTTTTTCCCACGACTTAAACTCTCCATTGTAGTAAAGCAAAGGTCAATAACTATTCAACATCGGACCATATATCCTGAAGTTAGGGAGACAAAAAAAGGGTAGAAGGGGCACCTTTTAAAGACCACTAGATCCTATATCAGCCAAAAGAGGGCAAAAATTCTTCTGAAGATTTTAATCTGCTCCAAAAAGACCATGTTGACATATGACAATCCATGTTTAGTCAGTTTTCCAAAAAGATGACTACTCTTAAGGTGGGCATACACAGTTGGATTTTTCTGGTCAATCAAAAAAAAGCATACATAGTCACTATGATAAGTCCATCTGTAAACCTATATCTGGTACAATAGGTTCACATCCATCTCATCCCATCTTTTATCATTTGTTGTGGTGCATTGTTTTAACTCACATTTGGCCTCACACTTATGCATTTTAAGTCCTGCATTAATGCAAATGTGCTGTGTCAGGGTAACATAGTAAACCTGGTACATTCACATTGTGCTGCATTGCAGTTTTGTGTTAACTGACTAACGCAGCACATTGATGCAAACTCCCTGTGCCATGCATTTGTGTCCTGCAGTGCAAGTGTCTCCCATACATTAGTACACTAGTATGCAGAACTTCACTGGACCTAACTAAGACTGCTGTCCAGTTGTGACTTCATTTTTAATATATACAGTAAAGCAGTGGTGTCCAAACTTTCCTTTCAGGTCCCCCCTTTTCTATTTAGGAATATTATCGTGCCCCCCCCCCCCCTCCCTATTCAAACACAGGTTAAGAATGAGGACCAGCTACCCACTGGAATACCTTCGCGCCCCCCAGTTTGAGAACCACTGCAGTAAAGTGAAAAAAGCCGCAATAAGCCCATGTGTTTAACTGGCTTAATCATCAGATAAATATAAATGAAATAAAATATTTTTAAAAAAAGCTATCCCAGACACCAGCATATAAGCACCGGAAAGCTGCAATGCATCATTTTTATGCTTGGGTTTTTGTAAATTTAAATTAAATTAAAATGTATTACAGTTTAATGCATCTGCAGTAAAACAATATAGTTACCATAATACAATTATTCACACATTTAAACTGTTCAACAAGTAATACAATTCAATACGAACCTTTTTGTAAATTGTTACTATTCCACTTCTTCATTTATGTCTACCAATAGCTGTGCACATGGAAGGTATTATTCTTTGCTATGTGTTTCCAAAAAAGATGAAATTCTTTAGTATTATTAAACAATAGGATGCCATGGATTCTAAATAGTTTTTTGATTCAATTATTTTCCTACTGGGAACCATTTTCAGCAAACATACATTTATTTCGCTATAGATGAGATACAAGTGTGATTATTTAATACATGGATTACACCATTTTTTTAGTCACTAACTATTGACGTCCCACAAAGTGTAGAGCAAAGAAAGTGGAATTTGTGAGGTTGCGGGTCCATATGGCCTGCAGGGAGTTAATCTGCATCTTGATCAGCAGGTAGCTTGAGCCAGGCAGTCTGTTTGGGCTGCTGGTAATAGAGAGGCAGATCAGTTAACAGCAGGGAAGAGGATAAACCAAGGCTCAAATACAGTCAGGAATGTAGCAGGAAATTATTTTAGAAAATATGCTGCAAGGCATATTGCAAACAACGAATGCAGATTTAAATAACCTGCGCATGGAGCGACAGGTTGATCGCCATTTAGTGAATTAGGACCTGAAGTAGAGAATGGGGTTATAATGGATATATTTGGTTAGAAAGTTTTTGTAACACCTATGTTTTGTTTAACTGGATTCATTTTGGATAAACAGTAAATCTTATGAATGGCTACATCTAGAACAGTGATGGCCAACTGAAGCACATAACATTTTCATTCTATATGTACTTCTATAAGTATTTTATGATGAGACATTTAAGACATTATTTATGTTTTAAATTATACTTCAAGCAATGGGGAGCACTGTAGCATGGTAATGCACATTTTGTGTCATAAACATCATCAAAGGTTATGTGCCTCAGATAGATATCACCTTTTCTCAGGTTATATTCTGCACTATATATTATACAATCAACCCCTGGTGGAGAAGTGGGAGCATAGGCAATCACCTGTCTGATGATCCCCCACCAACACTAGAGAAGGAGAGGCAAGGGACTTGCTCAGGAATCATCTGGGTCGCTGATTGGCTTTGGCCTATCATGTGAGTTTATTGCCTCTCCTCCTCTTCCAACTCTAAGAAGATGAGGACCTGTCAGTGGGGGATTGGCAGACAAGTAAGTTCCTATGCCCAATGCATTAACAGTTTCGGGGGCCGCAAGTGGATTACTGAGGGGTGGCACAGAGGAACGCCCAAAGGGCCGCAGGTTGGGCACCTGGGCTCTAGCACTAAGGTTTGGTGGACGTAGATGTTTGTAGTATTGGAGAGCGTATATGCCACCAATTAATAACAACACGCATATTTTCCATCCTTTCTTCTACTTTTTAAGTACTGTGTTGAGCTCACCCTGGTCCAATATGGACACATAAAAATTGGGTGATCAGTGTTTAGATAGGTATGTTGAACTTCAGTTCACCTCGTTCACATCTATCTCATTTCATTTGTTGTTATCAGTTGTGGTTAATAGTGTTGAGCTTGAATATTCAAATTTCGAATATATTCAGCGAATATCTGCTATTTGAGAATTCGCAAAATTCGCGAATATGGCGGTGGATATTCACAATCTCGAATATTTGCATTGGGATGCTTATGGGCATGGATTGTGAATATATAATGTGGCCATTCATTTTAAAGGTAATTACAAGGCAATTATAATCTAGATTGTGATTGCGAATATTCGCGAATATAGAATCGAATATTAGTAGAATTATTCGTGAAATATCACGAATTCGAATATTGCCTATGCCACTCATCACTAGTGGTTAGTGATGGGTGAACTGCCCGCAAGGTGGACAGTTCGGCAGCGAACATGCATGTTCGCCCTCCTTCTAGCCGGCGAACAGTACGGGTGTTCGACCTGCCCTGTTCGCCGGCGAGAAGGAGCTCTCTATTCTTCCTCCGGCAGGATCATGAGCAGCGAAATCTAGGAAATTTCTCTGCTCATTGCAATGAATGAGCATTTTTTTAAGTGCAAGATACTATCCCTGTCACACGTTACATATCACACATTACAGCCATCATTAGTAATGCATGGAATTGCCACACCTATGGCGAGTCAGCCATTACAGGTTCTTGGTCTGGCCCCTTTATCTTTTTAAAAATCCAATGTGGCCCACAAGTCAAAAAGTTTGCCCACCCCTGATATAATATCTGTCTATAGAACTGGAAATAAGGGAATGATTCCCCAGAGAGATACCAACCCAAAAAAAGGTGTTGGGTATTCTAACCGGCAACCGGAGTCATGACATAGTTTTAGAAAGCTAAAGTAAAGACGCTACAACCATAGTTCTTGACTTTGCCCTTTGCCCAGTAATCAATTGTTATTTAACTCGGCCAAGGAGCCAATAGGAAAGAGCCAATAGGAAATAGCCAATAGGAAATGTATTTTTTTATGCTTTCATTCTAATAAAAAAAACAACATAAGTACATTCCCTTTTAAAAATAGTATTCCAGAAATGATGTAAGTGTATATTTCTAATGATTACAGAAAATGTATTTTTAGTAAGCATATGAACTTTACTTTATCACCAACTTTACAATTGTAGTTTTTAAGTGGGTATTAGTAAAAAAAATGGTATAAACACATTGTCAGAGCTGTAACCAAGCGAAAATTCCCATTCAATAAATCTGTATACATCAAATGTAATACTGTCATAATTAATTATATCATTTGACCTATCATAAATACCTGATAATATACCAGATTACAAATAAGAACTACTTAATAATTTATTAAATATAATAACAAAATTAGAATATAATGTTTTTCTAACTAAATGATAAATACAAGATTTTTTTTTATAAAATATACAAAAAGAAAATATACAGATTGAATAAAAAGAGAAAAATAAGGAGAAAATTACGCAAAATAAAAAGGAGAAAATGTGATGCTACATGTGTAATAGAATGCTAATCCTGTCTACACTGAGAATGGATTGGTTTCGTACACTATTACATTTTAGATTGTCTGTGATTTCCCAAGTCCTGCCCATTCTGGAACTGGCACACTTCTACTTGTAGGATTAAGTCATAGAAAGTTTTTGGCTGGAAAAAGAATGATCCAGTTAACTAAATGTTCATTTTTGCAATGAGTTTTGTAACATATGCAGTAAAGAAGAAAATGTAAAAAAAATGCCAGAATCAGTAAGACAGAATTGAGTTCCATGGTAAACATTTTGATCCACATCCTCTAGCCTGATTTGGTGGTGGGTTGGTGATATTCAGAAGAGGGGGGTTATCTTAAGAGGGCCATGCAAACTCCATACCTGTCAACCCTACCAATTTGGCCATGAAAGTCAAGTTTTTTTATGTCTTTCCTAGGCAAATCCCCAATTTAATAATTTACGGATATCTCTCAAATTTTGAAATAGAGGTTACTTAGGAGCTAGGGGGCTTTACTCTCCCTCCTAAGTTCCCACCCACTTGTGCAGATGTGCCGGATGGGAAGTTAGGAGGAAGAGTAACACCCCTTCCTCGTAAGTTAGCAAATATGAGGGATGGGACTGTAAACTTCATTATGCCGGAGATGACATCAAGGACTGTCACTTTCTGTATTTGGACCACAGAAGTGGCACTCACCTCGGCACTTCCACGATCCCAATGCCAGAAGTGACACTCCGAGATGTCACTTCCTGTAAGTTTTCCCTTAATAGATAAGGGAAAACTTGTCAGGTATGGCAGACTTCCATCTGTTGGCCAAACTTACCATTACTGCTAATACAAGAATTAAATCTTGCAACCTGATGTGTGATTTTTGCAGGCCCTTTTATATATAGAGAGAAAATTAATAGAAGTCTTCACTAAATAGTATGTATCATTTATTCATTACAAAGTACAGGTTTTGTAATTGCTGATGTAAACCTTCTACATAAATAGCACGGTTTCCATGTAAGTATTTATTTCTACCTCTTTGGGTATATATGTTCAATGGCTGGAATTCTTCTGCAGATATATATTCCAGCTATTACACTCAGGGGTAGGTGCTTCTACTCTTATTACAACAAGGTGGTTCTTTGTTTATGTGAATACAGTTAACAGTCAAATTAGAGCACAAAGGCAATACAGAAAAGCTGCACAATTGTTTGTCAGTGGTGCCATGTTATTGAGAAATTCTTGGTTTCCATTGAGCTTCATTCTAGGAATTGACTTTTTTTAACCCTCTCCTGGTTGTATTTACACTTTACACAGAATGTGAAGCATGAATAAGATGACATGGTACTACAAAAAGAATAACAACAATACATTGTGTGAATATTTACTTTAAATAAACAATAATGCATGGAGTAGTAAATAGGAATTTGCTCCCCAACTTAAATTTCTGTTTGGCAAATTATGTTATGTTTAGTTTGATATTGCTATTATAACTGAACAACTCAACAATAATAATATGCTTTGTGGTCCTTTTTTGAATCGTTATGTTTAAATACATGTTTAACATAAAGAAAACTTATAGTATAGTACAGTATAGTAGTATAGTATAAAACTTATAGTATACCGTATTTTTTGGACCATAAGACACACTTTTTTACCCCCAAAATTGGGGGCAAGGAGTGCCTGCGTCTTATGGTCCAGATGAGCAACCCCTGCGGCCACTCGGCCGCCGGTGATCACACCTTGGCTTCCCATCAGCTCTCCCAGCATGGAGATTAGCCGGGGAGCTGTCAGATGTGAGATGCCGGTGATGTCCTGCTCTCCCATCTGAACTGTGTATTTGCCTATGCCAGCAGAGCTCAGAGCCCTGAAATGGCATAGGCAATGAAGAGAGATATATAGATGAACTTGCATTTATACCTCTCTCTTGTCCGTGGGAGCTGCAATCACTTTGCAGCCCCCATGGACACAGAAACAGCAACATCGGCAAAGGACAGGGAGAGGAGAGCAGAAGACAGACCACCCCCCCCCCCCTCCTGCAGATCAGTGTGAAGTATGATGTGTGCTGCTGAGAGTGTACTGCTGCTAGTGACACCTACTGGTTGAATTGAATATTGCATCCATTAAATTCATTGCATTAACTCAATTGATGTGAAAAAAAATATTTTTTTTCTGGTTTTCCTGCCCTAAAAACTGGGTGCGTCTTATATTCCGAAAAAATACGGTAATTCAACACAGCCAATAACAAAATAAACATAAGTGAAGAACAGTTTTGTGCCATGAGGTCACATGACACAGGTCAAATATCTACTCAACACACATACAAGATATGTGTAGAATCAGAAATGTAAATATCTGCTGAAGTATGTGTTACAACATAGTAAGAGGACTCTGGGTACCAGTGAGACTATTTTGCAAATTCTGTATAGTTGACAGTAACTTGTAAATGTAATATTGAAGGCTAAAGAAGCACCTCCCTGTAGTTCTTTCCTGGTCCTTTAATGAATACCATACCCAAATAAACCATACACGGTTCGATATTTCCATTTGATGGATGATGACAAAAAAATTATAGTTTTAAGTTGAATGGAAATCGTTTCCTGCACACCTGGTACGATCAACTAAAAGTGATCAAAATCAAACATAAAATCAATTGAGCAGTGATCGGACATATTGTAAATTTTAGTTGAACGTACAAGTATCTGATGAGTTTTCTAGGTATTTCGATTAATTTGTATTCCATGGTACTATTGAGTAGAGATGGTTAAAATTTTTCGACTAGCTGACTTTGTGAGTTGATTACAAAGCCTCTGAAAATAATTTAATCACCAAAATTGCTGGAGATGTAGAGAAGGGTTGTAGGAACATTGGAACAAAATTTTTGCTCTAGCACATGTCGTTTTGCATAAAAAAAGGTTCAAAATCAAAGTCAAAATTCAGATTTTAAAAATTTTTACTTTTGACTTTGAACCTAATTTATGCAAAAACTATTTGTGTTAGAGTCATACTTTTTTTTGTAGTATACCCCCAACCCTTCTCTACATCTACAGAAATTTTGGTGATGATACCATGCTCAGGGGCATTGCAATTAACTCGAAATAGTTGAAATAGTCGAATTTAAAAAAAATTCAACCATCTCTACTATTGAGCATGAGCACCGATCTAAGTAAAGGAAAAGATTTTCAATCGATTAACCTGTGTGGTGGTACAATTGATCGATGTTAGGCTGAACAATAATATTTAACAGTTGAGACGAACCCAGTTGTCCAGAGTTTGTCAGTTTGTCTGAAAAACAAACTCTGAATGAACTGGGATCGTAACAACCAACCATATCCTCGGAAAGCTGCAGCAATTCTCTATACAGCCACAGCTGTTCCAGGAGTGCGGAATTAATGACGCAGGGGCGTGGACATGGGGTATGGCAGGAATTCACAGGGTATTATGCTGCAATCGCCCATACCGCTCTGTTTACAGGGACTGACCGCTAGGGAGGTTAAATCGCACTAGACAATAGAAGCTAAGTTCGATCGTGCAAAAGTTGAACTGTGTATGGCTAGCCATTTTTGTGTAACTTCTGTACTATATTTATAACACTTGCAGTATAAAAGTGACTCTCAAGTTAACTTTTAAAAAAAGTTATGTGGTTTCAAATTGTAAAGCTGGGCATAGACGGGACGATTTCCCGTCGATCCTCGACCCGACCTAGTGGGCGTGATCACGAACGCCCGCTAGTGCCACGAATCGTCCGGCACCCTTTGTGTGCTGCCCATTACTTCGGCTGGGGACAGCCGTCCCCAATCCAAACTAATGGGATGCGATTAAAATTATCCGTCATGTCGGACCACCAATCCTGCAAGTTGGCGCACCCGATTCCTTGCCGACCCGATCCCGATCGGATGCGGAAACGCTAACACATCAACCGATTGGCCGTCTATGCCCAGCTTAAGGAAGTTTTCACTTAGCATGGTTAATACGGGGACATTTACATTGCACAGAATGCCCAATGAAGTGCAAGGAAATTGTTTAGTGTATATTATCTTCCACATGACTGCACATGTCATTCACTAAGCTAGGTGAAAGTCCTCTTACAAAAATTAAGTTTACTTACTGAATAGCTTCTACTCGTTCAGTAAATCCAAATCCAAAAAGATGTTTTTGTTGATAGTTGGAAAGACTAAAAACACCCATCATTTCACAGAAAATGGCTTTAAAGGCACCTACATCAATTAATCATACACAAATAAACAGTATGAAAAATAGTCATTATTAGAATGATGACATAGTCATATAATGGTTTACAAATCATATATATATATATATATATATATATATATATATATATATATATATATATATAAATACAAAACAAGTTCATCATGAAAAGAATTCCTCCAAATATTGAGCAACAGTGTCAAGTGTTTCCCCCCTTAGAGCTTCCTCAGGAGGTATCTTAGAATCAGGAAGGACACTGGGGAGAATAGCTCCTGAAAAAAGGAAGCTATAAACTACAGCTACTATTACCACATTAAGAGTGGCTGGAGACACTAACCCACACCATCTGTCACTCCATCTGGGATACCACCACCAGCCCAGGACAACCACTAGTGATGGCCGAACTGCTCGCAAGATGGACAGTTCGGTGGCAAACATGTTCGCCCTCCTTCTCGCCGGCGAGCAGTACGGGTGTTCGACGCGCCCCATTCGCCAGCGAGAAGAAGATCTCTATTCTTCCTCCAGCAGGATCAGAAGCAGTGAGATCGTGCCTGAGGAAGAATCTTTTCACTAGAAGACCGAGCATGAAGCCGGTCTCCTAGTGAAAAACCAGCTCGAGAACAGGAAGTGACGTCAGTGATGTCACATCCGGCTCCCTTAACCAGGAACTATGCGTTCAAGGTACCGGATGTGACGCCACTTCCGGTTTTCCCGATGGAACAGGTGGACGGCGGACTTCTTTAAAAGTCCGATCCGCCCGTTCGCGGACAGACCTAGCCGACGTTCGGCCATCACTAACAACCACCAATAAATCCACTACCAGGTCAGAGGCAGGCAGGATACCACCTAGGAAAAGCCACTGAAGGGGACACTTGGGCCCAGCAATGACTTCCCTCTAATGAAAGGGACAATCTCAGAGGCTGAGAGAAAAAAATACATGTGAGAAGTAGTAAAGGCCAAACACTGTTTAAGAATAGGCAGATTGGTTTTTTAAAAAAGTCAGGCATCCGCCTGTTCGCAGGGAAATTACAATTCCCAACCTGTTCACAGGGAATTTGATTTGAATCTGGTAAAACTGGAAGTGACGTCAGTGACATCACTTCCGGTACATGGAGCGCATAGTGCTGTGTTCCATATACCGTAATGGATATCACTTCCGGTACACCGACTGCACAGGCCCTTTTTCCATGTGCCGGAAGTCTCTACCTGGTCTCTAATGAAAAAATTCTTACTCCGACTAGATCTTCCTGCACCTGATCCAGACGGCGGAATGGGGCTGTTCACAGGCTAGAAGAAAAGCTAACATGTGATGTTCGCCGTGGACAGTTCGTTCATCTCTAATAGCAAGACATAAATTTCCAAAACCACATCCCTCTCTATGTCAAAAGTCCCCCCATACCGAACTGCAACTCACAAGAACACAACGTCAATGACAATCTCCCTAGTATCAATAATCAATATACAGGTACAGTGCAGAATTATTAGGCAAATGAGTATTTTGACCACATCATCCTCTTTATGCATG
>CM070035.1:65252161-65284365 GCA_036250615.1 Ptychadena robeensis | reverse complement strand
CAGCTCAAATCCCATTGACTATCATTGTAGAATTCCTTGGTGCGGATTTATTGTGTGAAAGAAAATTTTCTTGGGAGTTTTGCCATGGATTCCCCTCTGTAATGTCATTGACCAGGTGTTAGACCCCTTGAAACAACTTTCCCAACACTATTGTGGCCAGAAAGGGTCCCTTTGTTTTTTAAAATTCGCCTCCCATTGAAGTCAATGGCGGGTTCACCGGTTTGCCGGGTTCGCAAACTTTTGCGGAAGTTCGCCGTTCGCAAACATCAAATTCCGGGTTCGCGCCATCACTAGCTATGAGGGAGAATAATGCTCCATCCCTCCTAAGTAAGGCGGGAAGGGGGGGCATTACTTGTCCACAAGTGGGGTAGGACATTAGAAGGACATCAGCATTGCTGCTTTGCACAGCAGATTTGATGCTTACAGTGAACTTGGCGACCCCTGTGAAATGTTCTTTCCACCCCCAAGGGGGTCCCTAGCCACAGGTTAAGAACCACTGCCTTAGACGAAGTGGCTAGAACTCTGTCTAAGTAAGTTTTTACTTACTAAAATGTTCTACAAATAATATGGTGGTTTATGTATTTTAGAGTCACTGGACCTTTGTCATGAAAATAATGAACCAGTCATCATATCCTTGTTGGCAGTATCACTCAATGAATAAATGGAATTATAGAATGCAGTAGTGGTGGCATACAGCAAATTACTCAATGTGAGTGGGAGACTTGCACTGAAACTCAACATCCCTCTGACTTTCAGGTTACCATTGATTGAGGTTTACCATATCCACACCTTAAACATAAATGAGGTGTGAATGTATGATGAAGTAAATTGCCAACTGTAACAAATGATACCGACATGAAATATGCAGTTTATTTATTTGGCGGGGGTTATATACATTGCTGAAAAGGTGCAACAGAAAATTAGTTTTGAATGCATCTGCTGTTAACTCTTCTTTGTATGGACATATGCTTAAAGCAGATATATACTCATATACTAAATATATATATAAACTTTGCCTTACCTGGTAAGCTATTCCCTAAAGTCATATGAGAGATTTCATGTTTATCTGCCAGGCTTCGAGGTTTCATTTGGTGCAATATTGGAAGTGTCCACTGGAGGGCGCCATATAATAGTTTTCTGTGGAGAAGACGTATCTGTGCAGATTCATTACACTGCATGATTTTTTTTCCAGTTGTCACTGCTCTTGGAGATGTGGGGCTGTGAGGGACTTCCACAGTTAACACATCACAGTGCTAGCAAACATCAATTGTAACTTAGAGGAAGAAACCTTGCACAAAGCCCACCTAAACTCACCTGAAGTCAATGATGGCCTACCTTTTTGAGGCCGAGCTCAGAGACAAATTACCCACTTTTTTACCCTAAAGTGCCAATACAGCAATTTATCCTGACTACTGAGTATTTAGTCTACACAATGAGAGATGCAGCTTTTTTGCCAATAACGGACATGGTTACCGACAACAAAACCAAAAACGCAGCCGCACGGCAGTGTAAATTGGCCCTTAAAGTGTTATTTTGCCCCAATAGAGGAATTTGGAGAAAGCCAAGAGTTTGGAAACCCCACAGGACTTGAGAGGAACTTGTGGTGTCCTCACTGACATGGCAGCATCATTGCTGTATCTTTACTTATGGCCAGTTTCAAGACCATGGCTGTATATTTTATGATGCTGTCATAGTTGAGTCGATTCGTTGTGATGACGTCATCACAGGCACAGTTCACCTTCCTAGCGTTCATGACGCGCCCAGATTGTCCGGAGTTTGTTTCAAAAGCAATCTCTGGACAAGCTGGGCTCCCATTAACGCTGCATTTCCCCGGAAAGCTATAGCGATTTTCTCCGCCTCCATGTTAATGGAGGGGCGTCAGCTTTCAAGCCCTCATAGCTGGCACCATTATTGATGCTGGCGACATGGACAGGGGTGGGGGAGGGAATTTTAATCAGTGTACTATGTACACTGCCTCGGTTGCCCGTATTTTGTTGTTAAAAATGGCGCAGTATAGGCAGAACGCTAGGGAGGTTAAGTAAAACAAGTGTCCATCAATAAACAGCTAAAAAAACACTGTGTCCATCAATAAACAACAAGTTCTCTGTAACATTAACAGTCAACCAGACAATAAAGTAAAACAAAAGTAGGCTAATACCTTGAATTTCCTGGTAAATTATCAGTATGGCCACAAGATGGTGCTGCTGTCTGTTTGTTTATATTTCACCAGCTGTGTTCAGGTCCGGAATACGATGTTACTATGATATGAAAAATTCACCTCCCCTCCTCTTCCGTCCACACCACAGACAGAGACTCAGTCAGGTGATACACGTTTGTGTCTCTCCCTACCGACTACGTGTGCCAGCAGAGTGGACTTCTGGGCCACGGCAAAGCCTCTTTTAATGAGATATTCCTGGATGTCCATCTTCAACCCTACTCTCTATTCTTTCTGTGGTGGTCCCCAAGCTGCTCTGACTACAGGTTCTCTCACTTTCAATGAAAGGGGTCACATCATCATGTCTCTATACACGTCTATTTTATTTGAGGGGGGGGGGGGTTTATTCGTTTTTTTAGTTTCAGAGTTTAGGTGCAATCTAATAGAGACATAGAAAATATTTGGTAGGTGTGTTCTGACTCTACTGTCTCTTTTTCTCATATACCATATATATATATAAGATAGATAGATAGATAGATAGATAGATAGATAGATAGATAGATAGATAGATAGATAGATAGATAGATAGATAGATAGATAGATAGATAGATAGATAGATAGATAGATAGATAGATAGATAGATAGATAGATAGATAGATAGATAGATAGATAGATAGATAGATAGATAGATAGATAGATAGATAGATAGATAGATAGATAGATAGATAGATAGATAGATAGATAGATAGATAGATAGATCGCTGATCAATCCGACATGCAGGAGATTTCTGGTCTATCTGTCCAGGTCGGTCCATCTGATTTGGCGCCGAACGACCTCCAGAAGACCGGCGGGAACGTGCATGGTGGTCAATAGGCCGAAAGATCGGGTGAAAATTTGCTACCCTTAGCCAACATGCAAAAGTATATAATTTAAACTATGTAAACTGGGAAAATGTCATAACTTGAGTATAAACCTAGACCTTGAAGATAAACAACAGACATCTCAATATTGAATTGGACTGCTTTTATTAATTGTGTTCACGCACAATGTTGAATTCCTACTGTGCTTGAAATGTCACTCATTTCCATGTTGTGTACACATATTACTACATAGAAGCATGGTTGATAATATATTACATTGAACCTGCGATTGGGAACCACATTAATAGATGTAGGTTTATATCCCATATCCTAAGGAAAGTATACAGTTCTGAGAAGCGAGTTGATTCTTATGAAATTGGCTTTATCATCTTATATTCCATATTGAAATTACAAACTATAATATTGATGACAAGAGATGTTGATATTTGCTCATAGTCCTCCCCAAAATCAATTTAATAAGCAGACATTATGCAAAATGTAATGATTATTTGTAAAGCACACTCAACTATGCCAAACAGTTTGTGATTTAAGATAAACTTCAAGCTGAAACACTGTATTACTCACTAGTTCATTAGTGTACCAGTAGATGGCGCTCTCTGGGACAATATTTGCAGATGCCAAACCTGTTGTGTTTCTGGTCTCCATACAGCATATCATGCCAACAGCAGTGTAACCAGGTCTAGCCTTTGGTGCAATTTTATTGTATGGTGCTCCTCTTCAGCAGAGAAGAGCATAATAATATAATCCAATAATGAGAAT
Organism: Ptychadena robeensis; assembly: GCA_036250615.1. NCBI lineage: Eukaryota > Metazoa > Chordata > Amphibia > Anura > Ptychadenidae > Ptychadena > Ptychadena robeensis. The sequence continues at coordinate 65,280,569 of CM070035.1, read as the reverse complement.
CGGCTCAGCCAACATATTATGATTATTACTGTATTATTAGAGCAGAACAGCCAGCCATTGAATTAGCAGTTTAAAAGGAGTTGAATCTTCCTGTAACATCCTGTAGGAATAAAATTACTGAATGAAGGTTCTAATGGTAGATGACAATATGACAATATGACAGCCTGGGGAAAACCATACACCATATTCATATACACCATCCCCACCATTGTACTTACCCATCATTCCCTTTTCCCTAAACCAAAGCCATGGTGGGTGCACCCTCACTGATGCAAATATATTATGAAAATAATAGAACATATATGATGTGCCAAACTGGCCATTTCATTGCTGCTCTCAACATAATTTTAAAAATACATGACTACACCTTATTTTCCGATTTCTTTGCAAATAGCTGTTTCAACCTACTTCAAGAATATAGCTGAGATGGCTAAAGACAAAGTATTTTTTACACTTGTTCAATACTTTTGTAACATCTTGGCTAATTAACATTGACTTACATTCATGCATAAGATTCCTCTAGGTTACAGCTGATGCCAGAAGCGTATGATTAATGCATAAACATACAAACCTAATGAATATATGAATGTATGAATTTGGATATTCTGACCATCATCACTGTCTATGGCAGTGGTTCCCAAACTGGGGGGCGGGCCCTACTGGGGGGGACGCAAAGGTATTCCAGGGGGGCGTAGGCCCTCATTCTTCACCTGTGTTTCAATAGGGAGGTGGGGGCTTGAAAATGTTCCTAAAAAGAAAAGGGGCCCTGCAAGGAAAGTTTGGGAACCACTAGTCTATTGGATTTTGAATGCTAGCACCTGATATGCACATGATTCCTTCAGGCTCACGACACACCAGACTAAAGATTACAGTCTCTGAACTTTTACTATTAATAGTCATTTAAAGTTAGGTTAAGGATTTTTTTCATTTACAAGAAAGATGGGATTCCATGGCTCAAACAGTGGCCTGATGTGTAATCTGCTCCTGTTTGGTGGAAGGTAACTGGCAATATTACCTGCCAGTAGGGGGCAGCACTGGGACAGTGTAATGGATAGGAATTACTTGATCTCATAGTTATTGCCAGTCTCCCTTTACCTTCCATCTAAACACATTCCTTTTAAACAGATTGTCATGTGGTAAACTGCCACCAACAAAAAAAGGTCATGCTATTTTTTAGGTTGCTTTTCGATGTTCCAATGAATGGTGCAACACAATGTAAAACAGCAGTGTAAATATGTTGTTAATTAAAGCCAATCAAAATAGAAATGTGATGTCCAAAATTAATGATGATAGCCCTTTAAAAATCTTGTGCAAGGATCAAACTATGTATAGTCCATACAAAAGAAGGAAGCCGAACTTGAAGACACAAAACGGATTGTTCTAAAGCATTTGGGAAGGAGGAAGCCCCACATTATATTCTTGTTAGGTTATGGCTGGTTAGGCTTAAGATAAGCATGCATGGTTTCATTTTAGTGTTCGACCTAAAACAATTAAAGTTTAAATGATTGAACTTAAATCGTATGATGCACAAATTCGATCCGCGAAAAATGCTCGATACTGATCAAAACATTTATCGAAAAGTGATCGGACATGTTGGAAAACTTTCGTTGATTGTACAATGATTGAACTAAAATCGTAGCATTTTGTGTGTTGGTCAGATCGATTGTATTCAAAGAATACATTTATATATGACTCTTTGTTTTCTGTTAAAAACTAAAATCGGCAGATTTGGTCTAATTACCATAGAACCCTCCATGTGGTAATACTTTAGATTGATTAAGATCGCAAATCGGATCGAAAATCGAACTGTGTATGCCTAGCTTTAATGGTAAAATCTAGAGGTAGAAGGAAGGTGCTGAGAGATGATATATAATCTAGTTTATGTATGTTAAAAAAATACAATCAAATACCTTTTCTCCCTTACAAAACTGTTGGCCAAGGACCGTTTCCCAGACATTAGATGTCACTTCATTTCACTGAGAGAGCCAAACCAGGGTGTGCTCCTTCCATGCTCATGGGTACCCGAAAATAGCATCACAACTTGTTGAATATTAACCAAAATCAAACGAGATTTGAAAATCACAAACACAATCACTTATAATCACAATAATTTTTACAGTCTACTACAAACAAATTTAATGACAAATGTCTCAATGAAAGTGAGATGACCCTGGAAAAAAACTGAAGTCATTTCCACTGGTCATGGACGTTTCCACCATTATCAGTTAGATTGCCAATTTTTCTGGCTGATTAAAATAATTATTTATGAGATTGTCTAATACAGAAAACAATAATACACGTACACTGGTTACATTGTGATGACTTTTTGTGATGTGCTTTAATGAGAATTAAAACAGCAAATATAATATACCTGGCCAATATTACCCCATATTCAGTAGAAGACATAAATCTTTGGGTTGCTTTATTTTAGGGAAGGATTATGAGGTTATATATAAGGCTGAGTACACTATATCACACACCAAGCACACTCTATACCTCTTAATACTATAAACATCACACACCTCAATTGCATTGAATTGACTGTGAAAAGAGCTGGAGGAGCCAGCAAGTCTGCACAGTACCATCGCTTCCTATTACTTGTGGAAGGACAGCCTATCCTTGGAATAAACAACTGCTAATATGGCTCCCACAATTCATCTACACTAATATACTGGCATTAGCACGTGTTCCCCAAAATAACCGATTCACAATTACGATGTTCAGCAACACTTCCTTGTATGAAACCAATATACTATACAATGGTTCCCTCAGTCCCACATTAACAAGGTGTGATGAACGTTGTAGTTCCCAATGGCTGAAGAGATACAAAGATCTTTCAGTATCAGCGGAGCTACAGCTACGTGTCCACCCAAGGCATAGGCAGACTTCTGTAGAACTGCAAGTCCCAGCACACTGTAATCTTGCCTTCTATTATCAGATAAGGCTCATGTTTGACTTTGTCACGATATGTATCCTACGTAGGAAAAGAGTCGGATAACAATTACAGTAGTTCATTGCTGGTGGTCACATCTCTATCATACTATGTCCACCTTACTCATGGACCTGACTATTCATGTAGTAACAGTACAGTACAGTAGTGAGGGATGGCTTAAAATGATAGATATCAAGTCCCCATTATATATCATTTAATTGTGTCCCAATGTTCTGAAGCCTATACCCAGACCCAACACCCCAATGTCATAGTAACCTATACCAACTGCCCAAGAAATAACCTTGAATCCACATGTTTATAGCAGCCTAAACCTACCAGAAAGCTCCTCTGGTCCCCATGATATAGCCAACCCCAAAATGTATCCCCGTGGTCATAGCAGCTTATACCATCCTTCAAGATCCTCTGACCCCCCAATATAAAGGCAACCCCAGAATGTATCTGTGGTCATAGCAGCCTAAACCTGCCAAAACGATCCTCTGATCTCCAAGGTATGGCCAACCCCAGATTGTATCCCCATGGTCATAGCAGCTTAAACCCACCAGAAAGACCCTCTGGTCCCCATGATATCACCAACCCCAAACTGTTCCGCTTAGATCACCCTGCAAGATCCTCTAGTCCCCAAGATATAGCCACCCCCAGATTGCATCCCCGCGTTCATAGCAGCCTAAACCCACCAGCAAGGGGGCCCTCAATGTATAGCCAACACCAGAATGTATCACCGTGGTCATAGCAGATTAAACTCACCAGCAAGATCCTCTGGTCCCCAATATATAGGCAACCACAGAATAGACCCCCCCCCCCCCCCCCCCCCCCCCAGCCTAACACGTCATACATCTTACACCCTATGATATAGCAGAGGCCAGCATGGATCTTCACTGTAATATCAGCCTAAACCGACCAGCAAGATCCTCTGGTCCCCCAGCATGGACCTCACGTTAACAGCAGCCTATACCCACCCGCCATTTTCCCAACATATATCCCATCACAGATCATCACAGTGAGTGGCTCTGGCCTCCCATTTGCAGACAAGCAGGAAATTATACAATACATAAACAACAAACAGATGGGATATAGAGAGTTGGCCAGAAAGGAACTAAAATATCCAACTAGTTTTCTTTACATATTGGTCTAGGTATGGCTAGGTCATCTCTGTATATCTCTGAAACGGACATCTCTGCTGTATATCTGTATATCTCTGATCTCTGCTGTATCAGTTAAAACGGTCACACCAATACAACCAGTTATTCAGTGAACATCTAATCCCATATTATGCAAAATGTCTAGAACTAATAGGTCTGTGTATGAAAAGCCTTAACCCTTAACTAGGTGTATACGTTTAAGATCACAGAACAAATTCGTAATTGTATTTATTCATTATGTCTCGCTTCTATATTAAAATAGCATTTTAAATGTATTTTGTCCTTTTTGCAACGTTTTACATTGCTTTCTGAGAAATTTTAAAATGGAATAGGTTGAAGTAAATTATTTAACTATTTATCATTCGAACATTATGAATATTCCTGAGCTGGTCGCAACTGATGGACTGATGATCTTATTTTTAGAAGATTAGTCCAGGGATGCTTGTTGTCATTAGCAACAACTTCACTTCTGCTCCATCTCGCATCAGCATCTGCAATTGTTACGTTGCTAATAGCAACTACTAATCTGATGGTTTTCCTTGTAAACAGCAGCTTCTCGTCATCATCATCATCATCTTACCAGGCTTTATTAATAGTTGTGTAATAAATGAAAGCTGTGAGATATACATAAAACGATCACATTATCTGGGGGGGGGGGGGGGGGGGGGGGGTATCTATAGAGGCTCTGGAAGTTAAAGTTTATTATTGAGGCGAAACGTTGCCTTTTAAATAATGCCGTCTATTTTGAAAACAAAATAATATACCCACGGTAAGTTGTGCTTCCATGGATTGTGTATGTATTACTTTACAAAACAAACAGAAGTATCTCTCCTGCTGAGACTATGGAGATTATATACATAAAGCAGATTTGTATTCTTCCTATCCACGTGCAGTATGATTGCTTTGTATGATACCTGGGGAGGACTGAGACTTGCTATAGTGTAATTACTGTCCACATGAAACAATAAGGGGCTTCTACAAATACATTTCTCTGGGGTCATAATTTACACTCTCTGAAAATGGCAAAAAAATATGTTTGTAACGAGAGAATGGATGCAATTTGTCCTATTAACGAGTCATTGAGCCTTCTTAATGGGATAACAGAATAAAGTGTCCTCTTGGGTGAAATAAAAGAACATATCCATATGCTATTCTCCTTCTTTCCTCATTAGCTAGCACTGGCCACAGGTTGTTAACATTAGGCAGGTCAGGTTACTAGCATGTTATAGAAGAGAGCAGAGGTGGGACAATCCATAGAGTAATGAGATATGAGTGGTACCGCGTTATACATTATTATTGCATATCACACCCCTCCCTGTTGTAGTATGAGAGTCACAATCCTATCAGCCAGCCTGTACTAGGTAGACCTGGCTGTGATGATGAGAGTTGGAATATCATTCATAAGGGTCACTGGTCAATGCATTGATTTATTGTACAAACCCGACATTTGTATCTATTAACTCTCATTTTAGCTAAAGTTTGATTTATCAGAGCAAAGGATTTATTCAGCCTAATGATGCTAATGTGAAATTAAACATGAGGGGGTCTTTCTATTACAAGGTCTGATTGAGGTGGGCTTTATGTTAATATGGGGGCGTGCAGGGCTGTGAATAGCGCATAATTAAGTGCTTGCTGATGTCACACTTTTGACAGTTTGGCATCAAATGAGATTTGAGTCTTTTCAGAGTCCCGGGGGCGGTCCTGGAGTCCTGTACATGGCACTGCCTCCTTAAATGCCTTCCCTCAGTCCCATGTACAGCACAGGAGGACTTTAATGAAAACGTGTGTGCAGATAACTCATTGAGGAGACAACATGGTAAGTGCTGCTTCTCCCTGTGCAGAGGGACATGGCTCTGCTGTGGATTGTACATCATGGAGTTTTTCTTTGGATTGACTGCTTACAGCTAGATCGATGTGTCTATAGATTGGGAAACTTGCTGCGAAGTTTTAGTTCTGGGATGTGTATATAGATTGGAAAACTTGCTGCGAAGTTTTAGTTCTGGGTGCTGAGTGCTCAAGTTATTGTAGTGATTCCAATGGACTGATCAGAGCCAATCATTGCGATCACATCTCTACACTGCATCTATATAGTATGTTGTTTCAATTAAGTGTAACGGTGTGCCCAGATACATTGAATAATTCAGCAGTTTGTCCTGATACATTGTAACTTAGCAATTGCTGATATGAAGTGTCCTGATACATTGTATCAGCAGTTATGTGAAGTGTACTGATACATTGTAGTGATATGAAGTGCCCTGATACACTGTAGCTTAGTTTTTGCTGATCGGAAGTGTCACTGTAGAGACAGAAGCTGTGTGGATTTTGTTGGCTTGCTCTTTGCTTACTTGGGATGGAGTTGTCGGCTGATGTGAAAGTCCATTCATAGTTCTGAGCCTTCATTTCCAGCAACACAATATCTCCTCAATAGAGAGGATCCTCCTGGAGAGAAGCTAGCTTTACCTCCCCAAAGAGTGTAGCTTTTGTTGGAAGACAAAAAGTCTGTTTCTGCCATATGTAACCCGGTCCTCCTCCTGTGTCCCCTCTACAGAACACCATTCTGGCGTGCCAAGACCAGTACTTTGCAGGGGGTCAGAGCTATGATTGCCCATACTTCTCCTCCACGTCAGACACCAGTGTTGATGTTTCCAAGGATACATGGGTTTCTTTCTGGGCTTCTGGTCTCCTGGACAACACATCAAGCAATCAGGACCCACAATCCCATGGTAAGTCCACTTATTACAAACGATGCTCTGTGATCAGTCTACTGCAGTGCCCACTAAGGGTCAATCTCCTCTAAGACTACTGTCAACGTTGTAGTATTGTAATGGATACAAATGAAATAGTTGTGAAGCTGAGATTGTACAATCAGGTTTTGCAGTGAATGGCATACAAAGTCTCAGCTGTGAATTTCTCAAATTTTTCCAAATATTTGTCTGTACTGATGTGTTTGATGAAACTTATACATTTATACATCCTACACGTTTTCATGCTAGCATTGCATGTAGGGTTAGAGGAATGTAAAGCAATTAGCAAATACTTTAGCAATACATAATAATATAATATATAGATGAATAGGCGGTATATGTATTAATGTATACCTTGTAATCTGTTTTCAGGGCAGTTGTATGATGCTGGTTGCACACAAGGCGATTATGTTTGGGAGGAGCAGCTATCTTCTCAGCTGATCTCAAATAAACAGGTAAATACTTTTATGTTTGTTAAAGTATGTTTATGAAATATGTTTTCTATAGAATGAATATGATTTTTTTTTGTTATCACATGCAGTAGTTATATGGTCTATGTCTATTTTATAGCTTCAAGATACATTGGTGCAGAGGGAAGAGGAGCTGGCACGGTTACACGAGGAGAACAACAAGTTGAAGCAATACCTGAACTCAACTTTCGTCAAATGTTTAGAGGAAAAGACCAAGGTGTGTAAAGAGGATGTCCTATCTGTAACAAAAGCACTGTAATCTATTAGAAAAGTTTCCTCCACTAATCGAGTGTATGAGATAGACAAGATAACACTGAGTAGGTTCCTGTTTATCCTTAATGTGTGTGGCTGGGCTGATGTGATGGTACAATTCCTTATCTGTAGTGATAGGGATCTGGAGAGATAAGGGGCGCTGTGACACTTGCACTACTTCCATGGCCTCTCTGCTATGATGATGGGATTACCTAGACTAAAGGAGGTTGATGACAGCAGTAAAAATGTAAAGTAGCTTCAGGTTAACAAAGACGTGGTGCTTGGCTCTGGCTGTGATCAGCTATTAAGTGATCTCAATTGTGTCGCCAGTAAGCGATGTGCTTGCAAATTGCACCTCTACCTGTGCGAGATCCCCCGCGGCGTTAACTCTTCAATCACACACAAGAAGGATTATCATGAGACTGCAGGAATGTCAGACATTCATCGGACTTGGAAAGTCTGCCATACCTCTGTACTAGGAATGGAGCGATAGAATATAAAAATGCAGGAGAGTAGAGTAGAGGCTTGAACTATTCTGAAGATGTGTCTGACTTTGTTAAACATTTGAACGTTTAAGAGTTAAAGAAATATTTGCTTTATGTGTTGTATGGATCATATTGTAACCCCTTTTTCTTTTCTCTTCTACAGAAACTGCTGTCTCAGCATGGTCTAGGTGCTCCTCTAAAGAGAAAAGCCAGGATTAGCAGCCTTGCCTCACCAGAAACCTCAGCCAAAAAGGCCAAGAGGAATCTTTTTAACGATCTCACTGCCTGTGAAGGATATTCCAGCCCTGCTGTAGCATCCTGGGTCCTCCAGACTCTGGGACTCAAAGATGTTAACACCATCGATGAATCTGCATCAGCTAACTACAGTGCCTTACCTAAAGAGTTTATCAGCAGCATGGTGGCATCAGAGTATGGAAATGTACAGGACTCTCCTTCTTCTGGATACAGTACAATCCATATGACACCTGTGCACAGCCAGTGTGGGAGCAACTTGGAGTCTCCCTATATGCCAGACTATTCCCCCTCATCATGCAATTCTACACCCCTGCCAAGAAGTGAGCCAGTCAGCCCCTTTGGCTCTCCCATCTGTTATACTCCAGAAGTTTCTCCAAACAAAACAGAAGTTGCATTCTCCACATCCCTTAACCCTCATTGTAATGTGAAGACCCACAGTTTCTCCCATGGACAAGCATTTGTTCGCAGAGATGGTGAAGGGGGCTGGAAATTCACCTGGGTCCCCAAACAATCTGAATAGACTATATGAACATGAGGGTTATTCTTTGGGAGTTTACAGAACTATTTGCACTTGGTCATGGGGACCTATGAAGACCCTTACAGTCCTGATACTGCCTGTTTCCAAGCTTGATTTTATTACCCAATGACTGGGTTTTCTCTGCTGCCAGCACCAGAAAGGGGTCTTCATTTGTTTACATGTAAATGTATATATGTATTATATTTTTTCCATGAAAAAATTGACTATTCTAACAGTATTTATTTCTGTTGGGTTTTAAGTGCAATTAATGTCAATGCAGTTTTGATTGTAGTTCTTTTGGTTTGCACCTCTATAATTTGCTGCCTAAACAGTCACTGCCATGATTTCTTCAGTAAACACAGAGTGACTTATTGCCTGTATGAGACTCACTTCTACAGTCACATGAATAAAAGACTGCTCCTTCCTCCTCCTACAAAGCCACTGTGCTACCCCTGTGCCAAACAAAGCAGCAGGCCTGTATGGACAGGTGTACTACAGTCCTTTGTTGTTTGAGTGACATTTGTTGGGGTTCCCTGATAACCCCAAACTACAACTGCCTTTTACTAAATCTATTTATTCACTGCCTATTACATTAATAATGACAATCACATGTGGAGTCTCATTGTGTTACTTTGTATATAAATAAACTCTTAAATACATTTAAGTTTTTTGCAGTATATATATAAGTAATTATAAAGTGTGTTGTATGATGATGATGATGTGTGTATGTGTATCATGATCAAGATATGTGTGTGTATGATGTGTTGGTGTGAATTTGTTGATTTCACCCATACTGTTTACTCAACAAGGGCTTATTTCTTAACATTAGATTTGAAATTTAATTCTATAGCCCTCTCACTTGCATCATTTAAAGCAGCAAACTTCTGGTAGATTTACCTCTTTACATAGGAGCACACTATATTTCAAAGGTCTCAAATCAGATATATATATATATATATATATATATATATATATATATTTACTACAATTTCCATGTCCCTAAATGGCACCTGTGCACACCTCCTTCGGTGGCCATTGGGAAAATTACTATTCAATACACTTTGATATTGTACACTATATATAGCCTAATAATAATAATAATTTCAGTACACTCCAATGTGCATAGGCATATATGAAGCTGGGGATGGCCAATCCTACCAATTTAATTGAAATTACTAATAAAACATGTCTTATAAAAAAAAATGCAAAAAATATTATTAATCCATACACAGTACGATCACACACTGTATATTACTATACCTGGGGCAGGAAGTTACAAACTTCCTAAGCTCTTCAGACATCAGCCTATAGAACGAACATTAACATGTCATTTACAGGTAATTAGCTGAAGGGTCATTTGATGAAGCAGTAGTTGTCAGTAAGGAGGGGCGAGGTAATTGATGTCTATACAAGCCATATAGGAGGTTATAAATCTCTGTGCTGATAAGACACGTTGTTTACACTGACACCCAGCCAGCGCTTCCCTTTTCATTCAGATCTAAGAAAGACTTTTCCCAATGTACTACACAACGATCTGATAACATAACCAACACAAACTAAGTTTTATTAGAGCACACATGCCCCCCCCCCCCTATACAGTATATATAGATTGAGTCCCCCAAGCCCCATCCATATGAGCTCTGTGTGCCCAGGTAGCAGGCACATTCGTGCCCCCTTATCTATCCCCCAGGCACCAGCAATTTGTTAGATGTGTCTGATATCCTCAGATAGAGCCCTTCAGTCTGTGTATAGAGGTCCTTGTCTCCCTGGGGGCCACAATAGGTCGTTTAAGTACAAGATAAGCAGCTTCCTAAAACTGGATGTCGCACACTTTCAACAGATGTGTTAACAGATTGGAAATGTGAACTGGGTCTGCTTATTACCTAATTTGCCAGCAGCAGCCCAAATAACTGTGACTTGCATTTGGCACACACGATATTCCCTATTGGAGTAATTTTACCAAGCAATGCATACATATACAATGATGGCAACAAACTAAACTGATTGCTGAATTAATGATCACATTTGAAGACTCACAGATTGTGAGGCTACAGTCTTGTAGATAAAAGGTGAACCTGATTAATGGAGTAGCAGCAATGCTTTAAAATAATTTACATAAATGTAGGAATTTTTTTTTATTTCATTTCTTTAAGAGAATCCAAATATATCCTTTATTTATCTGACTCTCCAGTAACTTGAAAATTGCTGTAAAGATTTTGATGAACATTTGTATTGCTCTGTATGAGCTGGTTATTAGGAATGCGCTTGAAACTTGTTTTTAAAATTTGACTTTTCAGGTCTAAACAAAATAGGGCAATAATTGTACTCTTCAATCTTTTTGACACATTGTGCCTATATATTCTATTCTAAATACCAATTAAGAAAGCTGTTTTACCACCTTCCTGCTCTAATGACAATCAAAAATGTCTATCATGATGACAATTATTACCAGCACATCCAATCAGTAATATAAAGGTTCTATTCATATCCATATAAAAATGAACACATATAGAGATTTTTCTGAAATATTTCACACCATTGTTTTTCAAACAATGAGGTCTATATATATATATATATATATATATATATATATATATATATATATATGTATATAAGTTGATTACTAGCCAGGAACACAGAAAAGACATAAACCCAACTGCTTGCTATAGGGCACATGGGAGTGTTTACTTGAATTGACTTTTTGCATACAACCCTGTTGGATTAAAAATAGTTTGGAATGAAATTCTTCACAAAAAAGATGACATTTCTTTTAATGCAACAACAACATGCCTGCTTGTCACCTTGATTGTCTCTAACAAGTTTTTAAAGCACAAAGTACAGAATCTTCCATGTCTTCAAGGGCTGAAGTTATTACTTCAGTAAAGTAAAGTCAATGTCAATAAAAAGTTAACAAGCAAAATATACATTTTTATTTTCTGAAAAAACATTATGGCTATTTGGTTTTAAGAGATGCGAAGGTAAAAGTACCGGTAATAGCAATAAGGAAAGATCATGGTGAGACTGGTTAACAACTGCATGAATGTATGTCATTGCCAAATTTACCAGGCATCTCCTGGCTGAGATTTTACAAAGGGGGTGTTAGTGGCAACTAGCTGAATTGCATTTTGGATGTGAATGTGTATGGAAGTTCTGTATTTAATTGTTTCATAATTATACAGGCAACTGTCATCAAGGGAAACAAATGAGCCGCCAGCATTGCCTGTAATACCATTAAGCAGGGAACACACATATAGATATGAGCCTGATCAATGGCTGCTTCTAGCGCCATGCACACTCACAGCCATCCATCTGGCCCTTATCTAATGTGGCCATCCCTGTTTTCGAGCCGAACCAATCAATCCTGAAAACAGGGATATCGGAACTTGACCCAAACCACGGTCGATGTCTATTGCTTTGCATGGGGCCGCGGGTCTCCATGCAGTGCATCGTTGGAGCTCCCCGATATCGGGCAGCAGCACGATGACGTCATCACACTGCTGCAGGGAACCTCGAAGATGTGTGTAAAACAAAATGACACCTAAAGGAAATCTGACAGAGAGATCTAAAGGTGTATGGGGGCAGAGTGTCTCTCAAAGAAACCATCCTGATAAAGGCAGAGCTTTGCACCTACATGTCAGGTAACTGTGTAGTTTGATGAAGTTCAGAAAGCAGACATCCACAGAATGAATGCAGCAGACTTGATGTCCTAAAAGGATCTAATGTTAATTAGAAGAGAAATTGAAACAGTAATTAAAAAAAGCTCTCAAATCAAGTGCCTTTGGAATGTCTACCACAAGTGAGTCCAAAGTATATCAATTTGTTTAAAAAAATGCAGTATACACCAGTCTTAGGACATTGACTGAAGCTGCTCTTTCTAGTAACCATAAGCCTCCAGGGCTTGCCATTGAGACACAGTTATGTTTGAAATGCTTGTAACCGTTTGTGGCTGACAAAAAGATTTATGATGGATGGGGCTTTGTTAACAAATCAACTGATATATTAAATATGGCTTCTTTTTATTCTCTTCCTAACAAAATTAAAGGTATTTGTATATCAAACACGTGAAGATGATATACTTGGTGATGTTTATAAGTGTTAAGGTCCCCATACATGTTTAGATTTTCCTGTTCGATAGACCTAAACCAACGGATATTAAAGTCGATTGACCAAAAATTGATGCCTGTCCACATGGATCGAAATTGTCCAAAAAATTGATTGAAAAGTTATTGGACATGTCCATTTAATAATAAGCAAACTTATAGATCTGTTGGCAGACATTTTGGTGTGTTTACGATCGACTTCCTTCAATTATGCTTGATCGAACCAACATCGGTTTCTCCACGTGGGAGACAGTTTGATCGTACTCCGATCGATTGAACCAACATCAAACAAAAATTACGATCAACTTTGACATCGATCGTAGGGAAATTTAAACATATATGGGGGCCTTTAACCTGATTTTGCACCCAATGGCGTTCATATAGGCATAGAGACAACACAACCTATATGTATCTGTAATTAAAGGGAAACTATTAAGACTCAACATGACCGAAGAGATGTTGTTGCTCACTTGGTCTTAAGCAGGGTACAGACCGCTCGATATTCGAGCCGTCCGATGTATCCTGCAGCAGCGTGATGACGTCATCACACTGCTGTCAGATATCGGAGAAGCCGGGGAGAGCAGAACTGCCTCCTCCTCCTGAGCCGAGCTTTGCCTGGAGAGCCAGGCAAAGCATCAGACATCGCCATATTAACAGTCATGTCCGATAAAGCAGTTTTCGAGCAGGATTGATTTGTCCCGCTCGAAAACAGCTATAGGGGCAGATTATATGGGTCAGATAGATGGCCATGAGTGTGCACGGCGCTCAAAACGGCCATCGATTTGACCCATATACCCATGTCTGTACCCTGCTTTAAAGGTAAGCATTACATGACTGATATTGTCTCTACTACGTAGCAAATTACTATATTGCATCAGACACTTTTACTGGTCAAACTATATTAGCTGTATGTTTTTTAACAAATAGTTAATAGCTGCCATCAAAAGTCTTGCTGGAAATCTTAGTGTAAACATATCTGAGGACTGCAATGTTTCTGTGCCATCAGTGCAATCATTCTATTATTGTCAGCATGGAGCTTTGTTTGTATGATAATTTCTCCTTAAGTATAAAGGCCACAGGGTGGTGTTTTTAGACTCCCTGTGTAACATATTGATATGTAAATGAGAAATCTGTGTGGTTTAAAGGAACGAGTGGAGACACTTTCTAAGTCTCTCATTACAAGGTCATATTTTAGAGTTTTTAAATTGCCCTTCACTCATTTGTGGGGAATTATGGGTATTATTACCCCTATGTAACTTATCTTAACCAGCTGAGTAGAAGTTTAGAACAAATACTGTATGGCCAAAGTAAGTTAGTAAGTCAACAATAGTTGTACTTCGGCAAGAGAAAGTGAAAAATGCTCCTCCACCATTGTGTACCCCAGCCCCCCCAACCTTTACTATTTATTACTCTCACTTAAGGTGGCCATACACAGGTCGATTTTCTAATCAATTCCAGAGCAATTGACCGCTATGCATGTTCACGGTGATCGATTGTTCGTAAATCAAACATAGCCATCCTTTCTTTGAGGGCGTAAATCGATCCCACTCAAATGAAGGCAAGATCAGACAGTAAATCAACATGTTGGTAAATTCCTGTTCGATTGCAGTTATAGTATCGGACAGGATCAATGACACAGAAGTGCTGCAGCTCGATATCAAGGAAACTCAACATCTCGCTGTGCTCGAATGGCCCCTCGATCATACGGGCATTGAGCCATCTATGCCTAGCATAACGGTCCCCATACACTCAATACCACGCTGCACTTCATTGATTGGATGACAAATCGATCTGCACCACTTTTCTCTTTCAATACTTTGGTCCCCATCTAAAGTGACAGCAATTGAACAGGGATTTACCAACATGTTTCCTGTTTAGTCGAGCTTTCTTCGAGTGGGATCGATTGACCCCTCTTGATGAAAGGGTGGCTATGTTTGATTTGCGAACAATCAATCATGCAAAGTAATAGAAATCAAACAGTTTACCAAGATGTTGGTTTCCTGTTGAACTGAGCTGTTGAACAGGATCAATTGAAAAGATGGACAGCTCTATTTTGTAACAGTTTTGAGCATGAATGCGCACGGCATTTAATGGTGCACAAATCTTTTAAAAATTTAGCCATGCATGTCTAGCTTTAGTCTTGCTGCACCTTCAATAGTATTAGATATTGTATTTTTTATTTTTCAGGGCTAAATGCAGCTGTCTAACACAAAGAGGCAGCCTGGCTCTCCAGTAGTTCACAAGCAAACCACCACTACTTAAGTATGTTATCTTATTTCTCTTCAAAACCCAATTGGGGAGTTTATTTATCACTACCCATTCCTTTAGGACAGAAAAGCACAGGCAGTAAAAAAAAAACTTAAATCTAGAGATTGTCCTATTTTTTGAATGAATTAAAAACACAGTTTAGACAATGGTGGCAACGTTTGCTTTACTTATATAAACATATTTGTTTTTCGGCACTTTGTTTTTTGTCATAAAGAAGTACAACTGCTGACCCTTTGCTCAGTAAAAACTAGTATTTATCCTGCAGGCCATGAAAAGAGTGCTGGCTGTAGTGCAGGTTCGATCACCTTTCTCTAACAGTCGGTCAGTTAAGGTGATGGAGGCAGAGTAGGATGAATCACCAAAGAATGCAGTGCTACCACACATGGTATTTCTCCTCAAACCCCTTCAAAATATTATTTAGGTACAAAGGGATTCTTTGTGAAACATAAGCTGCCTTATAAGTAATTGTGATTGCATTGTAGTTACCCAAATTTGACATCCTCAGGACAAAGCCGTTTGATTTTACAGGAAAGATGTACCTGCAATGCCACTATGGAGATTAAGAACAAAACCTTAGCATTTTGTACAACATGAACAATGGAAGGCACAACACAAGCACACACGCACATGCATGCATGGTCTTTAAGGTCTTTTTCTGTTTTATATGCGTAGGGGAATTCATGTTGAGCATATCCAAATGTTCAAACTTTAACCTGTTGTAATGACCTGTTCATTGTGAAAACCCATGAAAAAGCTTGCCAAGTGGAAAGATGTGGATCAGACCAGAACACTGGTCGATGTCCACTGTTAGGCCTGGTTTACATCTATTTACCTATTGACATGCCTTTTTATGCTTTTCCATGTAAACAGGCATAAATGTGCACTTCTTTTTACATTAATGAACATGCTTTGCTCAATGAACATTAAACAGATAGGTGTGAAGCAGACAATGGAGTCTGCTAAATGGATACAGGACAGTTCTGCCATCTGGAATCTTAGCAATGTATGCATCACAACGACTTACAAGAAGATACTAAATAACATGGCCCACCTCAGACCAGTTACAGAAAAAAATATATTAAATATATACAATACTTGCCAATGCTTTGTATATTACAGCTGGGGTTGTGTCTGTAGGGTTTAGTGGTGCCAAGGTGTGACGATTCACTTTTATACTATTATCGATTTTATGTGGCCTTCATACCCTTTATACTGTATTATGACTCTTTGCTGATTAAGCTAGCCATGCTTAAATAGGGACTCAGACAGCAGTCACCATTTCCTCAATTAATCAACATAACGATAATTACTTTCTGCAAAACTTATACTGACTTTAACGCTGGACTTTGAAAAGTAAATTTTAGATCAATAACTTCAGAACAGAAGAAACTGCACTTGCTTTAAGGATATTTAAATATAATTTTCTTAAAGTGTGTCTCTTCATGAATATAACACTTGCTATGTAATATGTATACATTGTACTATAAGGTTTTGTGATTTGCAGAGTGAAAAGCATGAATGGTACAAGATATTTAATATCATTACTGTTAATGTTGGTACAATGTCAGTGAAATGCCACAATTTCACCTGTAGGTGGCTCATTTCTTCATATTAATGGTAGGCAGACCAGGGAAGGCATTTGACATGAAAAACAGCATAAAAGTATAGGGACATATTCATAGATGTTCCAATGAGCACAACCCCCTATGCACACCTCAGGAAGGCTGTGTTTAAAGTAAAAAGTATTCAATAACTTGAATAACAATATAAAATGCTGACTGGAATAAAATATTGATCACTTCCAGCATAAAGCAATCTATGTTCACTCCCAGCTTCCAGTTGAACATGGACACATGTGTCATATAGGTTTTGAGTTGCCTTAGTTGGTTACACATTGCCATGGAAATCCCTCAATGTGATTGGGTAGCTTTTCTTTGATAGATATCAACTTCTGAAATCTGTTCCTATACACAAAGGCTAAATTTCAAACCCACTTTTTGGTAACTACTACTACTGTCTACTAGAGGATTTCCTGTACATCTTCTCATTTCCTGTTGAGAAAATCTCCATAATAAGACACTGCTGCAAAAATGAAAAAAAAAATGTCATAGCTTATAGTTGCCAATACAAATATTGGGTTGAGACAGTTTTTATGTTATACGGTGGAGCGCCTGGTGAATGTCATAGGTGATTCTGTAGACTGCTGCCTACAGCACAGTGTCTAATGTAGAAGAGTAATTTATGCTTCTTTAGAAATAGGAACAAATCATTTTTAATAGCTGCTACAAATTGCAGTCAGCATAGCCATAAGCTACCATGTAGATGAAATGAATTATTCTCATAGTTGTCTCTTAGTAAATTTCCATGTGGCAGGTGTCAGGCATGTTGCTCTAAAGGAAACTTCAAGCAATTATGTATCCCACATGCTTTGCAGGACAGAAATAAGTTGATGCTTCTCTAGACGGCACGTGCCTTACCCTTTCACCCTTTCACCTTCATTGAAATATCTGTGCACTTCATTTGCAGTTTTGCAGTACTGGCAACCTGTCTCTTGGACAAGCACCCAGTCCACCTCCCGCAACTTGTTAGATATAAGCGGCCACTCACAAGGTGATTTATCATGTCCTTGCATACACTCCTGTTTGGCACATGTCTTTTCTATTCTCTCATTGTATTCTGAGCATTTAGAAGTGAATAAGAAGAAGGGTTTTTTTTCTCCCTCCGGGTAACTAAAACTTGTCCAACCAACCAAAGCCATCAGCTTAGAAAGGTCATTGTAAACAACAAGCGTGTGCCTTCTTTGTTCCCTCACGTCCACATTTCAGAGATAAGAATCAAGATATGCTTTCATAATTTAAAGGGATTCAAAACTATTTATGGTATTCTTATTTCCTCATGCGACTAGCAAATTCTGGATAACATAGGCAAGACTGGACGACAAGTGTAATAATGGATACAAAATCAATGTCCAACCTCTAGAGAAACTAAATTATATTTTGAAGCAACAAACTGCTGGTTCACTTGGCAGATTACTAGACATCTATCACATGCATGAATTTTGTAGTTCAAACCAGCTTTAATATAATTTATATCACTTACATCCATTCTATTATTAAATTGAAAATAGTTAAAATAAAATTGTGTTTAACATAAGCACTGCTATTATTTGTGGCAAATTATGGTAGAAGTAATCAGGGTGAAATAAAACATTCAACCTTCCTGATGCTATGCGCTGCCATTCTCCATACCAACATCTGACTGGTTACAAAGCCTGCTAAACTTTTTCTCTGCAGGACCAGGTTCTGTTCTTATATATATAAGGTTTTGTATATATATATAAAGTTTGGAAGTGTTTTCAATTTAAGTTTATTAAAAAATACAACAACTATATTTCAGTGATTGTAAACTGAGATGTGCTCAATGGGGGTTATTTTATAAAAGTAATTAGAGTTGCTGTTAATCTGCTCCTCCCAATGAATGAATCTAATTGTGAATGTCTACAGTTAGCAGGGGGCTGGAGCTATACCAGGAATCTGCCTAGTGATAATGGAGTGAATAGTCGTGCCAGCAGGTCTGCTAAATTCCCTTTACAGTATAAGATCCAAGAATAATTTTTACCAACAAGCAGGTTAAAGAAATAAAACATCAGCATATGTTGGAAATGTTGGAACTATACAAAAGGTAAATCATTTAGGTTTTCAATTCATCTTGAATATATGAACCTTAGCAGCATGCAGACGTTTTATAAATGATTTTAGTAAACATATTTTTGTCAGCAAATAGATTAGTTGTAATCTAGAAATAAATGCAGTTCAGATTAGACCATTTATATAGTTATCTCAATAGTTTAAGCTCATAGAGTGTAACTGTTCTCAATCTGGCCTCTTTGTCCCATGAAGATTGAGTCAAAAGTAAACTGTAAATGTATTATCATCCGCTCTTCTTGCACCTTTGCTCTACAGCACCTCAATCTTGTATTATATGAAACTATAGATAATAGATAGAGGGTGATGGACATCAAATGTTTATTCATGCCAATAACTTAGTAGTATGGTACATAGACCCTAGAGTGCAGAGTATGTTACAGCATTAGCCTATTGTTCCATTAAAGTTTTTAAGGATGTATTAGAATTTAAAGAAAGAAAACTTTGCATTTGGTTAGACAAACCACCTGTTAGACAAACCAACTAGTTATAATTTGAGGAGTACCAATTAGGTTTACTTGCATAACATGCTTATTCCAGATTAAGTCATAGTCATGTTTTATTTAGACCTCTTGTCATGTTTGATGTCATATTGGAATTCAATTAACAGGGAAACCAGTAAAACAAACTCATGAATAAAGCTGTGAAAACAGTCTAATTTTACCAGGGTGCAATGAAAGATTTCTATACATCTTTATTCTGTCTTCAGTAGTAGATGCTTTTAAAATTAGGGACTCTCCTCAACAAACAGCTATAATCTTTCACTCTTGCTGCAATGCTATTTAAACACTGGGGGGCGCTATAATTGACTGGTGATTGTTAAATAGCATTGCTTACTATCGATAATGTTAATTGGTGGGTTCTGGTCATGGTAATATTGATCTTTCACCTGGTCGTTCATCTATCGACCAGTGTATGGGCAGTGCCAGGCCTCATTACAATACTGTGCAAACCATAACAGTAGTACAGTACATGAACTTTAATTTTTAGGTTATAATAGTGAAAAGTTAGGGGTTTATAAACAAGAAGTGGACAAAAGTCTAATGTTTGCTCACTTATATCAAAAGTCCATATTCACCTTATGGCTTACCTAATATTATATCTATCTGCCAACCCAGCCCTACAATCTTATCTTGAACTCTCCTTCTGAAGTGCCTATAATATGTTGACCACAACATACTAGACTGTGTATCATAAAAAACTGTATATTGTGCACATTTTGTCCATTATGTTGTGGTATATTTTCTATGTAACTTGCAATTACAGTATTTTTTGCTGTATACTCTAATATACAGCGTTAGTTATTTATTCTTAATAAAGATCTGCTCAATTGACATTTTGTGTTTTTTGTTGACTTAGATTTAATTCAACATGTCACAAACAGTATATTTATAGTTCTGTTTTTGGAATAGAATGCACTTTGCACAAGTCTAAGAATGTGAAACACTTATTTACCTCTTGCTATATATTCCTAAGTTTCTTTACAAAGAATGAAGAAAAGTTTCTTGGTATTCTGAATTGTTTGAGTCAAACTGGTATAAAGGAACATCGCTGAGGATACATAAACAATTGTTCAAATCAATTCTGAAAAATGATTGTCTCATGTAACACAGAACTGGGATGGCCTAGTCCTTCAGGCTATAATTCATCTTCATGTTTGAAATACAGTTAAACTGTAGCAGGGTCACTTAGAATGTTACCTACTTCAGCTGAATGTCAAAAATCATGAAATTAATCTATCTATGGTATTCGGCAATATGTTAGTAGTACAAGACAAACATAAAGTTTGCTCCCATTTTATAAAAAAAAAATCAAATTTGGAAGCAGTGACACAGTTGTTTGATTGAAATATTGGAATATTGCATTTTTACACATTTACTATTGTGCAGTAACAATGCTGATTGGAAGAGATTGTGCTAGTGTATGCTTGTATGTTTCACACTTATCTGACAGCTTCTGCTGAGATTGCACTTCAGGCAATATGGCCGTGAAAGCTTTTGTCTTACTTGTCAGAGAACAATGGCAGAGGTCTTCTTCTTGTCTTCTGTTCTCTGGCCAAGGTGCTGAAGTTAGAAAGACACCTGCATTCAGTGCAACTTAGTTAACTGTTATACAGGGAGCATAATGTGAAAAGTTTTGTTTTATTAAAGATAAAAAATGCATTTTTTTTTAGCTCTTCTTTATCTGATCAATATGTTTTCTGTTCAAACAAGCAGAACAAAAGCTGTGAAAGCAATGGAGACACAACTTCATGAAATAGTATGAAGGCACACATATAAAAGGTCCTCCATGTTAATGTTAAAACAATTCTAGCAGAAAAGATGTATTGGGAGCTCATTTAGAAGGTAGCCAATTGTTACCCCACTGTTGGAGAGACACAGTTTACATGAAAATTCACATATTTACCTAATACGACCAGAATGCATGTCAACAGAATTTAAAGAGGTATTCTTAATGGCACCAGGCCCAGGTATTGTGTTAGGCCTCGATATGAGGTCTATGCAGGCAGGGGGGGTCATTATTTCTATGTGAAAACTGTCTCCACAAACAAATAGGCTGTCTGCCTCAACTAATAGCCCTGTTTGATGTGGAATGTTGTGTCTTTACCTGTGGCCTCTGAGAGACACATAAACAGCACGGCTCGAGACGGGTTCCGCACCTCACTTTAATGTGCAAGTGCTGAGGCCCTGCTACCACCCAGGCTTTAAAAAATCATTGTTTTTAGACAATCTAGCTGTTTACATCTGCCTAAGGCCAACTGGAAAAACAAAAACTCCTCATGTCTTCCAAACGAAGATAAACACGACTCAACTCCGAAGCCATACCATGCATAAGAACAGTCTAGACAGGCCTACTTAGGCCTGCATTAGAGGCACAAGACCAATAACATACTTAATTAGGCCAAAATAAGAACCCTCCAGCTAGAAATCATGGCATTGCATTCTTTAGAAAAAGCCATTTAAATAGAATAAAAATTGAAATTCTATTGGAAATATATGGGAGGCATTGGTAGGCCTGGCTGTATGAAAGGGAAGACAAGAGACAGCTAGAAGAGGCGTGGGAGGGGCTTGTGTCATCCTTCTCAGCCAGCTGCTTTGTTTACAGCTTACCTTGAATGGCCGGTCATTAGTGCTTTGTAAATGACAATGTGCATTGTCAAGGTGCAAATGGATCTTAATCTTAGATTAAGGCTAATTTTATCTATCCCAAGATATAATGTGAGAATACATAGCAAGAATACTAAACTGTTCTGCATTGTAGGAACTTCTATCTGTGTAAAAAATTTTACATTTAATTTGTAAATTAAATTTGTAAAAGAAAACAATTACGTTATATAGATTGATTGAATAGTCATAGAGTAGAGATAGTAGAGATAGTAACATGGAGAGTGTACCCAATACAATCAGTCATCACCGCTTTTTTAATGTATCACACCCCAATTAAAGTGTCTCCAAACCTATAATCCAAACTAAAGTTAAATGTCATATCCTGCATCAACCAGGTAGTCGCTTTCTCTGGGTGTGGGCTTGCATTGGCTGGAATTGTACCTGGCGACCCTGCCAGAACAAGCCTTTTGCAGACTGTGTATAATATGATTTAAAATAGGATAGGTTAACTCTACAATACTTGCTCTTCAAAACACAAAAAGCTTGTGCCACTGATGCCAACAACCTCAAACGTAGTTCATTATGCAGTTAGGTTGCTTCAATTTGTGATTGACAGCAAATATATTGCTGCAAAATGTAGTTTATCTTATCCCAGTGCACACACTGAAACAGAGCCTAGTTGCCTAGTTGCCATAGCATACACCTGTGTTGACTGCTACCCTGGCCACACCATTTTCAATCCTGCACATGCCATCACAGTACACGTCAATGACCACTTTTGGACTGGGCATCACTGTACACACTAATATTCACCTTAGCACTGGTCACTACTGAACTGACTCACTTTTTTAGACTAATGATAACTGCTGCACAAATGTACTTTGTAGATTGTACTGCCCCCACTACGCCATGGTAGCCTTGGTAGCCTTTTGCACTGTGTCGCACTAGCATTGAGCGAGAATATTCAAAATTCAAATATATTCACCGAATATATTGCGCATATTTGTGTGCATTGCGAATGGATACGAGCAATACTCACAGTGCTTTTACTGGATCATAGATCACAGAAAGAAGAAGAGATGTATAGCTATAGCTAATATATAAAGCTGGTCGGCGAATCTTTGTAAACAGCCGCGCGATGGAAGGCAATAGAATACAGCTGAATCAAATTTTTCTAAATTCCTTAATATATTTGTGAAATTATGCAAATTTAAATATACCATGGGCCGCTCAACACTATGTGGCACAGGGTCCACCACATAGCATGCAGGTCCAAACTGGTTTTCACTGCATGTACCCATATGGACTTCTACACTAGTCACAACTGCACCAACATTTTTGCATTGCCCACAACCCGCACTTTTGCCCTGATATCAACTACATGTAGAAATGTACCCTACTGCATTTTCAGCTGTTA
Organism: Ptychadena robeensis; assembly: GCA_036250615.1. Lineage (NCBI taxonomy): Eukaryota > Metazoa > Chordata > Amphibia > Anura > Ptychadenidae > Ptychadena > Ptychadena robeensis. The sequence goes on along the minus strand of CM070035.1, from coordinate 65,257,158 downwards.
AATCGACCTGGCCATGTCAGGGGATGCAGTAAAAGCTCATGACTATGGGCATAAATGAAACTAATGGGGGTTCCCAAGATGCTGTGGATTGCTTGATCTACAACATATATAGACGCTAATGGTAGTGTTGAATCTTACACATATGAGTCATTCAGAAGAGGTATGAATTTTTTAGTTAATGGATGAAATGTAAGCGAATACACAAAAGTTATGCATTGCTGAATCTGAACATTTTTGTAAATAGCAGGAATATCTACAGGGTATACAGAATATATAATATCTACCACCAGATGTGTTGTTAGAGAATTCAAATATCTGGAATTATGAAACATTTTAATGAGAGTATAGAGTAAAGTACTAGAGATAAAAAAAACTTGGCTGATAAGTTAAGCATGATGCTACTGAACAAATTCATTGATTTGGCTTTCTTCCTTATGCAGAGAACACACGTATAGATAAGGACCAGATCGGTGGCTGCTTGGAGCGCAGTGCGTGCTCATGGCCATCTATCGGGCCCATATCTTATGCGACCACCCCTGTTTTCAAGCGGGAACCATCAATCTCGGTCGAAAATAGGGATATTGGACATGACCTTAAACAACGGTTGATGTCCATTGCTTTGCATGGAGACCGCGGGGTCTGATATCGGGATTGCATGGAGACCAGCTCCTCCGATATCGGGCAGCAGCGTGATGACCTCATCAAGCTGCTGCAGGGAACCTCTAAAGGCTCCTATATCGAGCCATGTGTTCCCTGCTTAACTGATTGAAAATATTACATTGCTAGTTGAAAGACAAGGCGCAGAAAGTTGTAGGATATTGCAGAGGATAAAGCAGAGGTTTACTTTCTTAATGGAGATCAGTATGAGCTGTTTTATGCCTAACCTTTAATCTTATAATATGAGATGATATGATATATAGAAGTATGGTTAATATGGATAATATTACTTTAGGTTGTGAAGGTGCACATGGTTTCCCTTTCATACAATGCAATGACAAAAGGCAGCTCCAAAAACAGATATCCAGTAACAATTGAATCAAGGGAATTTTTACAGCAAACAAAACAAGCAGTTAAACCTAAACAAGGCCTTATCACCATATAATAAATACATACCACCAAAATAAATGAGAACCTCAGACTATCACCCCTGAACAGTATAATTCTTATGGAAGTTAACAAAAAAAAAGGTTTGTTATGTATGGGAAAGCAACTTAATGTGACAACTGACTTCAAATTAAAATTATTTTTCTAGAGAGAGTTCATATGTATTTAGAGCCCTCTTACTGGCCCTTCTAGCTTTTTGGTCATTGTTCAGAAGCCTGAGCATGAATTGTAGTTTTAAAAAGTTTCATGGATGATCATCTATTAAATAGCCCCATGAATTCCAAACTCATAGCACAATGTTATTCCAACATAGTAGTAGCAAACCTATCATTACCCATTGGGGAGTACAATCTAAACATGGGATTGGTGATTAGGTATTTGACCCAAGGGTTTTAAATAAGCACTTTTTGTAGTACATTTCACAAAACATGTTTTTAGGTAATTCCTGTTTATGTCCAGTTCCATTGCCGCCTCAGTTGATCCCATGGTAACACTTATTCCTTGATAAGCTTCTCATGTAATATTTTTTGCAGGTGTAGTCAGCTTTTAGCCTCTTCAAAGTTCTGCAGCTTTATGAGAAAGTCCTCCAAGATCTGGCTCAGGCATTCCTGATGCACTTTACATCTTATTAGCCAGATTTGTGTTTCAAAAGTAATCTTTGATGGAGAGGATAGAAATATTCAATTGTGTGCTGATTTATGAATTGAGGGTTACACAACACAGCTGCATCAACAAACATGGACAAGCATTATGTAATATGTTAAACAAAGTACTAGATGGCAGCTGGGATATGGGTTACTAATGGATACCGCATCCATTCATTGGGTAAATGAGGCTCACTTAAAGTTGCCACCTTTTACCAACCTGGATGGTAAAAATGGGACTTCTCAATGTACCCAATGTTATTAATAAGAAAAGATTATTATGTAAGTGTTTACTATACAAGAGTGGCTATATATCATACAGTGGACATAAGGTATATTAGATTGTAAGCTCATCTGGGCAGGGTCCTCTACTCCTGTGTCATAACCTGTACCTGTGTGTCATCTTGTGTTTCAACACTTGTGTATCTCCACTCTAATGTAATGTATTAACTCCACAATGTTTCCACTTGCGCTGCTTTATACATAGACCCGGGATGTCAGAGAAGCGTTTGTGAGCTGCATTCAGAGCGCAGATACCCATCTAACCTTCTGGGCGGCTTGCCGGTAACGTGCTCTTTTAGCTTTTTGAAAACCAAACACATCCATGGTGTCACCATTAATGCTGGAGATGTGCAGTAAAAATGCAACACCACCTCCATTACATGGAGGTCAATGGCACTGCACCATGTCATATAGGGTCTGCCAATACAGGGAATCCCCAGGGGATTTCAGCGCACTGGTAAGTATGCTCACAGTTAGTTTCGGATTACTTCAACCCAAGTTAATTTGGGCTAAACGCCCAGGAGGTTAACAACTTGTGTATGACAGTGACATAAAATAGTATGTAATAAAATAGTATGTAGTATACATAAAATAGTATGTAAGAGAAGGTAAAGAAAGCAATTGCAAAAGTGAAGAGAAGAGAAAATTTTAAAGTAGTTTGATATGTGATGGATCTCACTAATATGTACAGCACGTCTAAATCTTAACAATGTCACAAAGAAAAGGCTACCAGACTCATACAAGGAAAGAAAGGACACTCTGACTGGAAGGGTACTCTGACTCCATATAATATCCAGCTTTCATCTTTTTCTGAATGCTAATGATCTTAACTTACATAATGATTGAAAACTTTTGTTGCTGGTACATTTTACCATTTTGGTTTGAATAGATTCTGGTAAATTACACATATTATGCAACCCTTTTTATATTCTGGAAAATATAGGTAATGGGTGCTTTGGGAAAGTCCCAATGCATTATGGGTATTTTCATTATTTCTTATGTATTTACTTACAAACTTTTGGAATGGATTAAGTTTGTAAGTCAAGATTTGTATATATTTTTAGGCACCTGCAGCATGTTTCAAAAATCTGTTGAGTGGAGAAAAGATGCAAAATGTACTAATTGTATACAAGTTTGCTTAGCACGTACGTGCATGGATTGTATCATAAATACAATACAACTGTACAATGCTGGCATCTGTCACATTTAAAAAATTCCAATCATTTGTCTTTGTGGAGAAAAAATGCAGAATATACAAATGTATTACCAGTTTCCTCAGCATGTGTATGTCAAAGTGTAAAACAGGTAGACACTCATATCTGAACTGACATATTCTGTGTATGCATGGATAGCTTCAAAAACACATTCAAAAATCTGTTTTGATGGGTCAGTTTTAGTGATGCACAATAAAACTCTACTGTTATGACTGAGATACTGATATGGTATGGACTATAATTCATAATCATTACAGAGGATGTCAACTGCAACAAGAATTGTTAATCTTCAATGCCATCAGTTAACTTCTCATCTAAGTTTGGTATTCACAGCATATTTGTTAATTATTGCCTGTCTAGGTGTTAGACTTATAAGGAGGAGATGATTCATACTGCCTATTGACATGTTCATATTTATTATACTTCTAAAGCCCCCCATACACGTTCCGATTATTCTCCCGACCGATTTTTCGTCCGATCCTGTCACTCGATTTTCACCTTAAATGCTATGGTCGGTCGGTCGGCTGGCACGAAAAATCGGAATTCGTATTATCACCGATCCATCAGCCCGACCCTATTTATTAACAGCAGATTGACCAAAAATTTACGGACAGGTCCGAAGATGTCCCGATCGATTTTTCGGGCGATTTTGAGAAATCGGGATCGGTCGGGTACATAATTCCGAATCCAAGCTATTTTTTTAATCTGTCATGGTTTGCTAATGCTTAAGACTATAACACTGCTACAAGCTCTAACTGGATCTCATTAATGAATAAATCAAATTTTCTTTCATATTTTCACATCTTTCACTCTGTGTTATTTTACTGATTTCCTACAGCTCCTTCCTGCAATAGCCTGCAATGACCCGCATGTCTTGTATTCCATGGATCATTACTGATTGTGAGAGTGCTCCCTAGAACCTTTAGGTGTATAGTAATACATACTTGCTCCATGTTTTCATTCCATAATACACAACAGCTATAAAAAAAACGACACCATAGTATAAAAAATTATACTATACTATGGCATACCACTGACACCAAGTAACAGTCACTAAGCATGCATGCTGCAAAGCCTTAGCTAGTCATAGATTTTAGGCTGTTGCTTGCATTGAATGTTTGTGTTGAAGCTAGGCATACAGGGCTCGGTTTTTGTATAGATTCCAGCACAATAGATCGCTGTGCGCATTTGCGGTAATTGATTGTGCTCGAATCAATACAAAAATCGAGCGGGCACCAGTTTCTTGTAGTGGCATCAATCGTTCCTGCTAGTAAGAAACTGGATTGAAAAGGTAACCAAAATGTTGGTAAACCTTGTGCGATTTACACTACTTAGGATGGGGACCCTCGGTCAGGATTGAGGGTGCAGAAGCGCTCAAGGGCTTCACGATTGCACGGGCATTGATCTGTGTATTGGCAGCTTTACTTTACTTTGAAGAGAAGATGAAGCCATTGTTGAAGTGCAACTGAACTCAAAAAGTGACTATTTGCTACATTTTAAACAACATCTACAAATGTTATTTGTGACTAAGCCAAATGTTTTCAATCTATTCTCCCAAAAAAAAAAAACAGTAGCAGCACCTGAATACAACTTCAGTAAAGGGATATCATAAGTAGTGATGGCCCGAACTGTTCGCCGGAGAACTATTCGCGGAGAACATCGCGCGTTCGCCCATGTTCGCGAGTTCGGTTCACCCCCTATCTTTTAACATTGCAGAAACTGTGAGTCACAGTCAGCAGACATAATCCAGCCA
>CM070035.1:65234962-65252061 GCA_036250615.1 Ptychadena robeensis | reverse complement strand
CAGAAAGGGGTCCCTTTGTTTTTTAATGTTCGTCTGCCCATTGAAGTCTATGGGGTTCGCAAACATTTGCGGAGGTTCGCGCTCACCATTCGCGAACATCAAATTCCGGGTTCGCGCCATCACTAATCATAAGCATCGTGGCCTGAAACAAAGGCATAAGCCTTCCTTTCCCAAGTCTCCAGGTATTTTGCCAAAGCATCTCTGTGCCATGTTCAGGGGCTTTGCAATCAGCTCACAAAGTCAGCTAGTCGAAAAATTCGACCATCTCTAGTTAGGAGGGACTAGGACCTCAGCCCAGTATTTCTAAAGCTTAAGGGTAACACGCAACTAGCCGTGGCCGATTTTGCCGCCGACCGATGTGCGTGCGCACTCACGCCCGTCGATCGGCAGCAAAATCAGCCACCGATCGCGGGTGCCCACATGGGGCAATAGATCCCTGACACCCCAAAGCAGAGATCGGACATGTCCGTAAATCTTTGGCCGATGCCATTAGTTTTAATGGGGACCGGCCTCCCCACCCAAACTAACGGCCGGCACACAAAGGGTGCCAGCCAATACTGTCAGCGATGGAGAGCAGCGTGATGACATTATCACATTGCTCTCCACAGCTCATCTGTCGGTCCCCACTCGGTACGTGTAGCCATCTCCACAGTAGATGCATAAGGCCCCCGTGATTTCTAGCACAGTAAAAAGGGCCATAGTAAATAGGCGCTTAGGTGTATAATTACATATAATTAGCAACTTTGAAAGACACATTCGACGATTTTAAACTTTTTTAAAACTTAGAACCCAAATAAGAATATTTTTAGCATCCTGGCATCTAGTCAATCACTGTGTGATATAAAGCTTTACTGCTGCTAATTAATAAGTAGTTAAAGTAAGTAAAAATGGTTATTGAGAGCACATAGAGAGGACACATAAGTCAAGCGCAAAATTACACACCAGGATAAGGAGTTTAGTTTTTTCAACAAAAAGTTATTCTCAGCGCATGTTCTATTTAAAAGTTTTTTAATCTTGTAAAACGATCTATCTAAAATGAAAACGCTTCTCTTGTAAAGCTTGTGAATTCTGTTATAAAATTTGTTGCCTTGTTGGTCCAGTTTGACAATAATAAACAGGATTTGAGCAGTTCATTCTATTTCCAATCGTAAAACCAATATAAGTGTCATTGTGTCAATTGTGATTTATAAGGGTAATTATATCTTTTTTAGTTTTCTAGTATTTTCCAGCCCATTTCAGGTCAGATCTGCAATATGAAATATGTACTGAAGTACCTGTTTGCCTGGAATAGGAACAGAACATATACCATGATTCGGCCTGAACCTGACTGAGGATGCTGTGTAAGCACGACTAAATCTAGATACCACAGTGGTTTTAGGTGGAATTGCTGAACTGTTCCCTCCCTTATAATTATCGCGTCAATCTGAGTGATGTGAAGCTAAGCATGCCTGCAGCTAGTGCTTCTCTGCATGGGGTAGCATGTACCTTTTTTTCATTCTTAGAGTGGTCATGCGAGGTATATGTGTTATTTGTAGCCACCCTAAATATTTCAAAGTAAAAAGAATTGTCTTGTGCACCATCCCTGACCCTACTTCTGAAGCCTGCAGCACACGTGTCATTTGGATAATCGCGTGCTCCGGTGACATTTACATATTTTATTGAAACTAGTTGGAGGTTCACTGTTGTACCTTTCTATCTAGAACTGTGATGAATAGTTTTCATGTTCAACCATTTTTTCCAAGCCTTTACATACACTGTAGGCTATACACTCTACATTGATATCTTCTGAATTGATTGATTGAAGTTTTAAAGTTCAGTATTGAATCGACAAAACTTGTATATTATTTGAACTTTCTTAAGCTCCCTATACACCTTTAGATCACTGCATACAATTTCCTTTAGATCTACCAACCACTATGTTGTGACAGGTCCTCCCTGATAGAATACATAGTGATTGGAAGGTTTAGAAAGGTCCTCATATTACATGGTTTTGGTAGAAGAAAAGTACAGAAATTGTATGGTAAGATTGTAAGGTGAAAAAACGAAGAAAGTATGTTTCCCCTGTCAGATTGATAGGGGATTAAGGGACTTTACAGGCAGTACCATATAATTATTTGTCAAAGTAAATAATTTATTTTAAGTACAATAAAGTATATTCAAAGAAAATTTGTTACAGTTATTTTCATCACATCACCAGTTCATCAAACCACTATGGATTCCTCCAACTCAACATGTTTCGCATATATTAAATGTTTTCTGCTTCATCAGGAGGTAAACAGGAGATATCAATAGTCTCTGTGAGAGAACAATAGAAAGGGGCGAGTATCAGGGCTGAGATCAAATTTGTTGAATTAAATTTAGTTAATTGTTAGACTTACTGAATATAAGTCAGCACTATTAGTAACTCTAAGTATAGGAGAATCCTCTTCTGTGTTATATTCCAGGGTTGTCACTTTGGGTGAGCGCCTTTTTCGGCACTTTTGTGTTGGGATGTAGCAAACCAAAGCTTAAAGTGCATAAGATCCCTTAAAACCTTTGGCCATAAGATTGTAAGGTGTATGGGGGCCTTTAGAAACATATCTGTAGTAGAAAACAGACCAAATAGGCCCAAATACACAGACCTTTTGCAGTACAATCAGTTTTTCTTACATTTACACCAAAACATATGCCAGTTAGGCCAATTCACTGAATGTGTTAACTAGAGATGGTCGAATTTTTTTCAAAAATTCGACCATTTCGACTTAATAGCAAAGCCCCTGAGCATGGTATCATCACCAAACTTGCTGGAGATGTAGGGAAGGTTGGGGGTATACTACAAAAAAGAAAGTATGTCTCTAACACAAATAGTTTTTTCACAAATTAAGTTCAAAGTCAAGTAAAATTTTCGAAAATTGGAATTTCGATTAACTTTGAACTTAATTTATGCAAAAATGACTTGTGCTGGAGCAAAACTTTTTTTTCAAATGTTCCCCCAACCCTTCTCTACATCTCCAGCAATTTTGGTGATGCTACCATTTTCAGGGGCTTTGCAATCAGCTCACAAATTTAGGAAGTCGAAAAATTCGACCATCTCTAGTGTTAACAAGCCAACAGTCCTACACTATTGACCTAACTGCTACCTTGTCAAAAAGTTTACTACCTTTAGTAGTTTTAGAAGTTGGTAGTCACATCCTGGCACACACTGGGCAATGAAGTCAAGTTTAAATTTACACCTTCTTTAAATAATCAGGAGACGCTTTGACTTTCTTCTAAACTTGACTGTAGCTTTGGATCAAGTATAGACAGGTTCATGTAGTGTCAGTTTTACACTCTTCAATAAATCACATCCTACGTTGACATAAACCATGCACCTTGCTGTCAAGTCTCACAGCTAATAAACACTACTAGAGGTGTTCTAGATCTTGCACTTTTATTTGCCTAAGGAAAAACAGCAATTGTATGCTTTTCTTGTTCCAGTAAAGGCATAAGGAAACACTTAGAGATATAACAGGTTAAGTCAAATATTGCAATAAAAAACATAGTTTAAATGTAAACCACTGCAACTTTTCAGTACCAAAAGTCACCAAGCTGCATGTTTTGCTGTGTTTTTGGCAGGATACATTGGGTCTACTGTACTCTACTGTAAAAAATCTCCAAAATTGTGAGGTGCATTTTCAGAACTACACAGTGCATTAGAATAGGAGTTGACTTAAGGTGTGGAGTGGCAGCTGGCTTGCCATATTAAAAAATGTGTTGCACAACGTTACCGTTCTAGTGTAAACAGTCCAATTCAAACGAATGGGACATTTCTCCTATGCCAAGTACTGTAGACAAGCCCTAAGACCAAAACTTTTCTTAAAAAATATTTAACTGGCTTTTATTCTTTTTTGGGCCCATCCTGGGAAGTATTATTCAGTCATTCCTCCATTTCACCAGGGCGACATAATAAGAAAATAGGTGTCACAAATACCAATACAATCTTCATTGTAACTGGCACTTCACAACAAGAAATTACTTTATTTCCTCAAATTTTAACTTTTATATCTGTATTGCTTACAATTCTAAACCAGAAACGTTTGTGAGGGCAGAAATTTTTTTTTGTCTATGGCACTTGTCCAGACCTGTTCCAGATCTACTTTTGTCCAAGGCGATCAACAACACAATAGTTTAGCATTCTCTAAACTTAATCTGTGAATGGAATAACTCTGTATTTGGCTTTTGTCACATTCACTTTGTTGACAGCTAAAAATGTATTAAAGATGGGTTTAGATGTTACATGATTATTATCAAAAATAATTTAGAAATCATTTTGGGCAATCAGCATTAGTTGTTTAGCCATTAGCAGGATAGTTCATTCATTTGGCTAAATCTGAAAATCTCGAAGACTCAAGGGGTGTTTCCACATGCGTCAGGACCCCCTCCATGAAGCGTATTGCTTGGCGGGAGGTCCAGACGAAGCACATTCACTTACCTGCTTGGCGGATGCTGTGTCTTCACAGGGCAGAGCGCTTCCGCCGATGCAAGGCTAAACGTAGTAGAATACGTTGAGCCTCTGCATCAGCGGATGTCTAAACACAGCATCCGCCAAGCGGGTAAAGTCTATGTGCTCCGTCGGGATCCCTGCCAAGCAATACGATTAGCGGAAGGGGTACCGATGTATGTGAAAACATAGCCTAAAGCCCCTCATACACCTTAAGATCACTCCATACAATTTCCATTCGATCTACCAATAAACTGTGTAGTACCAGGTCCTCCCTGATAGAATACATAGTGATTGGAAGGTTTAGAAAGGTCCTCATACTACATGGTTTTGTATGGAAATTGTTTGGTACTAATGTTAAGATCCCCATACACCTTTCAATTTTTCTGTCAGATTTCCTTTTGTTTTACCAAAACCATGTAATATGAGGGACTTTCTAAACAATCAGGTCTACCTGTGTTCAATTTAAGAGGACCCGGCACTACATAGTTGTTGGTAGATCTAAATGATATTTGAGAGATCTAAAGGTGTATGGCCAGCTTAAAGGTGTATAGGGGCCTAAAGGCACTTCCTGATATGAAGAACACTAGAGCAATTGGGCAATGTCAACTATCATCATTATCAGCTTACCTAATTTCATAGGAAAAGATAGTAGTATACAGTAAACATCATTTACCCAGAACATACAGAGTAGCAGTAGTCATCAGAAAGGATCCACACAGAAGTTGTACTGTATCAATAAAAAACCATACTATGACAATGAAGAATGGAAGCAGTTACTGAGACATTACAGTTACAGGCAATAGGGTTGAAGTTGAGGTACAGGTTAATCTGTTCTTGAAGGAACTAGAAATAAACAAAAACTGAGAAGTTATGTAACACATACCGATCAATAATAGAAAGTTCCTTCTGACATCTCTCAAGTGCGGTGTGCAATGTTTGTTACTCAATGGATATATGATAAGGGAATGATTTAGCATTTTATGTCTCAGCAGCCTGTATTGAAACTCCAAGGTGTCTTAAGGCTGCCATACACATCCCGAGTAGGTCAGACAGACCTACTCCGATATGCACCGGAATGCAAACGCGATGACGTCATCACGTTTGCACCCCGGTGCATTATGGAGCCCCTTCAGTCGGCCGGCACCCTTTGTGTGCCGGCATTAGCTTCAATGAAGACGCCGGTCTTCATTGAAGCTAAAGCCATCGGCTTCCATCGGCCAGAGATTATCGGACATGTCCGTTCTCTGGCCGGCCAAGCTGTGGGGATCTGTCGCCCCATGTGGGCACATGCCGATTAGCGGCCGATTTTTCCGCTGACCGACAGCGCGAACGCCCGTCGGTCAGGTGAAAAATCGGCCCCTTATCGGCATGTGTACGGCAGGCATTAGTTGGTACATAAAGGTGTTTCAATATATTAAGAAAATGCCAAAGAGCTATTTACCTTTAGACTTTAGTTTTGCCTAAATTGATAGCAAGCTGTTTTTAACAGTGTTTTCAGATAACATAACATTATTAGTTTAGGATATAGTTTTAGATATTGGGCTTATGTCTAAAATTCTTGTGGATCTTCCAGCAGATTAAGAATCGGCCACACACCCTTTGTGTGCCGGCACATCCAAAGTAAGGAGATCGATCTAAATATTACGGACATTTGCGGGCCAATTTATGGAAGGCGCTCTCGGATCGAAGCGTGAATTGGGGGATTTAGAGACAGAATGAGATGTATGATAGCTGACAATCAGACTCATTTGAGCAAAGATGATATGAATGGCACTGTCTGGGTGAACCTGGATCAATTCCTATTTACTGATTTTCCTTAGACAGATTTGAGAAAAAAACACACAATGGCCTATTTATTTGTTGCATATAATTGTAATTTATTATTGAGCTTCTAGTACCACTTCCTCAACAATACACATAACCTTCTGCTCAGGTAAAGTGATGTTTCCTATGGTTAGCTCTAGAATTTGGCATGTCATGTCAGTGTTTAGTTACAGCCATAGTGCAGCATGGTACCACTGATACTCATAAAGCACAAAGAATGTTATATTATATTTCATATTTAACATGTTTTTCTCTTTAGTAAAGTAATGTACTACTATATGACATTTATTGCAAAATAAATCCCCCATCCCTTTAAAAAAAAGGAGGAAATCCTGTGCTTTTTTAAATGATTAGGCATTTTTTCTGGGCTTTCTTTGACATATTAGATGGAGGATAATGGATTTTTTCTAAAACAAATTCAATAGCATTCTCTTACTTAGATCATTCCTTAAAGCTAAAAAAAAAAAATCAGATCAGTTTCACCTGTTGCTGGCACAAATGAGTATATACCTTGTTTGAAAGAAAAAACCTAGTTCACTAAACATCTGTAAAGAAGCCACATTTAGTGGGAGCTCTGGTTAAGTCAAGGAAGGAGCTGTTACAGAGCTCCCTCTAGTGGTGATCAAGACCTAAACAGACATAAATAAAAACTAGGACCTTCATTATGAAGATTAATCTAATCTTTAAATATCCAAGTTACAGACTGCCATGGTCTAAAGGAGCAGGGACAGCTAAAGGTACTCACATACACAGGTTATTTGGGGTGTGATGGGCGATTGGCGAATGAATTCATCGAATCTATGCGCACCACCTTGGACAATTGATTCCTGGTCAATACTTTGGATAGGGACCCTCAGTCCCCATTCTAAGTAATGTCAACCAAACAGGGATTTACTGACATATCATATCCCTGTTTGATCGACATTTTTTTGGTGTTGAAATCGATCGATTCAGGTGGGCTGCGTTTGATTCCAGAAAGGTCCGTTTGTTCCAGATTGTTGCGATGCGCCTGGCGATTAATTGTTCAAAAATTGTTCAAAAATCAAACAAAAAACCTTAACAGGCATCACTATGAACCACAATTATCAACTACTTATTAAGTTAACAAAGCATTTATTAAATAGTAAGAATGAGAAACTTTTACAGACATTAAATTGTAAGGTTTGTCATATAAAAGAAACTATCTAGCAACCCTGGCTACTTTAAATGTTAATGTTTGTTATATTTGTTATATTTTATTTAAATTTTATTGTTAAACTATTACTTACCATCTGGCATCATCATAATTATAGTAATTGGTCCTTGGTAAACAAGGCACACTTTTTGAAACTCCTTACAATGTACACAGCATATGCGCCATCTAGTGGCTCTGTTTAAAACATGTTTTGTTCTAAACACATCTGGATTCACTACAATGAGTATACTAGAATAAGCAAACAATGAAAATCAATGTCAAGGTTTAAATTAGATCCCAGTAAAAAGGACATCCCAAAGTCTTCTTTGTTGAAGTTAGTAAAAAAGTGGAAAAGTAGACTATGAATGTATAATTTTTCACAAATAAATAGTTATAATACATAACACTGTGCAAGGTATTACAGAGGAGATACAGGAACATTAGAAAGATCATCAGTGTCGAAATTGGGTTCCCAGAGCTTCTTGAAAGTCACCTGCTTCCTTCCTTAAAATATTATGTTATATATATAGAATATTAACTGCTTTCTCTAATTTAAGCCCCCCCCCCCCTACACCTTACAATCTTCCATACAATTTCTGTACATCAAATTTTGTTCTACCAAACCATGTAATATGAGGAACTTTCTAATCCTTACAATCACTATGTATTCTATCAGGGAGGCCACTATACTACATAGTTGTTGGTAGATCTAATGGGGGTTGTATGGATCGATCTTAAGGTGTATGGGGGGCTTTAGTCATGGTGGTCAGAGCATTCAACCACACACGCACAGAAGGCCACAAGAAGCCCTTTCATTGAACAAGGACAAGCCTGTAGGCCTGAAACAGAACTATGGTGAGAGCAGTTGCAAGCTGTGGATGTTCAGTAACAGTAGAGTTGTTCTCCACAACCTGGACCAATGGAAGGTACCAGTAAGTCAATTTTTTATTAGATTTTATTGAATATTTTGGCAAAATTGTATCTAAAAATTTATCGGGCAGTGTTTGTTATTAAATTGATTAACCATTGTATCAATATAGAAAGCCTCTTTTTCTGCTATGTATTGTATATTTATAATAATGTATTGTGTATTGATAAAAATATTATAGAGAAAATTATTTGCATAAGAGAAACTTAAGAGAAACTGTATACTACATTATATACAAAATGTGCTTTAGAAATGTATAAAATATAAGTCCATTAGAGATAAATAAAGTAAATGGAAAGATTATGCATTCCCCATAGTTTTGTTTTAGTATTTGTCTGTGTGATGCATTTATTGCCATGGCAAAGTACAGAGACACAAGGTGAAATAGCATTTGGTATGATGTATCACTGGGCATGGTTGGCAACACAAGATTCAAAAGCCAGGAATATCAATTTCTGGGCCATCACGGCTGACATAAACAGGGTAAAGCTGGTTTGAACTCTTCCAGTAGTCCAAACACGGAGAGTAATTATGAACTTAATTATCACCCTTCGGAATATTCCCTGAATGCGATATGTTTCCCATAATGACCATCAACAACTTAAATACCCCTTGGCAGGATGGATGTAACATTGCCATTTGAATATTCACAGTTTGGTACTGTAATCTCTGTTACTTTTCTCCTCTGGTATGGGTATTCTCCTAAATGAAGCTTTTTATGATTGATTGTAAACAAAAAATCAAGATGTGTGCCATGATGCCATCACATCACCATCTGTGCAGATAATAAAACTTGGCCTTTAACTGTTGATTTGTGATGGAATCTGGCTCATGGGCATCTAATGAAATGAAATAGCTAAATTCATCCTGGCTCTTGTTTAGAGAGTTGTCGGTCGTCAAACTTTAACAGCCATGGCATGTCATCCCTGACAGATGATGTTAACTCATCACATAAAAAGCATTGACAGTTTAAATGTATGCCAAGTCAACAAACGTCTATTTTTAGGTTCTAGACGAGTTCTGGACGGGGTTGGAGAACTTCTATTGGGTTTTATTTTAATATAGGTCAAGAACAGAAGATTCACTGTACTTTTAGTTGCCAAATGTATGGTATAGTTAAGCCAAATATCCATGTCATGTATTATCTGCAAGTGTTATACACAAGGGGCCTTCATGTGCCTGCATGTGCCTCCTACAGTTATACAAATTTGATACATATGCTTTCTATATTTATTTACACGCGGAGTGTAAAGATTGTAACTATGCCCCCTACATTAGTGCCAGTAGACCTTATAGGCATTTGCCTATGATGCCCTATAAGTGATCCAAATCTGATGAACCAGTGACCAATTATGAAATAAGTAACCTGTTCCAAAACTTTGTAATTTTTGGTTAGCTGTATGCACTTGGATTCACTATTGGCTTCAAATACACAACCGAAGGTAAGAGTATCCCTCACCCATAAAAAACACCAGTCAGCTCTAGACAATTTTTTCTAATTCTTGTAACAACTGGGACATTTTGGGTATTCCATTTTCAGTGGTCATTAGGACAGACAGTCACAATAAATCTATTTAGATGAAGCAGAGATGTTTTGACACTTCTAAACAATATCTAAAACTAAAGATAGGCTTCTATGTAAATCTTACCATCAGAAAATGCATATTAGGTAACACTTGGGCTGGTAAATCTGCAAAAATTGTGTTGAACAGGCCTGTTGATGGCCTGTAAATATGAATGAGAGACATTGAGTACATAAGGGGGACTTTAGTAGTTGTAGAAATAAATCTGGAGTGATAGTGATGGAAAGCATACATCAGAATGGCCAAAGACTGTCCAGTGAAAAGTGGAAGAGACTAAAAGGCATCCACAAACCTTCTGAGAAGTTAAGCCCCCCATACACGTTCCGATTTTTCGTACGAATTTTGCCCGACCGACTGATCGGGTCCGGAGATTAATCGATCAGGAGATTAATCGGATTCGGAATTATGTACCCGACCGATCCCGATTTCTCAAAATCGGCCGAAAAATCGATCGGGACCACTTCGGACCTGTCCGTAAATTTTTGGTCGATCTGCTGTTAATAAATAGGGTCGGGCTGATGGATCGGTGATAATTCGAATTCCGATTTTTCGTGCCAGCCGACCGACCAACCATAACATTTTAGGTGAAAATCGGGTGACAGGATCGGACGAAAAATCGGTCGGGAGAATAATCGGAACGTGTATGGGGGGCTTTAGGTAAGATAATAAATAATTGTGCACGACCTTCAGCAGTGATTACACAGCTACAGTGATATCAATAGCCAGAAGGGCCCACAGTGGGTGTATGGGGCATGAGCAAAGATTGCAGAGTAAAATGGGGTCAGTATGAGGGGTGGGTGTTAAATTTGTGTGTAGGTGTGCAGCTCTCAAAATGGAGGAGTGTGGCCCCCTTGTCTTAAAGACAAATAAGAACAAGGACAGAGGCTAGGTTGTGCGCCTCTGTCCTCTGAGAAGTAAACCCAGTGGTGGGAAACTGAGTTGATATGGAGGGCCACAAGTGCAGCCCTCTGCATTACTAAAAGGGCCCACATAACATTTTTAATCTATACTGACTGGTATAATCATTTTATAATGAAATGAGGATAGCAGGCAGAGCTAGAAGACATTATTTATCATTTTTAAATAACAAAACTTGTTTTAAATTATACTTGAAGCATTAGGAAACACTGTAGTATGGTAATGCACATTTTGTGTCATCTATATCATCAAAGGTTATGTGCCTTATAGATATCATCAAAGCCTTTCAAAGGTTATGTGTTCCTATTCTGTTCTTCTCCTCCTCTTCCCGCTGTAAGAAGATCCCGGACGAAGATGCATCAGCGGGGGATTGGCAGACAAGTGCGTTCCTTTGCATTAACAGATTTCGGGGGTTGCAAGTGGAGGACTGAGGCTGAAGAACACCCAAAGGGCCACATGTGGCCCCCAGGCTGCAGGTTGGGCACCTGGGAGTTAACCACAGAGTAGCACAATTGATTGAAACATATTTTTGAGATTGCCATCTGACATTTTGGGTACATCAATTCCTGCCTTTATAGAAACTTTATTCCCCATAATTTAGTAGGAATGCAATAAATCGTAAGGTCTGGATACTGGGTTTGAAGGACAATTATTTACATAGCTACCATTCAATAGCAATGAGCAAATGTGATAAGGTATTTATGGCTGTATCCACCTACAGAAGAAAGTGTGACATCATCATCATCATCACGACTACACATGGAACAAACATGACCAGGAGCAACTTGGGAAGACATCAGTGTCCAGTTCTCATGACAAGGAAGTTCCTCTATACTTGGAAACATTAAAGGTAGTAGGAAGTAACATTTAAATGCTGATGGAGGACATTTTGGCAAAAGGTAAAAAAAGACCTTAAAGTTTATATCATTTATTTCTGTATGGAGTTCAGATTTAAAGCACAATAACTTAAAAAAAGATTTATAAGGTTGCTCCGCACTGTTATCTAATCATTGTTTCATTCATATATTTCAGTTTACTACATTCAACAGTAAAATTTACAACGAGTAGGGAATATTGAAGATTGACAGGTCAATTGGGCTGTTTACAGGGTCGAAACACTCCCTTGCTGCTGGAGGATATGCTCCTTAGAGAATAAGAAAAAGCAAATTGAACAAGACAGGTGGGGAGTTTGCTCTGCAAGCGGAAGAAAGGAGTATGTTTAAGACAGCACAGAACGTTCTTGTAGAACAATGTCAGACACACTTCAATAAGAGGGCTTGCCAACTCAGGTCACCTAATTGATGTTTTATCTTAACCCATTCTCAGTGCATAGATGCGTGTAGTGTATGACACATTTTGCAAATAAGCTTGTTCATCTAGCAATTCATGGGTTAACACTCTTGTTTAACTTACAGTGACCTCGTAGATTTGGACAAACCAGTTATTTGTCTCCATTAGATCAGCTTTGCTATTCTTCATAAGGGTCCTGTGAATGGATGATGGATTGATGGGCTAAATGTAATTTCCTCAGCTTACCCATTGTACAAGACTCTGCAGTTGAAACAAGGCAGAAAATATTTGTACAAATACCCTCAGCTAATACAACTTGCTTAAAGGTACAAAGCATTAAAGAGTAACTGAATCTTATTATTAGGATTATGTATTTTATCAAAATAGAGCACCTACTTGTAATTTTTCATATTATTAAATAGTTACTTGGGTGGGAGATATTATTTTACTATAAGGTTACTTCAAACTTCCTGTAAGTTATTACAGAACACTTGTATACAATGTTTTTTTTTTTACTTTTACACCCATAGAATACACACATTGTACACAAAGGGGTAGGGGCACACATTGACTACAAATAAACAAGTGCATACAGTGTGTGAAGTCCATGTGTGCCCCCATCTCTGTGTGTGTAAAATGTGTGTACTTTGCCTTCTTCACTCACCACCCTTCTATCCTCCAACTATGGTAGAGCACTATGGATCCCAGCATACTCCAGGAAGCAGGCACTCAAGGATGGTGGAGGGACAGCTGGTAGGGGGATGCCAGGAAGACAGATCTACTAGATCTTCCATGGGCCAAGAATATTTGCTTGATGGGCCAAATTTGTCCCCTGGGCCATAGTTTTACACCAATGCTTTAAAGCATTAAACTCACTCTAAGATTTAACCCTGCTTCCATCTTCTGTGAATCCTTGTGTGTTGATCAATCTTTTGGCATCTGACTAGCAGCATATTGAAAAATGTTGCCTCATATTTAAAAAAAATTTAAAATTTGAATTTATGTTCTCCAGTCAATATTACCTTCTTTGCGAAAATATTGCAAACACAATGCACGTTAATTATCCTATTTTCCAGTGTATTAGACGACTTTTGAACACAGGAAAATGTGTTCAAAAGTTGGGGGTCGTCTTATACGACGGGTACAGAGTGTCGCAGTCAGGGGGGCATTGTGCTAGGGTGCTCTCCTGTCCCAGGTCGACCATCTAGGGGAGCCCTGAGGTCTGCTCCCCCGATCAATGCTCCCCCATGCGCGCTGGCTGACAGAATCCTCCTCGCCCTCTCCTTTTCCTTCCCAATGTGTGTAAAGTAGCTGGCTGCTACTGACGACAAGTTTGCCCACTAGTGACATTGTGCATTGTGGCTGAAATTGGTATTGCAGGGATACGTTAAACACATTGCACACATTAAATAGCTGTACAAAAACTTCACTTCATACACAACTGTTTTACACTATATTACGTTTTTAGATTTCTGGGGGTTGAAAGTCAAAGCAGATGTAACATTTTTTATTTGGTGTGCGTTGGAAGAGAGGGAGTCCTATACAGTGAGAATATCCCAAACTCTATATTTTAACTGGAAAAGTTGTTGGTCGTTGGCCAAAAATACAGTAAATACTGATATAAAAAAATCTCAAAGATTCGGGATTACGAAGTTATAACACTATATTTGAGATAGTCGCAAATTCTTGATGTGACAATTATCGCAACCAAAAATTGTGATTAGAACATTCACAATTAACCCTACTTCTGCCCTTGCTAAAGGAGGACATGGTTCGATTTTTCCGTTATTGATTTAAAAAAACAGAACAACAACTGATTCCTATTTACCTGAATTGACCAAAGTGATGGAAATGGAACATAAAACTGATCAAGCAGTGATCGGACATGTTGGTAAATTTCAGTAGATGGTTCAGATATCTGATGATTTTTCTAGGCATTTCTATAAATGTTGTAACCAATTCTATATTCAGAATGAGCACTTGATTTTTTTAAATTGATGACATTATGTGGTGGTAAAAAGGGATCCGTTTTCAAATGGTTGTTTTAAATCAATCTTTTTTTTAAGTCAATCGAATGGGAAAATTAACTGTGCAAGCCCACCTTGACCTATGGTTGCTGATTATAACTTGATCTAACCAAGACCCTTGTTGATTTTGTAACATGCTCCTTCTGTCTGCACTAGTAAGACAGAGACTGTGTGAAGTCCACTACTACTTGCTGGGTTTCTCTAGTGAACATGGAAGGTCCTTTGACCTATCCCCCAACCCAATAGTTGTTACCTGGATGAGCTCATCTGCAGCAGATTCTGGCACCAGCGACATCAAGATGAGAGCTTAGAATGTAAAGAAGAAGAATCATAGTTATGGGGAAATTTCATAAATGCCAATGGCATACAGTCAAGATTAGCTTGACCCAACATGCATGTAATATGTAGGCAGTGGGTGTTTTTGAAACAATATTTTTTTGACCAAAGACACATTTCTAAATGCCCTTGTTGTTTTCCACAACTCAACTGCTCACGTTTATGTGATTTCCTTGTCAGTTATCAGATCTTTTCCACATTATTGTAATGAATCATCAAGTCAGCTTCTGTTTGTCTGTTGGATCTATAAGGATTAGTATGAAAGTACATTCTTATGTAAGATGTTTTTAATACTAGACTCTCAATAAGGTTTTCTTCTGAATTATAAATCCAGCATTGTCTTACCTTAATTGCAACTGCTGACATGCATTAAACAAGCAATAAACCCATTAAAGGTTCGTTTGCTCTTCCTAATAGAGGTCATACCTTAAAAACGTCTTTGTTTTCATTCTGACATGGGCACTGGTTGCAGGAGTATATTTGAAATCAACATTGATAACTGCTTAGATACCAAGGAAATACCAGGTCATAAAATATCACAGATCCATCACCCTTTCATGTGCCATACCAGTGATTGGAATAAATGTAAGTCCTAATTGGTGATATATCACAATGTTCTGTACTATGAACTATTCCTTTTTCTTTTATTAACCCTTTTCTCGTGTACTGATCGTATCCAGCCTTCACTGTAGTGAACAACGTATGTTGGCCCTTGTGGTTAAAGGGGCTCGAATGACAAAGTGACTAGAGCAGACAAAATTGTGACTAGTATTTTTGTAACAAAGGCCCCTTATATCTTACAATCTTACCATACAATTTTTGTACAATCAAAGTTTCTTCTACCAAAACCATGTGATATGAGGACCTTTCTAAACCTTCCAATCACTATGTATTCTATCAGGAAGGACCCGGCACTACATAGTTGTAGATTTAATGGAAATTTTATGAAGTGATCTAAAGGTGTATGGGGGGGGGCTTTAATTGCAAAGCCCCTAAACAAGTTATAATCTGAAGATGCAAAGAAGAATTGTTTTAACCACCTAAAGATGATAATGCAGCAACCCAAGAAGTTGTCTCCATATAATTAGTGATGGCGCGAACCCTCCCTGGGGTGTCCGCGAACAGGGCGGGTCGAACTTCAAAGATGTTCGCCGTCCGCTCTGTTCGCGGACATATTCAAATTCCCCGCCTCTAGGCGGGGAATTTGAAACGGAGAAACCGGATGTGACGTCAGTGATGTCACATCCGGTCCGCGGACCGCAACCTGGAACGCATAGTTCCTGGTTACGGCCGCAGGATGTGACGTCACTGACGTCACATCCGGTTTTTCCGCCGGTCTTCTCACTACAAGACCGGCTTCTGTAGTGAAAAGATTCTTCCTCCAGCAGGATTACACAGGTTGTGATCCTGCCGGAGGAAGAATTTAGACCTTCTTCTGGCCGGCAAACAGTACGGGTCGAACACCCGTACTGTCCGCCGGCGAGGCGAACGGCGAACATGCCGTGTTCGCGGCCGAACTGTTCTCCGGCGAACAGTTCGGCCCATCTCTACATATAATATGAAATCTCTATATATAGGCTTTTATGGTACAATAACCCATTATACCTTTAGTAAAACTTTATGTAAAAAAATTGTCAAAAATTTTTTATTTAATCATTTTAAATTTCAAAAATATTTTTTTTGTTGTTGCTTTTAGATGAAGCTGCCGCAAACCTTGTTTAGATATTTTTTTCTGGCACAGACAGGTTGATAGGTGTCTTTGGAGTACCACTGATCTACTGTTAATGGGTTTTTCTAATTTATTGCCCATCCTAGAATTCTCTTCATAGAGAAACATGATGGAGAACTGGACCATAACTTTCTATATAATGAAATATTAGTATGTCATACAGGTGCCCTGATGGGAAGTATCTGAAATAATAAGAACAAGGAACAGAAGCTCTGACAGACTTGATTTCCAGCATACTCTATAAATTTCAGACAAATGTGTTCATGTTCTTGGATATTATAGCTAGAGACTGCAATTTGTTACATCTATCTTAAAAATATTGCAATTACACTGTAAGCAAAGCAGTATGATTATTATTGTCATTACTATTTTACGCATAAAGTGGAAAAAAACACTCCAGGCTTATATTATATATTATATATTTTATATTACCTCCCTACAACACCTGGGCATGGTCCTGATGAGGTGGCTGATGGTCTCCTAAGGAATCAACTCCCACACCTGAACTAAAGCAAAGAAGGTTTGCCTGTCAGCATAGTGTCCAGAACAGGGAGGCACTACAGTTCATCAGTAGTGTCATAGTGTCCAGAACAGGAGACAGGGCAGTTCATCAGGAGACATGGAGTAGGCCATAGGAGGGCAACAACCTACCATCAGGACCAGTACCTCCACCTTTGTGCAAGGAGGGACAGGAGGAGCACAGCCAGAGCCCTGCAAAAAAAATGTGCATGTGTCTGCTCAAACGGTTAGAACCAAACTCCATGAAGGTTTACAAGAAAGGGGGGTGGAGGGGCAGCGAGTTCCGATAATCAATCAGACCCAGTGTCC
>CM070035.1:65221133-65232808 GCA_036250615.1 Ptychadena robeensis | reverse complement strand
AATAATAAAATTATTCCTTAAAAATACCACTTGCCTAATAATTCTGCACTCCCTGTATGTTTTTGATGGTTTTTAGATTCTAAAATTACCACTGACTTGTAGAGATGGTGGAATTTTTTAAACAAAATTCGACCATCTCTACAAGTCAGTGGTAATTTTAGAATTTCAACGATTTCGAGTTAATTGCAAAGCCCCTGAACATGGTATCATCACCAAACTTGCTGGAGATGTAGAGAAGGGTTGGGGGTATACCACAAAAAAGTATGTCTCTATCACAAATAGTTCAAATTTTGAAAATCGGAATTTCGACTTTGTTTTTTTAACTTAATTTATGCAAAGACGACATGTGATAGCAAAAAAAAGTTTTTCAGATGTTCCCAAGTTTAGTGATGATACCATTTTCAGAGGCTTTGCATCAGCTCACAAAGTTAGCAAGTGGAAAAATTCGACCATCTCTACTGACGTCATGAATTAGGCAGGAAGAAATCTAATCTTAGCAAGCTTGGAACACCTAAGGATGGAATTCATGGATTTTTACAAGTACTATAAAATAACTACTATTGTAAACAATGCACTTTCAGACTGTAACAAACTTTGGTTATTTCTATGTTTCTATTTAGCACACTCAGAAGGACAAGAATTTTGTTTAGTTACTGCTTATTTCTCAATAAACTGGGAAGTCTGCCATCCTACCGAGAGGGCTTGGATATTTATAGATGCACGTCAATGTATGTGCATGGAGTGTGTTGATTAAGGGCAGGTTCTCCATTAAAGAATATTGAAACAGCTGGCCTCACTGAGGTTCCAAATCTAAAGCAGAATGCGTAACTTCCCTTAGCAATGTAATGAGAGCTAGATAAACTACCGATATTATAAAAGTGTACACATGGATTTAATAGTATTATCCAGTAGGGAATGTGCTCATTAAAGTTGGCATCTTACCAGCCCTACAAGAGATGTGTATATATGGTGTTTGTTGGGCTCTGTTCCAAAGGCTATTGCTAAGAGCGGTACTGCACTGGAATTGCTAAATGGAAAAATTTAAATGCAGCCCCATCCTTCTTATACTCCTCTTGTATGGGCCACAATGCCTTCTCACTACTGTGAGATGTGAGTCGCTCTGCTAGGTAAGAAGTTTAAGGGCAAAAAAATAGTTTTCCTTTTTAATTTCTAGAAGCCTGGTTGGCTCTTGAGTTATGTATGTTTTAGTCACAATCCTGGAACATGCATGCTATCAGTGCCGTTTCTCCTGCTTTTCACAGGAACCATGAAGCCCCTGATGGTCCTTGCTATGCCCCTAATGCATGCCACACTCACAGAGCGATCCGGCTGCTAGAAACAGGCCTGCATGCTATAAATGATTGTCGGAAAAAGTACTACTCATCTGCAAAAAGCCTTATCAAATAAATCCACCCAGTATCATCCCATTCCTATATCATAATTATTTTTGATTATCTTTCTTGCTTGAGTGTCTCAGAACAAGGCTTATCAAAGTTCATTAGAACTGAGGGGCCATCTATCCATCCATCTTGTGACATCAAGCTATGTATGTAACAAAGGTGGTCTTGGGATGCAACTCATGCTTCTTTTTCCTCCAAGCATGGCGATTGAAGTTCAGACCAAAAGGTTCTACTTTATTCTCATCTGACCACATGACTTTATCCCATGCCCCCTCTGGATCTTCCAAATTCAGATAGGTCTGGATATGTGATGACTTGAGCATTCAATGCAATGCATGATTTAAAACCATGACGGTGTAGTGTTCTAACAAAGTGATCTTTGAAACTGTGGTTCTAGCTTTCTTCATCACATTGACCAGCTCCTCCTGTGTAGTTCTGGGATGATTCCTCACCTTTCTTATAATAAGTGATACCCTACGAGGTAAGATCTTGCATGGAGCCCCAGTCCGAGAGTTCTTTGGTCTTGCCCATGGTAGAAGTTGGAGTCTGATTGACTGTGAGTTACAGGCGTTTTTAAAAAGCTCAGACAGGTGCTTTTAATTAAGTTTAATGAGTGGAGTAGAGGTGGACTTTTTAAGGCAGAGTTACAGGTCTTTGAGAGCCAGAATTCTTGATGGTTGCCAGGTGTTAAAATACTTATGTGCAGCAGTGCTTTACAAATACATTCTTCAAAAAGCATACAATGTGATTTCCTAAATTTTGTTTTTTTAATGCTGTCTCTCACAGCGGGATGGCACCTACAATGTGAATTTAAGACCGCTGCATGATTTCTGGGTGAACTTGCAAAATCGCAGTAACATAGGCAAGCCATAGATAATGAAAAGCAAAAACATGTTGGGCTGATGGCATTTATCAAATCCACTAATATTCAATTCACGAATATTCTCAATTTGAGTGTATGGGTGTGTATTACCTTCAAAATGAATAGTTGCATGTCGTATTTATTTTCGCATTGTAAATATAAATCCGCAATGCATGGCCATAAGCTTCCCAATGCACAATATCTCGAATATTCGACATTGCAAATATCCGCCGCCATATTCGTGAATTCTCAAATAGCTAATATTCAATAACAATTCGAATATTCCAGCTCAACACTAAAAGTGAAATGCTCAAGAGGAGAATTGAACAATGAGAAGTTATGTTTCTTCTTCCTCAGAGCTTCTGAATACCAATACAAGAAGAGACCATGCAGGACATTCTTTCACACCACTGGACTGTGGAAAGCTACATTCTAGGTAAAAAAAGAAAGAAAGTAGATTTTTATTATTGGTGGTGTGTATTTTATTTCTAAACATAGTAATTGATTAAAGAGCTGCCAGACTTATTGTAGTCTTTAGCATGATCACTCCCTAGCAATCAGTTTTACCACCATACGTTTCTGATAACTATGTTTAAAAGCCCTGCTCACTTATTGGATCTGGGAAATTAACTATAACATTATACTGGAGAAACCAACTTCGGTTATTAAACAGCTGTCATTTTTACTGCCTATTTTTTCAAGGTCAAACCCCAAGTAAAGTGATTTATTATCAAAGAGCAGCTATCATAGCAAAATTAAACTTCAACAAATTCCCTATGGTGCTGTTAGGATGTCAGAATTTATTTCCAGATATTCCTATCTGCGTATTTGCGACCAACTGAATTTAATGATTTACAGCCTCAACCTGCATATGCAAGGAAACCTGCGTCTACAACACAGATATGGGAATTCCAGGCCTCTAGCAACCCGAGACTGAATACATTTAGTTATGGATAATGGCCTGGAACCAGTGTCATGTCATATATTTTTTGTTTATAGCATATACTCTCTTCTTGGGTAAAATCTATTGCCATAAAATGTTTTTGAAATGTTTAAAAACATTTACGTAATTTAAAACCATCATCTGTCTGTAGCATCCAAGTATAAGGAGGCCTGGTAATTACTTAAAGCGGACCTACCACCAGAAATATATGTCTTTATGAATGTCACTAGTAGTGCCAATAATAGGGAGGAATGCAGTTAAAAAAACTCAAAAACATTCCTGTAATGAGCAATTTTACAAGATTACCACACAGCTCCCCTCACTTCCTGGTTCGCTGAAGGCAACACATGAAACTGGGGGTGCAATATCGTGGGTGGCCACTGGGGGGCGTTCAGTGATGGAAATTTTCAAAGCAGATCACTGCTTCCTGCCTATTTCTGCCTAAAATGAACCAGGAAATAAGAAGAGCTGCCGAATTATCTTCTTAAATTGCTCATTACAGGTAAGTTTTGGGGTTTTTTCTGCATTTCTCCCTATTATTCGCACTTCTAGTGCAATTCATGAAAACATAGATTCCTGGTGGTAGGTCCGCTTTAAATCTAATGAATTCAAGTTTTAAGGAACTTATTACCATTTCGTAATTAGTTTATGAAATGTTGAAGAGCATGCACATTACAGGTGTAACATTGCATCTAAGCATACCTTTGACCCGGTTTATATATTGGTTTATAATTATTAGGTGGCTTTAATAGTTTTTGAATAGTATTGTGCTCAAATATTGGAATTGCGAATATATTCGAAGAATATCCACGAATATCCATATTCGTGTATTCTCAAATTTCGCGAATATGAAGGTGGATATTCGCAAATGTCAAATATTCGCGATATTTTCACAATATATGGCCATAAACTCGTATATCAAATTGATTATTTGAATAGTAGAATTATGCATGAAATATTGCGAATTTGAATATATGCTGCTCATCATTTTTTTTTGGAATATCTGGATCCTGCATATCTGTTAGAACTTAGGACCCAGAAATCAAAATTGTTGGACTAAACCATAGTCAAAGATCACATTTAAAATGCAGAAGGCTTCCTTTAGCTTCATATTTACTGAGCTGGGGTGGGTTAACAAGACGTCTAGCTGACGCCAATCATTCGACTAATTGGCCAGTAGGAGGTATAAATACCCCCAGCAGCCATATTCATGGGACAGACAAGCTTACCAATAGTTATGGGTCAGACATGCTTACCACAGAGGGATTAGACCTTGTCTATCTTCCCTAAGGTATTGACATGTGGAGTTTGCAGACATTGCCCCTTTTGTTGGTGGCAACGTGTTTATTTATACTACATATACTTACTTATACTCTCATTCTGAGGTTTAGGAGATGCCTGCATTTTCCCTATCTGTGGTAACTTCCTAAGGTTTTTATGTGCCTTTATTATCCAGGTCCCCTCTCCTTTGGGCCAAACCTTATATACTGTATTTTTTGCATTATAACAATTACTTTTCTTCCACCCAAAAATGGGTTACCAATCAATACCACCTTGATCGCACCTTGGCTGTCTGCCAATGCCTTTGCTTTCCTGGCAATAAGGTTAGCCGGAAGAGCAAGGTAAGAGGATCTTCTATCTGTGCTACATTGTTTCTGTTAGCAGAACCCCACTGATATATACAATGAAATGGCAGAGCAAGATGAAACAGCTGCCAGCCACTAGCTCTCCCATCTAGCTCTACCTGTGTGTTAGAGCTGGACTTACGCTGCTTGTTCTCTCACACATACACCTGAACACTGTGTAATCAGCCAGTCCAGTTAAGACAGCTTCCCCCTGGCCAGAGGGATATATGAATACTAATAATCTGGGTATAGATACTTTTTTTAAAGCATTGCATTTGGGAAAAGTATATAAACAACAACCCTAATTAACTGACTTGACTCTTTTTCTGATTTTGGGTTGTAGACCTATACCCTTATGCATGGAAGTAACAGAATTACCTGTTGACCTCTAGGTCAAATTATGACTGCTTACCTCCTGAAAAAACCCTGTAAGTAAATACCAAACAAGTATGATTCTTTACTTGGCTGGGTCGACATCTGTGATATTTCAATATATTAACCTACCTATGGGACTTAATGATGTTTTATATATCCTTTCCATTCAACTTGTTTGTCTTTGGAATTTATCAGCTTTCATCTGTATTCCGTACCTCTGAGCCTAATATCTCCTTCTCTTCTTGAAATAGTCCCTTAGGCTAGCCACCTTTTACTCAATTACTTTGGGCTAATGTACAATGTGTATTTGTGTATTTCTTGAATTTGGGATGTTGGCGTTTATTGGACATTTTTAATAATCTCCTTTTGTTTTACCAAAACCATGTAATGAGAGGGACTTTCTAAACCATCAAGTCTACCTGTGTTCAGTGGCAGAGGACCCTATACTACATAGTTGTTGGTAGATCTAAAGGATATCTGACAGAGAGATCTAAAGACGTATAGCCAGCTCTTTTAATAGAAATGTGATGTTTCCTGTATTGGTATTTTACCATCTACCATGGATAGGCATCAGCCTAGATAAAAAAAATATTCTGTAAGTCTTATGCAAATAGTTGTCAGCCTACTTTGCTTGTTTGTGTTTCGATCTAATTGTTCAAATGATTTATGCACTTTTTGATAAGGTGCTTGCACAGCATGGTGCAATGAGCCAGTTCCCAAAACGGAACACAATTACCAGGTTTACACAGTATTTACAAAGCTAAAATTATTCACAGGAAGGGAGATTGTTCATCCAGTACAGAGCTATAATAATTTTTGCAGGGGACAGTAAATCTTTTCACAATATATATCTATGTTTTCATAAGGCTGCTCATACGCAGATAAAAAGTAGTTGGTCACACTGAGCACGTAGCTATTGTACATTTATTCCAGTAAAGGGAATGCTGTGCAAGAGGAATCACTAAAAGCAAAGAGTTACTATTACATCACATTCTTACAAAATGAATGATAGATGCAATATGTCATTACATCAAATAATCCCAATTTACTTATCTGCTTTTCCCGCATGCCTCAAAAGGTGTCATTTGTAGTTCGGGCAAATTTGCCAATCTTTACATGTCAGTCTCACTGCAGTATTGCGAATGTTCACTAGATGGCGCTAGACAGTTGTTTTTACGCTGAAAACGCATCTCTGAAGGCTGTGGAATGGAGCATCATTAAGTCAATAATGTCTCCTTTCCAAGTCTCTGTGCCAGGGGGAGGGGAGCTACAAATGATGCAGCAGCACGAGTGGCAAAGTGGGCACCAACTCAGTCATTTAAGTTTTTGTATCACTTTTAGCACAGAAATCCCGAAGGAATGTGTGTGTGAGGGGTGTAGTGTTAACATATGTTCCATTTCATTTATCAATGTTTTTGAATAAGCAGTTTTCATTAAAGTCATATCTAGCTGCAAAGAAGATACTTGTTCAGGCACTTATAACTTTCTTCAAATCTTGCTGAATTGCCACCCTGTTTTTCATACCTCATGTAGAAACTTTAGATGTCATACACTACGGGCACGTGCCTATACAGGATAAATCTACTTATTTACCTAAATTTGGCCTCTACCAATAGCATATACTTACATTTGCAAGGAATAAAAACGAACACAAATACTGTGTATACTTGATTATAAGCCGACCCTAATACAAAACAAAAGCTGGGTAAACGTATTGACTCGAGTTTAAGCCGAGGGTGGGAAATGCAATAGTGGAGTTTTCTAAATGAGAAAAAATACAGAAAGCACCATTTGCCCCTAGGGATGAATCAAACTGGGGAATCTTAGTGCCACATCCTCAATAAAGTTAAGAGAACATATGATCATTGTTATTACAGGATGGGTTTTCAAGTCTTTATTATTATTATTATGACCAATGCATGAAATAGAAATGGAAACTTATTTTCATGTTTGAATCATAAGTAGTAGAGTTTTTTATTTTAGCTTTTATTGAAGTTCCTTCTCCAGTAAAAATTTTAAAAACAAGCCACCAGGTGCCAGTGTGGTGCTGTTTGTTTACATTTCACAGGCCAACATTGGAAGAATTCAGAGGCTGTCCCCTTTATGATCCAGAGACGAACACCTGAGACAGGTGAGCGGACCCTGACTCGAATATAAGCAGAGGGGGGGCTTTTTCAATAAATTTTTTGGGCTAAAACTCGGATTTTACACGGGTATCTACAGTACATAGTGCATTCAGCAAGGCAAATCGTTAGATTTTGTCCCCTACATCCTTCATGGAAGCCATATATGCCAGGCATATAGGACACTCAAACATACATCACTATCAATGATGGACCTTTTTTGGCCTTTGTAAGACCCAAACTATAACTTCACTCCTAGGGGCCAATACGAGTGTGTAGAGTGTAAGTGTAGAGAAGGTAAGTGCCCTCCATTAGCAAAGCAAAGGTTGACTTTAACGTCATTGTCAGTGACAGTGGAAAGGACAGATCAAGTGTCATATTATTGTAGTCTATTCAGTTAGGATGATTTCTGATAGATGTTATAGGTCACTCCCTGAATTTAGTTATTATTCTTTATGTAACAAATGGCACAACTGTTGTGATATGTTTAATTGATTTGGTGGTTTGAAAGTCAAAATATTCAATTAAAGCAGATTTAGATGGATATTAGAAGATAAACAAAGAAGCTAACCCACAAAAGAACACATTAAGTCTTTCATAGCAAAAACCTTAATCCACGATGGAAGATTAAATGGATTACTCAAACACAATATCCAGGATTTTACAGATTGTTACTTTGGAAGGACTACCATAACATTCGTCTAGTCAACAGACTTTCAGTTTCTGCAACAAAT
This sequence comes from Ptychadena robeensis, assembly GCA_036250615.1. Classification (NCBI taxonomy): domain Eukaryota; kingdom Metazoa; phylum Chordata; class Amphibia; order Anura; family Ptychadenidae; genus Ptychadena; species Ptychadena robeensis. The sequence goes on along the minus strand of CM070035.1, from coordinate 65,224,746 downwards.
AGAATGAGGTAACAATTAAACAGAATAAAGAAAAGTGTGACAAAGTGTGGATCAAAAAGTTTGCTGAAGACGTTTCAGTCATAAAATAGGCCAGTTTACTTTAAAAGATACAGTGAACTTAAGTGTTGCCTTTAACAATGGGATTTTCCTGTGATGTATGTGCTATACTGTATATTAATTTATAAACATGGATGTGTACTTCACACACATGTTCCATAACATATCCATAGGGAGGGTATGTTATGTTCCTTATGTAGTAAAAAAGAAGGAAAGGGAAAAAAACTTCCAACAAAGTTTCCCAATGGGAAGAGGGGGACTTTAACAGCAACAGTATAGGGCAGGGGTATTGAGTTAAAAGTTGAAGAGGTCCGGATTAAAAAAATTTCTTCCACCAAAGGTCCGGACCACACAAAGAAATTCCTTTTTTTTGGACATTGCTCAGAACGTACCAACGGTCGGACCTCACGTGACATCAATAATTCAGAAGAATATAGTAGGTGAATAGGATTTCAGCAACACCTCATTATCAATTAACTCAATTTTACACTCCCATCACCATGGGTAAAAGAAAGGAACGTCCAGCCTACGTCGCACTACGTCCAGCCTACGTCCAGCTACGTCATAAGGGGTGGATCGCAAATTTAAAACCCAATCTTTTTTTTTTAATTGCAGCCCAACTTAGGTGACAATTTTAGTTTCTGGGCGATTTTTGCTTCTCAAAATTATGGGGAGATAGAACACACTATTTGCATATTAACCGTACAATCCTTTACCCATGTTTGTCTTAAGGCATACCTTTACTTACACTTTGTTATCCTTTTTTTGGCACAGGTCAACCTTCCCTTAATAATTGCACCCAATAGTAGACAGAATAGTCCCTGATTAATTAAACGTCATTTACTAAATATCAAATGAACCACGTTTAACATTCTTAACTTACTTTTTTTTCCTTTTCAATTCTTTTGCGTCCTGATTTGTTTAAAGCAGAATACCAACCATATCCCTATATCAATCAGACCTAAGTCCAGACCCCATAATGAGGCAGAACAAAACCCCCATTCAAGTTAATAGTGGTGTATACAAAACCCTTACGGCCACCACACCGGGACCGCCACCACACAGTTGACCACACCCCCATGAATCATTCCCTCACCGGGTTCTCACCCGACAGCGATTATGCCGATAGATATCACCTTGCCTGGGATGTGTTAAGGGACCAAGTGTTTTTTATTGGTCCAAGCACACAAGCTCTCGCCAATCCAGACAACAATGGCCCCGGATCTAGCTACCCCGCCACTGAGGGCCTGGATAGTGTGACACCAGTTTCAACATCGGATATAGCTGTCATTTTGAAGATTACAAAGAGACCAGCACACAGTGTCACCTGATAGCTGATGACGTATGTAGTGTATCAGTACACAACTAAGAAGCAACCCCTTGTCACTGATAGACTTGGTCGGTGTACTGTACAGGAAGCACAACCGTCACTGATAGCTGTCAGTTGCATACATAGAACACACAGTGTCACTGATAGTGATGTGTGTATTACATACATAAAGAAGCACAGTGGATCCACCCTGATAGAGATGGTTTCTTGTAACCCCTACATAAGCACAGTGGTCCCCTGTGACCATAGTGATGTGGTGTCCATACCATATGAAACGCACAGTGTCACTGATAGATGTCAGTGTAGCAATACATAGTCAGCACAGTGTCACTGATAGATGTTGGTCGGTAGCATGGCAGGTCGAGTAGAGAGGTCACAGTGTGCACTGGGCTGGAGGAAAATGGGGAATGACACATGTAAAATACCATAGAAGCACATTGTCACTTATGATCTCATCCAGTGGTACATACATAAAGAAGCAAACATGTGTAACACCTGATAGGAATGAATTTGTGGTGTACACATACAGATAAGTCAAGGCACAAATGATCGGTCACTGATAAACAGATGCTTGTGTGTACATCATAGAAAAGCAACAGTATGCTGTTCGGCTGTAATAAGAATGTATATCGGGTGTGTACAATACACTTAGTTGTCACGCAACAGTATCACTGATATATGTCAGTGTACAATTACCACCGTAGAAGCTCAGTTTCCACTGATACGATTGGTCAGGGTGACTACATACATAGAAGCACAGTGTCACTGATGATGTACGGTGCACATACATAGAAGCACCGTGTCACTGATAGATGATGTGTGTAATACATAGAAGAACACAAATTTCAAGTAGATGTCATAGTCGCGGGGGGATAAACTCAAAAACACGAAACAAATACTGCACAAAGTATGCTACAACACTGATAACGTATATTTTTGGGGTGTTACCTACATATAAGCACAAGTGGGTGGGATACAGCTGAGGGGGGCTGGAAAAAGTAGGGGGGTTATCGATAAGTGTGGTCCTAGGGGGCAATAGGGTGAAAGCAACAGTAGGGGAGTCCGGGGGGGAACTACAATGCCGTTATGCTGTACTGTAGCATACCTCGTAATCACAAGTAGTCGACTAGATAATGTGGGCAGTGGGGATACAAACATACATAGCAGCACGTCGGGGAGTATGTCACTGATAGATGTCAGTGTAACATACAATAGAAGCCACAGTATGTCACCTACACCGATAGATGTCAGTGTACATACATAGAAGCCACAGTTTCACTTGATGATGGTCGGTTTACATACATAGAAGCACAGTGTCACTGATAGATGTCGTTGGTACATACATAGAAGCACAGTATAACTGAAGATGTCAGTACATACAGAAACGCACAGTATGTCACACTGATAGATGAGTCAGTGTACATACATAGAAAGCACAGTGTCAGCGTGATAGAGTTGTACATTGAAACAAGTGAAGCACAGTGTCACGATAGATTGTGTCAGGTCATACATTAGAAGCACTCACATTCACGATGATAGTGTGATAATGGACATGTACAATATAAGCACAGTGTCACTGATCTGATTCTAGTGTACATACATAGAAGACCATTTCAACTGATAGATGTGATGTGTACATACATAGACACAGTGTCACTGATAGATGTTGTGTGTACATACATAGAGCCAGTGTCACTGATAGTAGTCTGTACATACATAGAAGCACAGTGTCAATTCACCCTGATAGATTCAGGTGTACATACATAGAAGCAACAGTGTCACTGATAGCTGTCGGTGTACATACATGTCAGCAGGTGGTAGTTGTAGTACAGGATGGGGAGGCGTTTCTTGTTTCCTCTCTCTAGTCACGCTCTGGCTGTACAGAAGGATCGTCTCTCGTCATACGTACGACTCCACCGATCACCCTGATTCCCGGACTGCCCGGCCCCTGAGCAGCCTCTGCACTGCCGGGGTGAAACCACAACACCCGTGGGGGGCGGGGCTAGCCCTGTCCACTCAACCAGGCAGCCTGCGGCTTATTGGTCTCTGGGCAGACCCATGATCTGGCGTCCCCTGTAGTGTCCCGCGCCCACCTGTCAGCCTCTCTGACACGCCTCCCTGCTGGCCGGGGTGTGCTAAGTCAGTGAGTGGGGTCCGCTGTCAGTGATCAGAGACCATACCCCGCCAGCCTGCGGAGACTGACGGCCACCCCGGCTGGTCCGACAG
>CM070035.1:65186820-65210824 GCA_036250615.1 Ptychadena robeensis | reverse complement strand
GGGGGGGCCCCATAAAAAAAATTTGCTATGGGGCCCAGTCATTTCTAGCTACGCCCCTGCATCAAACAGTTTAATCTTTGTCTCATCAGACCAGAGAATTTTGTTTCTCATGATCTGAGAGTCCTTCAGGTGCCTTGTGGCAATATGTACAGCCATGTTAAGTATTCTAAGGAGTGGCTTCTCTCTGGGCACTCTACCATACAGGCCTGATTGGTGGATTGCTGCAGAGATGGTTGTCCTTATGGAAGGTTCTTCTCTCTCCACAGGCAACCTCTGTAGCTCTGACAGAGTCACCATTGAGACTCTTTATCAAGGGTCATGATGAGGTTCCCTTGAGTGAGTAGGCAGACATTACAACAACATTTGCTAGCTTTGCAATCTTCACTATGCCCAGATTCCTTAAATCTATCCACATTTCAGAAACTATCATTTGTTTCATTCAGCATTGTAAACAGATTATGCAGACATTGTTGTAACTCTTAGCAATGACTTGGAAGGCCATATCCATTAGTTGTATACCATGCTCACTATCATTAATACACATAATCTAGCTTACAACCTACAAATGGCAGTTGTATTACAGAAACAAAAGGTAAATATTTTTTTATCTGTGATGACCAGGATGACCTGGAAAAGTGTGTGACTAGTTTGTTGGTTGGATGACCTAAAAGTCCAAATTCATCATTTTAAGAGTTTAAATAAATCAACTATACAGATTCATTTAAGTAATGTACATATAAAGTAAACACAATGTTTTAGATTATATAGGGTTGTATATCTTATTGGCACAATATGAAGGAAAGGAAACCCATTTAATAGGGTGTGCTAGAAGTGTTGCAATCTCAGCATAACCAACAGAGATCTTACTAAGTATAATAATATGCTAAATAAACAGTATTACAAAGAGTGTGTGCTTTCCTTGTTTACTCAATTGGCCATCACAAAGTAAAGATAATTGGATTCAGATTGTGAATTAAATATCTGATTTAATATGCTTTTTGTTCCTTTAACTGTCAGATCCACAGAGACATTAGAACAGGACAAGTGTCTTGTTCCATCGTATGAATAGCAGAACAAGAAAAAGGATTTCAAAACCTATGATCTGGTTTACTTGCACAAAACAGGTTAAAATAAGTTCATTATGTTCAGGTGGAAATAGGTTTGATTTAGTTTTCACACCCTGCAGTATTTAAATATAAAAAAGCTGTACAGCTGCCCATAATGCATTAACCTAGATACTATAATGGTTGTAAACTAGTGTTTTGCTACTTATACATACCGTACATGGGATTGTTAGGATTGAAAGAAATGTATTTCCACTGATATAAAATGATATAAAAAATTACAGTCTCAATCTCCATAATATATCTTCAGTAGTTAGGTAAAGCAAATGAACTTGCTGAAGTTTCTTGAAGTGATTGACTTTTGAAGCCATAAGCTACCCATGGTGATCACAGTGTGGTGACGTCACCATGCTGCTTTCAGCTGTCTGCAGAACATACAAAAATCATGCTGTGTGCTCACACATCCAAGGTAATTTTTAATTACATAATTGTGTGTTTCAAACATTATTATATTCAGGATGTCTATAAGACCCTTGTACGGACATATTTTGGGAAGTTACAGGCTTACAACATAAAAAAGTAAATAAGTCTATGGTGTGCTTTTGGTACAGAAATCTGGACCTTGCAAGAGCGCTAGGGAGGTTAAGAAATGTCAAGACATCAAATAAATGAATGGTAGCATAGTCAGAAGTGTGATAGAAAAACATCACATCCTAGAACAGACATGGCAGACATCATCCGGGGGCTTTTAATCCAGCCCTTTGTCACCTTGGTGTCCAGACACCCTGGATCCCTTCCACTTGTTTCCTGCAAGAGGAGATAATGCCTAGAGAATGGCAATGCTGTCATGTCCTTGCAGCAACACATGGTAGACACAAATAGTGAAAAAGAGCACCATACTATAAAACACTCATTACTACAAATCAGATATAAATCATTTAAACAGGACATCACAGTAAACACAAATACATAGTAAGGTTAACTTTAAGCCACATTGCCATCTTTTAATTTCACATTTCTCATCGCGATGACATACATCCATTTTAACCTTTGAGTGCTTTTCGAGTCTTCCATATTACCTATATACGGGTAAACCTAAATTAACAAATTACATACAAACATTTAAGAAACAAGTTTTTGGGGAAAATTATAGTCACCTGGTGATGTTTCTGGCAAGTAGAGGTTAATGTCCCATTCTCATCTATCCATTTTAACAAAAGTCATCAAATGCAGCACTATAGCACATGTGTCTGACCTTCTGAAAAACTATTTGTACTCTGTATTAGTATCCACTGCAACACATGGCTACTACCGTGGAGTTTTGGTGTCCAAAGCGCACTGACAAGTGTTATTCATGTTCCCATGCAGAGCTGCACTACAATGAATGGTAGTGTAGACACAGCCATTCTTAGGTCTTAACAGGAACTTACACACCAGCTTGTGAACACTTTTTCATGAGTCATTATATAAGTAAAGAAAATATATTAATAAACCTTCTTCTCCTTTCATGTCCACCTAAATAAAAAAAAACCCCACTAAATAAAAAAAAAAACCCAGGGAGCACTTCTAGCTAGTGCACTGTAATGTAAAGCACATTCACCTGGAAGATACACCTGGGGGAAATGTGAGGAACATCCCAATTAGTGCCCTATACAGTAAGTATACCCTAGAACCGTGATAACAAACCCATGGCATGCAGAGCCGCCTCAGTTGACTGTTGACTGTGTATCAGCATGCCTGCAGTCTGCCTCTGATTGGTGGGGAGGGGAGTAGAGGGTAGGTGATCCGGCTGGTGAAATATAACAAGCAATTCCATCTTGTGGAAGATACTAATAATTTACCAGGAAATCAACGAATTATCCTTCTTTTGTTTTATTGTTTTGTTGACTATTAATGTTACAGAGAGCGTTTTATTGATGGACACTTAACTTTATCTTAACTGTATCTATGATCTGTGATGATGTCATCATGACTAGTCAACTTGACTATGACAGCATCATAAAAAGTCATCATCTCGAAACTGGCTGTTAATGAAGAAGATGACTGACATGGCAATGAGGACACAAGTTCCTCTCATGTCCTATGGGGGTTTTTGAGCTCCTTGCTTTCCCTATTTGCTTCTTTGAAAATTTTAACAATTTTAGCACCATTTTACACTGCCGTTTTTGGCCAGTAATGGGTGTGCGAGTGGTAACCGCGTCCATTACTGACAGAAAAACTGCGTCTCCCACTGTTTAAACTAAAACCTCAGTATTCAGTTTAAATTGCTATATTGGCAGTTTAAGATAAAAAAGTGGGTTATTTCCATCTGGGTTCACCATCACTGCCCTAGAACTACCTACAAGACCACAAAATATATCTGGCAGTTAGTACTAAAATATTAGGTTATAAACTGTGCAATTGCAAAATGTTAATAAACCTTTAGGAAGGTGCTTGCTTAACTGTGACGTATATATCCCATGAATGTAAACATTTTGCACATAAATTCCAGATTGTCTTCTAGATGTAAATGTAGAGGGCAACATTACATGTTAAAAAAAAGACTTATTTTAGGGATTGCCTTTTGTTTAAATACAAGATAAATATAAAATGTTACATGTCACTGAAACCTATTTAGACTTTTACAGGTACTTGGAAAACAAAACTAATCTCTGCACACCTGCAGACTTCTTTTCAAGAGGTGTTACTCTCATCCCTGTGCACACACAACGTGCTGGTGCCCTGATATGTACAAGTTCTGGCCTGCCACCATATGACTTGCTCTTATTCACTGAGCTATCTCAAATGAGTAGTATTCCACAAGCTGGCAAGTTCTAGGGGAACTTCTGTGTGTTTACTGGGATAGTGTCTTGGGTCAATGAACCAGGATTTGGCTCGTAACACTACAGGTGTAATCTAAAGAACAGCTAATCCTTATCTTGACATTTCTCCTGTATCAGGCAAGACATCTAATTAATTTTACTGCACAGCCACTTAAGGTGCCCATACACATTTAGAAATGACAATACACAATTAGAAATCAAGCGACAGTTCTTGTCAATACTCTGATACAATGGGATGAAAGCTGTCTGTGTTCATTGAAATTCATCTCTTTATTTTTATACATTCAGGCTATATACAGTATCTCACAAAAGTGAATACACCCCTCACATTGTGGTTACTGCTGGAGTTTATAATATATTTTCATGGGACAACATTGAAGATATAACGCGTTGATACAATGTAAAGCGATCAGTGTACAGCTTGTATAACAGTATATATTTGCATCCCCTCAAAATAACTCAACACACAGTCATTCATGTGGAAACCTCTGGCAACAAAATGGCTAAATTGAAAATGTCTACATTTTGCCCAATAAGCCATTTACTTCCCTAGTGTCATGTGACTTGTTAGGCTATGTTTCCACATGTGCCGCCGCCCGTGGCACGATTGAATGGCTGCGGTTAAAAATTGGGACGCATAATGTGGTCACAGCCAGGGGCGATTGGCCGAGGATGGCTGCGGCCTGCAATGAAAAACGCAGAGTGAGCCATATGTAGGAACATATCCTTACTGTTACAAGGTCTCAATTGTGAAAAGGAAGCAAGTGTATTAAATTTGGTGTTATAGCTCGCACAATACCTCATACTGGTTACTGGAACACAGTAGGACCCCCTTATGCCAAATAACTTTCTGAGAATCAACATATGGCCAAGACTAGACAGCAGTTTACCAGGACCAGCGGTCCCACTCAGAACTACCTACGTTGAGTGCACCTGCTCAGTGTCATATCCAGAGGTGGTCGTTTGAATTTAGCGATATGAGTACTGCCCACATTGATGCAGAGGTTGAAGGGGTGTGGGGGTCAGCCTGTAATTTCTCAGACTGTACGCAAAACAATGCATCAAACTGGATGGCTGTCATCCCAGGAGAAAGCTTCTTCTAAAGATGATGCACAAAAAGTTTGGTAAAATCAAGCACACTAATGAAATTGATTACTGTAACAATGTCCTGTGGTTTGACCCAGATAAAATGATTTGGTTGAGATGGTATTGAGCGTGTGGTGGCAATCAGGTGAAGTGTACAAAGACAATTGTATCTTGCCTACAGTTAAGCATGCTGGTAAAAGTGTTACAGTTTGGATGCTGTTGGCACTGGGGAAGCTACATTTCATTGATGGAACCATGAATGCCAACACGTACTTTGACATAATTTTTCTTCATATTACTTTCATATCTTTATAGCAAATCTCATGTATCTTACTTTCTAAATGACATCACAATTCTCACCCTCAGTGCTAGACAAAGAAGAAAGAAGAAAGAAAAAAAAAGAAAAATTTACATTCTTAAGTGTACTAGACTGGCCATTGGTGGGGCATCCTCAATGGAAGGTGGAGCAGTCCAAGGCCTCAAACATTGACCATCTCTGTGATATCATCATGAAAGCATGGAACATGATTCCAGTGGCAACCTTGAAGTGCTTGTTTACTCAATGACCCTAATGAGCTAGGCTATGTTTCCATTACGTCGGGACCCCTCCGCTAAGCATATACACTTAGCGGGAGCTCTCGACGTAGCAGATAGACTTACCTGCCGGGCGGAGGATCTGTCTTCACTGCACCGAGCCGCTACGCTGATGTAAGGCTGAACGTAGTCGAGTACATTCAGCCTCTGCACCGGCAGATGTGTAAATGGACCATCCCTCGAACAGGCAATGTCTATGTGATATGTCGGGATCCCCGCTAAGCATATAGGGGTCCCGACGTGTAATAGAAACAACCCCTTAAGGCAGTGCTGAAAAATAATGGTAGGCACACAATATTGACACTTTAGCCACAATTTGAAAATTTTTCACTACAGCCATGCACACAGGTCTGTTTGACCTGGTCATTTGATGTAAGCAGACTGACATGCCCCAGCCCCAAAAAGAGCAGGGGTTGGGAAGGGGGTGAGGGTTAACCTAACTGTAATCTCCCTGCAAAGTGCCATTTTGAGTCAACATCATCATGGTTTGTCTACCTGGTGTCATTACCATGAGACCTTTCTATCCACTGTGGTAGTCTAATGGTCAAAAAAGGGAACCATTTTGAACTAATCAGATGAATCTTTCAGACTCACATTGAAGATTTTGCCATACATTGATACCTTGAACAGAGATGGTGAGGCAAAAGAAATAGGAAGCTGCTCTGTAACACACAATGTTTAATCACAATATCCCTATTGACCCATGGTCAATATTTTTATTTTACCACAATGTATCTATACTGCTGTACAGAAAATAATAAAGGTCCCCATACACGGGTTGATTTTAAGTTTGATTCCGAACAATCACGGCAAATGATCCTGTTAAAGAAAGCTCGATCGAACAGGGCACCAGCATATTTGAAAATCCCTGTTCTATTGCCATGGTCCCCATCCAAAGTATCGGGGGGGAATCAATTGCGCAAAGTGTTATGCATTGATTTGCCATTCAATCGATGAACGCAAGAGCACAGTGTGGTGACATCACCGCGTCCTCTCTATCATTTATTGATCGAGTGAGTATCGACCATGTATAGGCACCCTAAGGGCTTGTCTCCACTGCATAATTCAACAGTGAGAGCTCTGTGATTGGAGTACTGATATATTAAGAACGATTGTATGCACATGAAGTAACCCTACAGGAATAATTGTTTGGACCTCCATTAAACTAACTGTTTTGACTTTTCATCTATGTATATATATTTTTTTGTGTACTACCGTTACCTACTCCGTCTAGATGCCTATAAAAATCCCTTTTACCTGCCCACACTAGTTTGTGGGAGCAGGGACTTTTGAAGAATTTCTCTTCTCTCCCTTTCTCTGAATATATAGTCGGACAACGGATGAGGCTAAATTTTTTTTGCAAACCTGTGATTGGAGTAGATCTGGTCATACAACAAAATAAAAGAACTCTTCTAGCTTTTTTCTTTTTCAGATACCTTTAATTCAGTTCAGTGTTCAGCAGGCCATACTGGAACTTTTTAAAATCACATCTGTACTACTTTTCTTGATATAACTGTAATTTTTTGAGCCTCAAATACATTTATTTTTATTTAGTAAAAGTGATTTGAATGCTGCTTAAAATGGGCATACATTCTATGCAAAGATGGAAGTGGAAATCCTGCAGTGCCATCTATGAAGGCTCCGTTCCTGTTCTTCTACACCTGTCATAGTAAAAGCACAGGTAACAGAGATACGCCTGCATATTATAAGGGATTGACGATTACATTGAACAGGTCACGAGGGTATACTGGCTGACTAACTGCTCATTTACTGTTTATACGCAGCATGGTCCTGTCAATAAGTACAAAGGAATACAATGGGTCATATTTTACCTACCTGTATGAGGGTGAATAAGGCATAAGAGTAAAAGGCAGAGGACAATAGGGTGTATGTGCTGTCAGGCTTATTGATGGTTGGACAATGCCAACTTTAAGTTGTGGCAGGTAGAGAAAAAGAAAAGCAAGTAGGTAATGCATCGTTGGAATGTAACAGTACTGGCCAGAACAGCAGATTAAAATAAAGCATAATAGTATCATTACAGCCAAATGAGCAAACAAAATGGAAGAGCACATTGCAGGAGAGCAGCCCTATGAATGGCTCCAGGAGAGTTTCCCCATCAGTGCGGACAGCTGCATTAATCTTCTAGGCATGTGGTGTACAAGTCATCCAGAAATAAGAGCAAACCATTTAAATTCAAAGTACATAGGATTCTTTCCAGCAAATATTACTGTATTTATTTTATGGCACCAGTTATATGTGGCACATCAATCTGTACTACAAAGGCTCTTTATTGTATAAAATATGACAGCAAAGTAGCACTACATTTATTTATTTCAAAGTTCTGTGAAAAATGACAGTATCACTTGAGTAAAGCAGCAGAATGAGGCATGTGACTTCAAATAAAAAAAAAAAAGCATGATTCTGTAGGTTATTAAGAGAACATCTCCAGGTAAGTTCATAGTGGTAATAGTCATGTACACAAAATACTATAATTATAATTTTATGTATATTTGTTTTTATATATTTTTATTATATTTTTTATATATCTTTTATATATTTTATAATGATGCAAAATTGTTGCAATTAAAGAAAACATGTATAATTCACACACATATGTATGATTTCTTTTTATTTGATAGCCATTGTCAATTTAGGGGAGTCTGGTGGTATGGAACATACTACCAATATATTGATGAAATAGATATTATTCAAAGTGAACCTGTGGCAATACTATACACATTGAAGTAGACAGCAAATCCTGTCCTTGCAGAAGAGCACTACTTTTTGCTAAGCCTTGTACCTCCATTATTGCGAGTGCATTATTTTATCTTATCTTTTCCTTTACCATTACTACCCAACCTCGTTGGACTAGGTTGTGCAACTCGTGTCCTTTTTCTGGTCTGTCTTTTACAGGGGAGCCCTACACACCCTCCATATCAGGAACACATCACCTTGCAACATCATCACCAACCCCTCATACTGACCAATTTACCATTTTATTACCTGTACTTTACCCTGTAAGATTTGCCCGCTGCTTTGCCTAGACCCCGCGTTCTCCATGTAAAGCATCGGCTGAGCTGGGGTGAGAACAGACCTGTCTTCCCAGTTCCGCCGATATCTGACAGCAGCGCAGGGAACTGTATACTGCTTAACTCCTCAAGTGGGTTTACACATGTAGATTTTTTCTTAAACCAAATGCCAATATTTTTAAAAACCATGTTGTACGTATATTTCTAGAACCTTTTTATTGCACCCTATTAGAAATGGGTAAGAGGTCCAGGGAACCCCTGTACTTTTACATAAGGTGGTGGGGCTACCCATGTTAAAGAGTTTCCCCCTCAATGAGCTCCCATCCACTTACCCCTACACACATTAGGTCAAATTGAAGGTAAGAGGCTCTCTTCATTATCAAAGGGTCTTCCCTATGTTGTAGTATGACAATGCTCACCCTTCCCTTTTCTGGCTGTGTGAGGCTCTATGCCGAAATGGGTTCTGGTATGACAAGGAGGGGGTTCATGCTGGTACATTGGCCTCCCTTCTCAGCTGTGCCAGACCCTATACTAAATGGAGGTCTGGTAAAGTATTAAGGGGTATTAAATAATAATAAAAAAAAGTTTTTTTGAAGAAGATTTGATTAACCATGGAGCAGAGTTGAAAACCTGTCATTTGTACTCTTAAGCTAGCCACACATGGTACAATTTTAGCGTTCGATCGACGATTTTCGATCGAGAAAATCGTCGATCGAACAGTAATCGATGTACTCCCACATAGTCCAATCGACGATCGTTGAACGATATTTGGTACAATCGTCGATTGAAAGGTGATCGGACAAGTTGGAAAATTTTGCTCGATTGGTCGATTTTTTTTGGGCTCGATTTTGTGGCTCGATTTTTTAGGCTACTTCCAATTGAAACTAAAATCGTAAGAGGAATTCAATCGACGATTTTTGGATTACTTCGATTTAATTTCAGTCGAAATTGTTCAATTATCGTGCTTCCCATGTGGAGAACTTCGATTAAATGACAATCGATGCTCGATTTTTTAAATCGAAGTACAAAATCTAATCGAACCTCGATTGAATGATAAATTGTACCATGTGTGGCTAGCTTAAGTGAGATGTTCTATTTTGTTTCAAGTTTCTTGTACAAGTTCATAGGACTGGTCCACTCTGCAGACTAGGCATGGTAAGTTCTCCTGCAGTAGAACGCATTTAGAATTACAAGAATTGCTGAGTTATCAGGACTATTTTGATTGGTTATCCTGTATAAGCCTACAAAGATGTAAAATACTCCTGACCCGCAAATCACCTGATCAAACTCACCATAAACTAGAAGAAATTGCATATGTGCTGCAGATCCAGTAATCTACAGGGTCATTAGCTATACATGGACCACTTATAAAATCAAGTTGCCATCATGTTTGACAACCATAAGCATCTTGTGTGTATAATGTTGAACCATACAAAAAAAGAGAAGCATTTTTTGGATACCAAGCTGAAGGTATGGTCATTCTCTCTTCAACAACTGCATGGCCCTTTTGGATAAGTCTTGTAATGTCCCGTATCATGTCAGGTCAGGTGCAGCTAGGTATGAGAGTTGATATTTAGGGAGTATTAAGTTAACCCTTTTGGCTAATATTCCTTTTCTTTTTACCATCAAGTTATTTTGTTCCTATGTTTGTCAGTTATTATTATTTCAGCTGATGAAGAGTGCCATCCTTTTCTTTCACTACAGATAAACAGGATTTGAATTGATTTTCAATGACCAGTACTACTAATTCCTTTCTGCTGCTTGATTGCCCTTGTTTGTGAACTGTATTTCTATTTAATTGCCTGTCCTAAGTAGTGTGTTAATTGACTCCAAACTTCCTCTTGAAATTACTGTTGCTGGTTAGTCTGGTCTTACAACTCGACAGATACACAACTTAGTGCTGGCTGCTTCATTGGTGCTAAGGTACTTGGCTATCTTTTAAGGAGCCTACATGAACTGGAGTGACTGTCTACTCTGACCTACACTGACCTATTACAGCCAGGAAAATACCCAGTGCATAGTTTAACTGTTTAGTAGTTAAAACAAAAAACGAATTGATTTATTCATATTTTGTATTTGTTTAAGTGAAATAATTGAAAACATTTTACTTATAAGAATGTGGCAAGTTATTGATAGAATCCCACCATTTGTTATGTCTGAAATTGTAAGTTAAATTGACTTCAAATTCAAAAAATATTGATTTAACTTTCACAACTGCCTGTGTGCTATTTGTTATGGAGTTTTATTTGTCTGCTGCAGCTTGTATTGATTGCTAGGACATTACGATGGACACATCTACATTGCAGGACAGAAAAATGTAAGTCATTTTTTTCATACATTTTATCGTTTTTTTTATTCATAAATATATGAGAGGGAGGAAATGAGCTACTTTTGAATGAAAGCTGTAACAGTAAAAGCCATCAAAAAATTGAGGTAGCATTCAGTACAAGTGAGTCGAGTGATACAGCTAAAAAATGTAACAATTGATTAATCAATGATGTAATAAAAATTACTGGTGAGTTTATTGATCAACCTACAATTACTGGCTCTAGGATTCAGCTCCAGGTATATATTCTTGGGCAAAGCAACACAATGCTAGTTTTGGGCCTCCTCTTATCTGTCCCAGATTTCCTACATTACCAACATAAAATATTTGACCTTTGACCTGTTACAAGTCCTGTTTTTGGCTGTTGTCTTCCTTTTTTTTCAATAAACACTTCCACAGAAGAACCACAACTTTTACATCACCATTAAAGACCATGACTCCTCGTAGGTGCTCCATTGATGTTCTGGTGGTATTTTATTACACAAGGGATTTAAGCCAGCCATAGACATGACGATTCTCGGCAGTAGTTGCAGGCACGCCAAACGCATGGTGGTCGGTCGCCCGTCCGCAACTACAGGGGTGCCCATTTTGCAGTTTCGACCCACAAAGCTGGCAGGCCGGAACTTTTTGTGAGAGATCCTGTTGTAGTCAGTTTATTTGGAAGGGGAGTCTCTTCCCCCTTTAAGTTAATTGGCTACAATCTGACAGGAATGGCGTGTGTTAGTGGAGCACACAGAATTCCCGTCAGTTCTGTAGCCGACTCATCACAGCGTCATGACATCACCACACTGTAAAGCCCCCCATACACCACATACAATTACCATGCAACTTCTGTACAACCAACTTTTCTTCTACCAAAACCATGTAATATGAGGACCTTTCTACACCTTCCAATCACTATATATTCTATCAGGGAGGTCACTATAATACATAGTTGTTGGTAGGTCTCATGAAAGTTGTATGAAGGAATCTAAAGGTGTATGGGGGGCTTAAGGATGCTGCTACAAGCCAGCCATGGATCGAGACGTCTATTGCCGGCTTTACTACTTGCCCTTGCCCTGTTGGTACTAATTTAGACTCATGCTTGTGACTATAAAGGCTCTTATAGGTTATAACTGATTTAGAGATACACACTGGTGTGAATCACTCAATGCACAGTGTAAAGAACAACAAAGACCACAAATGTAAATTTTTAGAGTTGAAAGCATTTTGTGCATTTTACATTGTTTCCCCCACTAGTGGATGATAATTATAAAATTACTCAAAGTGCAGTCATTATTTAACATCTTCTTCCTTCAATAATGGCTACTAATACAAGTTTCCTATAAGTGTGTGGGGTGTTTTTAAAAATCTGCCAACTATATGTTCAAAGTGAAAAGGGTTCTTGAAAACGGCAACACAATGCATGGTAACCCAGGGTCTATTAAAACGACATTAATAAACTTTAAAACTATTTCTGCCCAGATGCTTTCATAACTAAAATGGCGTCTTTTGCTAGTTCCTTAAATCCATCATTCTTATGAAAGGTTGGTTATCTTAACTGGATTAAATGCAGATGGTAAGTCCTGACTTTTCTGACTGATATTTTCTGGGTCATTGATTCCTAGAAGATCAATATAAAAGCTCAGCAACATTTTAGTAGGACAGCAATGGCAAGCCAATTGTGATTGGTTAGAATTAATTAGGAGTGAAGAAATACTGTGTTGAATGAATTTTCAGTTTAGTCTTTGAAGGTTTAAAAGGATCTAGATCCAAAATGGCGTGAAAGTTGGCAAAAGAAGAGCACGTTACACTGATTTCTAAAGTAGTGCCAGACTATTTTCTGGCTATTAGAGTCCTGTCAGCAGAAAGCTCAGGAGTACAAGATCACTAAAACGTCATCTCAAGTCACCTTTCTTTTTAATCCTGCACAAACTAAGGTGAGGTAGGTATGTGTGGCTCCAGAGTTGGCCTGATCTCCGGCAATTCCTCCAGAAATTGCAGCCAGTATAATTTTAACTCCAGTTAGTCACTAATAATAACTTTGTTTATTCTACTTATCTGCTAAATATTTAAACAATAGAAGTCCAGTGACAAGTGCATCTTAACTTAAAGGTGCAGATCTTTTTGATTTAAACTTCAGTGCTGTGTAATAAAAAGGAAAGAAATGCTAGATTTATGTTTGATCATACCCTGGACAAAATTCTAGAATTATTGTCACCCCAAAAACAGGGTATATAAAGATGAACCTGTGGCTCTCTTCTTCAGTTTTTTTTTTCTGCTCCCTGACACATACAGCTCCTGTTTATTTTTTCCATGAGAGTTGCTGCATCATCAGAGCTTCCTTGCCTTCTTCTGGAGCAGCATGTTGACAGCCAGGGAGCCACAACAAGAAGGCTAAGGTACCACTTGTGGCTTCGGACCTCTAAGGTTTAGTATCCTGTTAAAAACATTAGTCTACCTCAGATTGCCATTGCTGCTAGAAATATCGTTCCAGAGTTATGATAGCTGCTACAGCTTTGTGGAAGCATCTTCAATGTAAAATGTAGTGTATCCCTATGCAGATCATAACCAACATGCTAAAAGGCATTTGTTACCATTCAGTTGCACCCGAAGAAGCATATTGGATATACTTGACTTAGAAACACAAAATAAGTGTTAACAGGGCAGTCATCAAGTAATATGCTGGTAATGAGATAATGGCCAGTTTAAAGCTCTAGCCTATATTGTAAATTTGCCAACATTTCCAAATTACTTAGTTTTGTTGATGTTTCGTGTTCAGACTAATAAAAAAAAACAATTGGTGTAGTTGATCATACAGCCAGAGGCATAGCTAAAAAAAATACTGGGCCCCATAGGAAATGTCTTATATGGGGCACCACCCCACTCCCAGACCTACCACTCCTTTCCATTTTTATAATTGGACCTCCCATTATCTGAACCCCTCCTGGACCTCACATCCCAACATAACCCCCTTGGTTGTCTGATTCAGTCAGGTTTTCTGTGCCCCCTTGCAGCTACGAGCCCCATAGCACCATTATGGCTGCTATGGTGGTTCCTATGCCACTGCATACAACAGAAGATGGTCTTCAAGGGTAGTGTGCCCTGGTGCTCAACCTTTCACACATACTGCACAACCTTCAGGATCCCTGATAATATTTCATGTTTTAAAGCCAGTGAAGGCAAAGTACCCATTGCTCTTAGTACTTAAATAGTTAGTGTTATCTCTTTCTCACTATTTACATGGTTACAAATGCAAGCGAGCGCTTGCACACTTGCCACTGGAGGAGCATTAAGATAGAGCCCGCATGACATCTCTATCAGAAAAAAGCCATGTTTATTAACCATCACAGTAAATGAGCCCTTACTACTTTTCATTCCTATCCATTCATTTTTTGTGTATCATTTATCAGCAATTCATTTGAGCTGAATTCTTAGTGTGTGATCAATCTGAGTAGTGATCAATCAGATTGGGAAATATTTTAGGTTTTTGATTTGATTTGCATCCGATTGGATTTTTGAGCATGCGCTCACACCTTTATCTTGATAACTACAAAGGAATCAAATTTTAGAAACCAGTTTGCAATTATTACACTGTGTGGTAGTACCATGGATAAGATTGAGAGTCAATTTTTAAATTGCACAAGTCGGTTGAATTGAAAATTGCAAATGTTAATGCATGTATGGCTAGAAATAACAGATGTGCTATTTTTAGGATACTGTTGAAACATAAATGCTAAAAAAGTCATTTGTAATGGGTTTCTGATTTCAGGACTCAGGCTAATGTTATTGGAGAATATACTCTGTCTCTAATAACATCTATAGAACGTTCTCAGTCTCTGGAGCTGATCATCTCCCATTTTATTTCTGCAATCTCTGACACTATATATTATGGGTCTTTAAGGTCAACACTAGAGGCTCTACATGGTAATATTAATCTCCCTGGCGATTTGCCCGAATGCAGTTCGGAAGAAGTTTGTTTACAAACCCAGAGCTACACTAGGGACTACTCATCTATCCTCTGCGAGCCCCCAGCGATTCTAAGTCTTGGCAGACTTGCCAATTGCTTCCTACACCACCTATTCAGCTTGATAAATGGGCAGCGTCATTGGCCTCCTTAAAATTAGATAAAAAACAGCAGAGTACTATGAACTTTGCTTTGATTGCCCATACTATGTCGTAAAAAACAGTGTGTTACGAGCGTACAACCAGGGAAGTTAAATAAATTGACAACCACTAAGTAGGAGGCTAATTTATCATGGATGTTGTTCATAGAGCCAGTCAGAAACATTTGAGGTGTTAAGATATATAGGAAGTAATGTTTCCACTTTAAAAAAAACAAACAAAAGAAAATGTTCTTAAGAAAATCCATCTGCAGATAAAGATGAGGAGCGAAGTGAGATGTTATCTATAAGGCACATGTCATGAACCCCACCCACACACACAGATAATTGCTGTCCATCATGAGCAACTCATCAACTAAGCAGTTATTGGACAGTGAGTCTGGGGATCCGGTTAGGCCACATTTCTTTGTGCATTCAAAGAAGGTTGCTATGGTCTCCTGCAGAGAGATGTGGGAGATTCAGTAATATGAATAATAATTCGCTCCTGGCACTAACAAATCTCCCAGAGCTGGCAGATGTCCAGGGTAAAGGTGTGATATACTGGAAATGAGTTTCTTCATATTTCCAAAAAAAGAACTGCAATCCATAAATTTTGACATTGGGTCAGAGCAGGTCATATGTATCCCTGCTGCTTAGGGGGAAAAAAGGACATCTCTGTTTATCAGAGAACTTTATATCTATGCCATTGTCGTATTTCATTCAAGTAAAGTCCTGCTGATTGTGATCATAGAGATCAGTATAAGGCGGACCAGCAGTCAGAACATTAAACGCTGGTGTACCAGCTGCCAACAAAATTCATTAAAGTGTATGTCAATAGGTTATTTATATCTATTTATTTATTTTTATTGAATAGCAAAGCATTTGAAATCTTTTCAGGGTTTTTTTCTGCTATCCTTCTCTCAGAATTACAAAAAAAGCAAGTAAATAAATAACAAAAAAATAGCAAAAATTAAAAAACTAAACTATTGTTTCCGGTAGGTGGTATTTCAAAATAGAAAAGTTCCCGGGCCAAACCTCTAAGGGTCCCCATACACCTTTAGATTTCTCTGTCAGATTTCCTTTAGATCTCCTTTTGTTTTACTATAACCATGTAATATAACGGACTTTCTAAACAATCTAGTCTACCTACATTCAATCGCAGAGGACCCGGCACTACATAGTTGCTGGTAGATCTAAAGGATATCTGACAGAGATTCAAAGGGACATTTGCCATTTTGCTAGGGTTTTAGTCCTAAACTTAAGCTAGCCACACACGGTTCAATTTTGGTTCAATCGATGCTCGATTAGATCGAGGAATTCAATCGTCTAATCGAAAATCGATCTTAATCGCATCAACATACACCCCACATTGAGTTTGCGATTGCAATGAGATTTCGATTCCAAAATATTACTAAAATCGTCGATTTTGGTATAGAAACGATTGAAGTTCAGATTGAAGTGGTCTATGTTATTATATCAAATCTAATCGATCCAGGAGAAACACCACAAACATCGACGATTATAAAACGATTTTGGCACAATCGACGACGATTTTCCAACATGTCCGATAAAAATTCGATAAATTTTTCTGCCTTTATCGAACAATTATCGTCGATCGTACCATGTGGGCATTTCTCGATTTTCGTTCAAACGATGAAAATCTAATCGAGCATCGATTGAACTAAAATCGAACTGTGTGTGGCTAGCTTAATTGGCAAGTGGAAGATTATTGAGCCCTATACGATTTACCGTCTTTTCCTTTCCGATTCTATGCAGTAGCAGGCAGCGTGATGACGTCATCACGCCCGCCTGCTAGTGCCGAGAATCAGACGGCACTCTGCATCTGCAGCTCATTAGTTCGGCTGGGGGCAGCCTTCCCCAGCCAAACAAATGGGATCGGGCTCTCTGTGCGATCTGACAGGACGGCTGATTTTAGCCCAATCCTCGTCAGTTGCAGCCTCCAATTCCTGCACGACCCAAACCCTGAGGGATGTGGGAGCGCGCACGGCATCGGATCGGGGATTGGATCGTGCAGGAATTGGAACGTGTATGCCCAGCTTTATAGAACAAATTAAACAATCGAAGTTAGTCGAACAGAAAGATCAACCTGTATATGGACACATTAGACTGAATATTCTCTTTATTTGACAGAGGTTTTCAGACAGGACATAAAGGTATATCCTCATACAGACAAAAACTGGCAGTGGTTCTAACCCCGCTCTATCCAACATCCACTGTTTTAGCTACATTTTAAATAGTTTGACATATAATATATTTTTAAACACTTTGTATATGTTTTTCATTGTGTTCCATCCTATATAACTGCATTACATTACTCTATTATTACACAGTAAGCAATCATTGTCATCCTTTGCATGTTACAGATCAGCCGAACTTACCTGCCGAGAGCACAACACTCACTACAGTGTCAAGTGCTAACAGCAGGTAAATATTTAGTTTGTCCCCCGGGGTGTTAAAACAGAAATCATTACAAGGTTGTTTTATATGTACAAATCTGTAGCAGCACTTTGTCTATCAATAGGGCACACATTAATCATAAAAATACACTGATAAGAGACAAGGGGAAACAATGTACATGACTTCAGGAATCAGTTTATTCTCATGATTAATATTTAAAAGACGCTTAAAAAGGGTGAACATAACACAGAATAATATTGAAAGTATCTCTAGTCTAACCTTCATGTTTTTGGTTTGGCAGAATATTGTACCATGTTAGCCATTGATTAATGTAGAATGTTTGGAATTTAAAGACAAACTCCAGGTAAACTATTTGAAAACCACATAGTGAGATGGGTGATCAACCAATTCCCATTTAGGTATACAGAGTTCAAAGATTTGAGTTCAAAGTTTACACTGTCGGTTCTCGAGCTGCTTCCAGCTGAAGAACCGACAGTGCGCTCCCGTAGCCGTGGTGGAAACGACTGCAAAATAGTTCAGGTGTTTGCAGGTCGTCTAATTTAGGACCCCATAGAGGTTCTATCAAACGGCAGCCCGAAAACCAACTGGCGGACTCCTAATGTGGTGTCTACCGGTTGGTCGTGTTAAAGGGTCGTTTACCTGGCGGTTAAAGACTGCCAGTGTAAATAAACCCTTACTTACCTGATCTTGTTAGTCCCCAAGCTTGGCCTGAATTCTTGTTCAGCTGCTTTGAACATTGGTCTAAAGCTGGCCAAAGATGTGCCGATTGCCAGCCATAGTTGTGGGCGATCAACTGGCGTGCACGCTCCCGCTGAATGCAGGGGGGCCCACCTTGAGGTTTCGACCCAAAAAGCCAGCAGGTCAGATCGCATGGCGATCTGTCCTGCCGGAACTTTTTGTGACCGATCCTGTTGTAGTCAGTTAACTAAGAGGGGAAGTCTCCTCCCCCTCCAAGTTAATTGGCTACAATCTGAAGGGAATGTGGAACACAAGGGATTCCCGTCAGTTCTGTAGCCGACTTCTCACAGCGTGGTGACTACAATCCAACCATGATCTGCTACAAGCCGACCATGGATCAAGATGTCTATGGCCGGCTTAAGTGTGATATCATCACCACAAAGTAGAGTTTTAGGTTCTGCATTGTAGATAAATAAATACAGGATTAGGGGAATAAACCTCTTTACCTGAACCTTGTAAATGATCAACTGATCATGAGCATTTGGCCCACTGCAAGGAGTAAACTTATTGTTTATTACAGACCAGCTGTTTAGTGCCAATAAGTGTATTTAAACCAAATGAAAAAAATGGAGCTTATTATTCATTGGATGTTGTGGCTGCATGACCTATCCTTTTTTGTTTTCAATTTACACACATCCTACCTTGTCTCAGTGGCATTAGGATGACTTTACTGCTAACACGTCTAAGGGTCCCCATACACCTTTAGATTTCTCTGTCAGATTTCCTTAAGATCTCCTTTTGTTTTACCAAAACCATGTAATATGAGGGACTTTCTAAACCATCAAGTCTACCTGTGTTCAATTGCAGAGGACCCTATACTACATAGTTGTTGGTAGATCTAAAGGATATCTGACAGAGAAATCTAAAGGTGTATGGCCAGCTTAAGAATGCAGATGGAAAAGGAAAATGGAGCATTATGGAAAAACCTCACATTCGATTGATGAGTTAACACGTGTCTACTTTTGCCAAAGTGGTTACCCACTGACATTGGCTCATTAGAGATGGTCACGAGATTGTAAGTTAACTGAAAACCCCAGAATATGTTATCATTACCAAAATTGTTGGCGATGTATGGAAGGGTTGAAGGAAGATAACAATAAGAAAAGGTATTGTATTAGTACAAGTAGTTTTTGCATAAATTAAGTTCAAGGTTAGGTAAAAATTTTGACTTCAAAACATATATTTTGCAAAAACTACACGTGCTAGAGCAGGGGTTGGCAAACTTTTTTACTTGTGGGCCACAATGGTTGCAAGGGCCGTCTGGCATACGGGTCCTAAGTCCTTGTAGCTAGTACAGGATATTAAATAAAAGAAAATATGTTTAAAAAAATTATAAATAGAAGCTTAAACATTCTATTAAATGCAAACTATGGCCTCTAGAAAACAATCCAAACATTTAGTTTTTTTTACTTATTGCAGAGAATAAGGGTAGGCAAAGCGTCTTCACACCAAGTTGACAAAGGGCCAAATAAAAAGACTAAAGGGCCAGCTTTTGCCACTGGGCCTTAATTTACCTATGTCTGTGCTAGAGCAATACTTTAATTAATGTTCCCACAACCTTTCTCTACATATCCAGCAATTTTTAGTGCTGATACCATGTTCAGGGACTTTTGAGTTAACGTACGAATTCAGCTAGGTGAAATTTTGCATAAATGTTCTGACCATCTCTTGTGCACATCCACTTTAAGTTCAAAGTTTCATTTTAAAAAACCATAGAAAACTATAAAACACTAAAATACAAAGCCCAAACTATTCCTTTACCCCTAAAAGGGTCACTGTACATAAGGAAAGCTCTTAAGCTGGCCATAGACATGTAGACTTTCAGCTGCAAATCAAATGCTGAAAAGCATAAAAAGACATGTCAGTAAATTTTAGAACAATTGCACACAAATGGTGCGCAGCCGATTCCCGGCAGGCCCGGCCGATCGAAAGTGAAACAAAACGTCTATGGCCAGTTTTACAGATGGACAACAAGTATATGTAGAGAAAAGAGTTGGAAAAGTAAAGTTGAGCAAAAGTTTTTATGGCACTGGCACCAACATTTCTACATTTATTTCCTCTGCACCACTTTTTAAAATATTTCTCTGAGAAATGAATGTTGTCTGACGAATATAAAAAATATAGAGCTGTGTAAGGGTTAAGCAAAGGGATTACTAGAATTTATGTTTTAACAACATGACATAAGCACATTCCTGGTGAAGAAAAGATCTCAATCATTGTATTGAATATCCATGAGACTGGACCATAAGCCTGCTAATTGCTTATCACAAAAGTAAACGTTTCACTCTTCCACGTGCCTTCAAAAAAACAAAGCGCTAATTTCAGGGCCGCAAGCCTGGATTATGCCTTCGCACTTTCACTGGATGTTATGTTTGTACAGATTTATGTCTCTGTTTACAAAAGGACCAATTTCAATTCTCACCATTGATTTTGTGCAGAAGTAAGTATATATAAAGGAACATCCATATGATGTCACAAAAGACTAAAACATTTGCTATAGTGAAATATTACGGCCTCTATGTCTTTGTATTCTATTACTGCACTTACATTAGCATGCAGGACACTACCAATTGCTTCCCTTGGCACATTCAGTGTTTTTTTGTTATTTTGTGCTGTTATTATGTGCTATAACACAATACAGTTACTCCACATTGGAAACATTGGACACAGAAACCTGGTCTCAACTCCCAGGTGTTGGGGAAAGAATACCAACATGTTTGGCCTCTGCAATTGCAGACTTTATCAAGCTAGAAGCAACAACTACAGTAACTTGTGTATACATTGCAACTAAATTAAGTGTATTCAAGCAGTAATTGTATGATGAAGAACCAGTTGGTTGTAGATGTACTTTAATTATTTGTCTTCTTCTGTCTTTCTGTGCCAGTGCTGCCCCAAAATTACTGTTTGGGGAGTGTGCATACCTATCCCTGCAATGGCTCCTTCCCTGGGACCATATGTGCCAGTTACTTCCTATGCAAGCACAACTGAAACAGTGGTCCAAGGTGCACATGCAGGGGTGCCTTCTGCAACACAGGGCACAGTTTGTTTACTAAACACCCAAGCTGAGAACGGGCATGCATACCTATCTCGGCGAGCCTGTAGCGATTCTAAATAGGCCTGTATATTTTGGAAGCGTCTGTTTCCCAGGCCAACATATGTAGAGGGGGGGGGAGTCAGCAGAGCACTATATACGCTTTGATTGCCAATACCACGCCATTTTCAACAAGCATACCGCTAGGGAAGCAATAACAAATGCATTGTTTGTAAAAGAAACACATAAGAGCAATACAAGTATATTATGTAAATATTTTAAATGTGGATTTAATGGTTTGTTTTTATATGTATACAAACAAACCAACAGACTATACTGAAAATAACTTGTGACAGATGAAAATCCCAGAGGATGTTGAATAATGGGTTACCTACAGCACACGCTTGCTGCTAACTTCCAGGCCTCTGTGCTCAATGTATTTTCTATTAAAGCTCATTCACGCCCTCTACTGGTCATTGTGAAAGAACATATTCGTACATCAGGCCCATACTAACATACACTTAACTATACTAAAGGCCATAAAATAAGAACAAAGTTAATTATGTATGAATATTGATCAAACTTAAAAATAAAAAAAAAGTAACTCAATTCATTACTACATTCTAAAAATGTAACTTGCTTGGCTTACTCCAGTAGACTTAGTATTACTGAGCTGAAACAAATGGACTTCTGGACCAGTAACTATTGCTTTAAAGTCAAAGAAAGCCAGGCAACTAAGAAGAATGACTTTTCCTTACTCATTCTTTAGTCTATAACTACACTTGCGCTAAAATCTTAAGCGCAGTGCACAGCCCACCATTGATGGCAATGAGGCTATGACAGGGCTATCTACACAGAAGCCCGTCATAGCTCCTGAACTGTTGCATTAATTTCTTGACGTATGATGTGTCCATTGACTGTCAATATTCCTCATTTTCCTGATACACTTGTTCTTATCCCTAGTAGCCACCAACCTCCTGCCTCTCATTATGTCATTGTCATTTCGATCATTATGTGTGGGGTAGGATGTTTGATTGTACATAAGTCAAGACAATGGCAAAATAGTTCACTGTTCAACCAGCATCATGAAAGAGTATTGTGGCCATAAGAGAATATAAACACTGTGTGCTTCAACTGTCCTATAGTTGGTGGGAAAGGTAGTTAAGAGGATAGTTAGGGGAGTTTTCATCTATTGTTAGTTCAGAAGGTGGGCAAGAGACTGGGAGTTAGTGTAGTTTATGCTAAAGTACCTTGTTTAGTCTATAAAGTTTCAATGACTAAAGCCCACCATACATGCTTCAATTTGTGGCCAGTAGTGCCGTATGCGCTTATGATGATAAACCCCTTCTTAAATCGGGACATAAATTGGCCCGCAAATCGAACTTATACATTACGGACATGTAGCACCCAAATTTAAAGTAAATGCCAGCACAAAAAGGGTGCCCGGACGATTATCAGCACGTGATGAGATTATCGTGCACAGCCGATCTGCTGGAAGATCGACAGGTTATCTCAACCTGTATGGGCAGCTTTACAAATAAAATCTTAAATATGTAGTTTGCAAAGTATTTTGTTTTGGTAATGATATACGTTTTTTGAAAGCGTTTATTAGGAATATTTCAAATGTAGAATATATCATTAGATGTTTAGAAAATGTATGTACCAACTACCAACTGGCTGCAAAGTCAGAGAAAGTCATTCAAGACATGGTACTTAATACAATGTATGTAAATGCCACACAGTCAAGTACTTCTACTATTGTGTCTAAGTCCATGCTTAGGAAGGTTAAGTCGGCACTAGTGCCAAACACCCATGCTTGACATCTGTCAAATATGGCTGATCTGACGCAGTACACACTGGAGCTTCAGCTTTACTTTGTGTTGCGTACTTTTCAACTCTGCATTGTCAGCTCCCTGCCTTGCCCTGTGATAACGCATCCTAACCAATTCAACTGCTTTCTTGAAGCAGTAGTTGCACATCTAGTGCCATCTAGTGAGCCCTTGTGATACTGCAGCAAGAGTAACAGGAAGATGGGCAAATTTGCCCACACTACAAATAGAAACTGCCACGGCTGGAGAGAAAAGCAGGAACGTTTATTTTTACAGGATAGTGGAGCATGGTGGCTATGAGGAAAGTATACGTTTAATTTTAATATGATTTTTTTCATCAGTATAGGTCTAGGTTAAGAATACCTTTGTTTCAACTGAGTTATGCAAATGTAAATATATTATTTTAATAATATTATCTGTTAATGTAATATCCTTTATTAAGGATGTTTAGATATAAGCTAAGGGCATATCTGGACACAGATGTAAAACATAGATATTAATAATGCATTCAATAAATTATATATATATATATATATATATATATATATATATATATATATATATATAGAAATGAAAAAAGTAGTAGTATATAGTATATTGCCATGTTATTTAATTTAAACAAGTGAAACCAAAACTAAACATTTTACCTGCCAATGTATGTATATGTAATTAATTAATGAATTGCTGATATTTATTTAGTACATCTTTGCTACACAGTACAGTTCTGGCCAAAAGGAGCATTAATATATTCTCTGCTGCAGGTGTGTTTTTCTCTCCTAGCTTGTGACTGGGCCGTGGAGGGAGAAGCAGATGCCTGACAACGTTTCTGTCACTTGTCACCCAATCAAAATCTTTTTAGTTAACAAAAGAAGACTTGAACACAGCTAATTGGCGCCCCTTCCTATTCCCAGAGACCACCAAAGTCCTGGTACATGCTCTCATCATCTCTCGTCTGGACTACTGC
>CM070035.1:65114176-65145512 GCA_036250615.1 Ptychadena robeensis | reverse complement strand
CGCTGATCTGATTACCATCAGAACTCGCAACCCATCCAACCCTTCTTTGTACATTATAATGTAACACATGGTAACAATCAAGTGAACATGCATATGCAACACAGAAAGATTTTATAGCAAAGGATTGTAATTATTATAGGTGGTTTATGTAGCATGACATATCATTAAACTGAAATATGTTTAGAATATACAAAAGCCTGGCTTATATTAATAACATAGCTAGACTATTCAACCTCTTTCAACCATAAGGATAAAAAAAATAAACATGTAATATGTTCATTAATCACCATGAGCATAAATAATGGTTTCTCTACATGTTAATTATATGTCTGATATAAATATGACATTGATAAATCACAATCATGTTTTATGTGATTTGATAACTATGAAGGAAATGATGTTTGTACAGTCATTAATTGTCCTAAGTGATGTTTGAATATGAGCATAATGCGGCTTCCCAGAATTCATATAAATGATTGCTTAATTGTCTCTTTACTTGTTTTAATGTGTGAATATCTATGAAATATACAGTATTTTTTGGACTATACCCAGACTATACCCCAGACGCACCCAGTTTTAAGGGCAGGAAAACCAGAAAAAAGATTTAATAAGTTTTCACATCAATTGGGTTAATGCAATGAATTTAATGGATGCAATATTCAATTCAGCCAGTAGGTGTCACTAGCAGCAGTACACTCGCAGCAGAACTTCATACTTCACACTGATCGGCAGGAGGCAGGAGGAAGGGGGGGGGGAGGGCTGGGCTGCTCCTCTCTCCTGTTGTTTCTGATTCTGTGTCCATGGGGCAGCAGAGTGATTGCTGATTGCTGTTCCCACGGACAGAAGAGATCGGTGTAGATGCAAGTTCATCTACACTACTCTCTTCATTGCCTATGCCAGTTCAGGGCTGGCATAGGCAATTACACAGTTCAGATGGGAGAGCCGGCATCTCACATCTGACAGCTCCTCCAGCTCTGTGCCGGGAGAGCTGGCAGGATGCCAAGGTGCGACCACCGGCGGCCAAGTGGCCGCGGGGGTCACGCATTTGGACCATAAGTGTGTAGGCACCAAAAGCTATGCTAAATAATGAATTATATTGACTGATCTTACACAGATTGTATAGTCAATATCTCTAGAGCATCACAAACTAGCTCTACTTGTCCAAACTTAATATAATCATCTTAATAAGAGAAAAAAATGCTATTTACAGTTTTTGAAATTTGAAATACAATACAGAATGTAAAGTGATTAGTTTAGCATAAAGTGACATCAATCAAACTTGAAGAGACCATAGTCAACAATTATCCACCTAGAAAATATCATCTGTATTCCTGAACACATTTAAAAGGGAGCTACTGGTGATGGAGTTAAGGTAGCCATAGACGAGGCAATTCTCTTTCGATAGATGAGAGATCGACTGCAGCCGGCCCCTCGGCTGATCAGCGGGCACCCTTTGTGGCGGACGAAAAATCGGCTGAAAATCAGCCTGTGTATGGCTACCTTTTGATTTGTCCTGAAAGAAAATATGGAGATTGAGAAAAATTTAAGCAACAGTAGACTCAGGTGATGATCACTGTGGTGGAAAAAACGTTAATGGGACATCTTAAATGGTTTAAATTGTTTTTGTAAAACCTTCTAAGGATGAAGAAATTTTTTTTATGCAACTCATTGTCCGAAATGAGTAACCACAAACAATAATTTAATTGAACAATAAGCCCAGCTCCAATTCTTAAAAAGGATATGCTCACATCAGTCTTATTTTCAGTGTGAGCTTTTAGACAGAGCTGAGAATTCTCTACAGCAAAGAAAACTGTTTGTAATATATTTTGGCATCGGTACACCATGGCCTTGTGTCCACATTCCAATATTTTAAAGATTTACTTATTAACCCTACAAAAACCCAGAATTGAAAACAAGATCTTATAGACTTCAAATAGTTTCCCATATTTTAGGGATATATTTGGTCAATTCCTGTGGTGACTCTGTAACAAAAGTGAGGGACTACCTCAACACTGGGGACACAAATGGTCAAATCTTTTCGAATAGCTGACTTTTGTTAAAATTTTTACTTCACTTGAATTTAACTAATTTTGGGTGAAACTACATGTGCTTAAGCAATACTTCCTTTTTTTGTAATGCTGTAAAGGCCCTTCTCTACACCCCCAGCAATTGTGGTTATAATACCATGTTAAGGAGCTTTGTAATTAACTCACAAAGTCAACTAGTCAGAAAAAAAATCTCTGAAAGCTCAACATACATGGTTCGATTTTTGAACGATCAATCTATGATTCGATTTTAGATCTTGATCTTTTCATCGAACACTCGCAATCGAATACAAAGTATGAGTAAAATCAACCATTTTAGTTTTGATCACAACACAGGAAAGAGTCATATAGAAGTGTCTTCATTGAAAACAATCCCCTCGACCAACAAACATGTCCGATCACTTTTCCATCGATGTTTTGATTGTAATCAAACAATTTTCGCCGATCGAACCATGTGTGCAGTATACAATTTAAAATTGATTGATGTAAACTTTGATTGTTTTAAGTTGATTGAACTGCTAAAATTGAACCGTGTATGCCTAGCTTTACTTACAGACAGCAGTAAAATAAATGTTAGAGGGTCTTAATCTCCCCTAACACTAGGAAACAAAAGTTTTAATTTTTTTTTAAAAGCTACTTTTTTTAATGAGTTTCACATTAGTTTGATAAGATATTTTTACCATCATGTAATATATTTCTTCTTCCAGTATCAAACACTTTGGCAATAGCAAGTACAGTAAACATAACCCACAAGTCTAAAATTGTGCTTTAATGTACTGATATTTATTTACTTTACTCCAAGTAAGCTGAACTCACTGTACATAATAATAAAAAGTTGAATTTTGTAACGGCTGAAATTGCCAAATCCATCCTTTCACTTCGTAAAATAACTTCAAAAGACTTTCATAAAACATAATTTGATTTCACACTTTTTTTTGGCTTTAAAACCAATTTAATATTGTACAGAGAAGCGCAATATAATTTTCACCTGCTCACTGAAGTTAGCATTTATTTGAATTCATCTTCTTATTAAGGTATGTGCATAGTGTATCACTGTGTTGCTTATTACCTTAATGTAATGGATGGCTGGAAAATGTAAATTGCTGCTGCGAGTTCAGCTGCCAAATACTCAAAACAACATCAAGTTCATCAAGTTGATATATGATAATTTTGTTGATGGAAAACACGAATACACTGGCGACAGACTTATAAAAGGGATGTGATAATGTCATCCATAAGAAGCTAATAGCAAATACCAATAATAAAACAATGCAGCAGTGTTTTTAGTTAGCTAGACCCTAATGCAATGATGGCAAAACTTTTAGAGACAAACTGACACCCCAAACCCACTTTTTTAAGTGCCGGGATAGCAGTTTAACCTGAATTACACACACACAACTCATATACACACATGAATCATTTAAGCACATGCTCTTATTTCTTTTGAGATATAAAACCACCCTTAATTATCTCTATAATATAAATATTTTAAAATCATATCTGGGTCATATATCTGATCTGTAAAATTGATTGAAACAAGTACCGTTTCCCCTTTTTTCATCTCTTATGTACCTCAGTGCTGCTGACCTCTTTTCAGCCACTTTTTGATTTCATGAGCTGGCAGCCTGGCATTTCATAGAAAGGTGCCAACTATGTAAAGGCCCCCATACACCTTAAAATCTTTCCATACAATTTCTGTACAATCAAATCTTGTTCTACCAAAACCATGTAATATGAGAGCCTTTCTAAACCTTCAAATCACTATGTATTCTATCAGGGGGGGGGGGGGCACTATACTACACAGTTGTTGGTAGATCTAATGGAGATTGTATGGATCGATCTTAAGGTGTATGGGGGGCTTAATACAGTTAGGTCCATAAATATTGGGACATCAACACAATTCTAAATGTTTTGGCCCTATGTACCACCACAATGGATTTGGAATGAAAGAAACACAATTTGCTTTACTGCAGACTGACAGCTTTAATTTGAGGCTATTTACATCCAAATCAGGTGAACGGTGTAGGAATTACAACAGTTTGCATATGTGCCTCCCACTTGTTAAGGGATCAAAAGTAATGGGGCAATTGGCTTCTCAGTTGTTCCATGAAGAGGTGTGTGATATTCCCTCATTATCCCAAGTGCAGATAAATACCCCAAGAACAAGCAGGAACTGAAGACAGTTACAGTAGAGGCCTAGCAGAGCATCACCATGGATGAAACCCAGCTTCTGGTGATGTCTATGCGTTCCATCACACAGGCTGTAATTGACTGCCAAGGATTTGCAACCAAGTGTTAAAAAGAGAAAGTTTGATTTATGATTACTATTCTGTCCCATTACTTTTGGTCCCTTAACAAGTGGGAGACACATATGCAAACTGTTATAATTCCTACACCGTTCACCTGATTTGGATATAAATACCCTCAAATTAAAGCTGACAGTCTGCAGTTAAAGTGCATTGTGTTTGTTTCAGTCACAATTTATTGTGTAGGTGTATAGAGCCAAAACTTTTAGAATTGTGTCAATGTCCTAATATTATGACCTGACTGTATGTATAGAAATGGTCATTTGTAATCTTCATTAGAATCCTTGTGTGACACAGGAGGAAAATAACTAGGAATCAGGGACAGAGTATTGTCGCTCTATGAAAACAAGTTGCTGAAGGAAAATGTATGGCGAGATCATCAGATGTTGTTGTTTTACCATTTTATTTTAACTGGTTAATAAAACATCTGAGGCTAGATAGTCTTTTGTTAGTGTCCCATGACATTCTGATAACAGAGTATAAATTGCAAAGTCCCAACTTGCTGTGTTTAGAAACAACTGCAAGCATTCCCTTGTGCCAGTTTCTGAAGAACTACACTTCCCAGCATGCCCTGCTGCCTTTTCTAGCTGTTGTAGAACTACAACTTCTAACCTGCTCTGCTACAATTCCTTCTATCTTCACTTATCACTCTGCTTTCTTTCTACTCACATCCTATACATACTCTCTTTCATATTACACTACACACTCTCTCTCTTACACATTACATATACACACACACCTTTTCCTCTGCTTACTGCTTGTCCCTCCCCCAGCTTTTGATTGGCTGACTGTGCTAGTGGAGGGCATGGGGCGCTGTGTGCAAGCAGAAGAAAGGTAAAGAGAACTTTCAGAGAGGGCTCCAAGTGCCATAGGTTTGCCATCACTGCCCTAGTGCAACAATAATTGAAAGACATAAAAGGACTAAAAATGCAACATTAAAGCTGGCTATACATGGGACATTTTTTTTCTGTTCGATTGAGTAGTACAATTGATATTTGAATTTGATTGTTTAATTGGATTCCATTTTCTGGATTTGGATTTGAAATAGAAATACCCTTGATTGGTCAGGTTACAAAATTTGATTAGTTTGTTTTTGATTGATTTCTATGTGATTAGCTTGTGGAGCATGTGCAAAGGTGTTTATTTTCAGAAGAATCAAGTGTAAAAATAGATTCACATTTTCAAATAAATCCAATTTTAAAAAATTACATTTATTGACCACAGATCGATTTAAATGAAACTTGAGTACAGGCCAATTTTTTTTATTACCCAAAATGTGTTGAAAAAAAAGTTGGCTTATGCTCCAGTCAAGAGATGAAAGCTTTTTAGGTTAATTGCAAAGCCCCTAAAAATTTTATCTTCATCAAAATTGTTGAAGATGTAGAGAAGCCTATGAACCTAAGCCTAGCCTAGGATTAAGTTTTTTGGTTTGTTAAAATGTGCCCTGGTTTATTTTGGGCCGGCTCAAGTATATATGGTAAGTCAATTGGATTGAAAATCTGACATAGTTGATGCATGTATAGGTATCTTAAGCACACATGGTAGACCCACCTTAGTGCACAGCAAAAACAATGTTTTTAAGGTTGTCCTGACATGTTAAAATGGGTCATCTTTTATTAATTTTATTGTTGTGATCCTCTTGGAGTCGCTTTCAATGCATGCCAATACAGCCAACATGTGAAGATATAGATCTTGTTCTAAGATAAATTATAAACACATGGTAGGTCATTTTGCACATCGGAAGCAGACTGCCGATAGAGCAATTACTGCCCCAAAATAAAAAAAAATTCTGAAAGCAAGAAGGACAATACTTCCTCTCCCACTTTCTGACATAGCGCTGAGAAGCTACATCAAACAGCCAAAAGAGCACCCGGGAAACCTGTCCCAGGTGCCCCTTGGGCTGTATGATGTTGTGCCCGTCCAGTACCAGTCAGTGTCACAGCCGTCTGGACTTTCTGATATGCAGCTGGTCTCACTTCTTCCTAGCAGGCATCCCCTCCTACTCATGTTCTCCCCGCCCGAGAGCATCAGGAAAAAACACTTTCTGGCAGCTCCTCTCCCTCTCTCACTGCCACCACAGCAATTCCCCCTCACTTGCTGTGGTGGCAGTGAAAGAGGGAGAGGAGCTTCCAAAGAGTGTTTTACCTGATGTCCTCTGGGGGGGGGGGTACAAGGAGTAGGGGGATGCCTGCTGGGGAGGGGTGCTTTATTACTGGCAGACCGAATGGCCAGAAGTGGTGGCAGTTTTCAGAGATGTAATCTGCTGACAGGTGAGTATAATGTTAAGGTAATGTATGCACCTTTTTTGAGTTTACAATTTGAGGAATTAACAACAGGAAACTTTACTTAGGCTAAATATTAATATACATCTCCATATAACATGA
The DNA here is from genome assembly GCA_036250615.1 of Ptychadena robeensis. Classification (NCBI taxonomy): domain Eukaryota; kingdom Metazoa; phylum Chordata; class Amphibia; order Anura; family Ptychadenidae; genus Ptychadena; species Ptychadena robeensis. Next base: position 65,138,777 of record CM070035.1, on the reverse strand, counting down.
CTTATTACCGTAAGTTATGGTTTAGAGTTATCCTTTAGGTTTGTCTCTGCTGGCAAATTCTCCAATGCGAGGATCCAGAAAAATACTTTTATTTTCATCTGTCAAAGTTGATCCTAGAATTGGAATGTAGACTAGTATGACATTTCTACTATTTCCACCTCCTGTGCGATCAAACGAATTTCTACCTTTGTACAGTTATAGCGCAGTTCTCCAAAACAGCAGGATGTCTTCTTTGATGTTCCTGGATCTTAATTGGGGTCTTTTTGTTGCATCAGTAATGTTTTTCTTGGATGCTCCTGCTATCCAAGAATAATACTTACAAGGTACATTGTTCTATATGTATATGCTCTCATGTCAGGTCAGGTTATGTATTTCAGGTAACAATCTGTTTTACTGCTGTAGAAACATAGAGGATGTCCTATTTTCCCATAAAACCTACAGGTCACCAATTTCTGCTATGGAAGGTAACATATAGAATTGGCACATTTTTGTAGCGCAAACGTAAACCCTAAATGAAAGGCAAGATACAATGCCAATAATTCAGTGATCCCATATTACCCTTTTGCCAATCCAATCCTACCAACCATGCAACATATTTTGCTGGAGACAACACATGTATTTTGTGATTATAGCTCCTTGTTCTGTGATTCACAGATTTGAGCTATGTGAACCCTTAAGCCCCCCTTATACCTTTACATCACTCCATACCATTTCCTTTAGATCTACCAGCACATGTAGTGCTGGGTCCTCCCTGATAGAATACATGGTGATTGGAAGGTTTAGAAAGGTCCTCAAATATATTGTTTTGGTAGAAGAAAAGTTGAGGCTTTTACTGTGTGATATACCATATTAAGTATAAGTACAATATATCATAATACATACAATATATAATAGCTTTATGCAAACTTGCTGTTAAGCACAACCAACCTAAAGTGGCTTATCAAAGGATATAAATAAAATTGATTTAAATACATTTTAAAATTGATTTAAATACATTTTAGCAGAAATATCCAAATGAATGAGAAGCAGGTGGCATATAAGCTCATCCCTCTGCTCTCTCTTCCTATGAACAGGCTCCATTTTATCTAGTTTCAATCTTACCATACAATTTCTGTACAAAAACTTTGTTTTACCAAATCCATGTAGTATGAGGACCTTTCGAAACCTTCCAATCACTATGTATTCTATCAGTGAGGTCACTATACTACATAGTTGTTGGTACATCTAAAGAAAATTGTATGGAATGTTCTTAAGGTTGTAAGAGGGGCTTTAATCATTAACTGTGCATACAGTGGGTATGGAAAGTATTCAGACCCCCTTAAATGTTTCACTCTTACATTGAAGCCATTTGCTTAAATCTTTTAAGTTCTTTGTTTTTCCTCATTAATGTACACACAGCACACCATATTGACAGAAAAACGCAGAATTGTAGACATTTTTGCAGATGAAAAAAAAAAAGTAAAACTGAAATATCACATAGTCCTAAATATTCAGACCCTTTGCTGTTACACTCATATATTTATTTCAGGTGCGGTGGATTTCTTCATCCTTGAGTTATTTCTACACCTTCATTTGAGTCCAGCTGTGTTCGGTTATACTGTTTGGACTTGATTAGGAAAGGCACACACTTGTCTATATAAGACCTTACAGCTCACAGTGCATGTCAGAGCAAATGATAATCATGAGGTTAAAGGAACTGCCTAAAGAGCTCAGAGACATAATTGTGGCAAGGCACAGATCTGGCCAAGGTTACAAAAAAATTTCTGCAGCACTTAAGGTTCTTAAGAGCACAGTGGCCTCCATAATCCCTAAATAGAAGATGTTTAGGACGACAAAAACCCTTCCTAGAGCTGGCCATCCAGCCAAACTGAGCTATCGGGGTAGAAGATCCTTGGTGAGAAAGGTAAAGAAGAACCCAAAGATCACTGTGGCTGAGCTCCAGAGATGCAGTCAGGAGATGGCAGAAGGTTGTAGAAAGTCAACCATCACTGCAGCCCTCCACCAGTTGGGGCCTTTATGGCAGAGTGGAACCAAGGAAGCCTTTCCTCAGTTCAAGTCACAAAGCGTGCATGGAGTTTGCTAACAAACACCTGAAGGACTCAAAGATGGTGAGAAATAAGATTCTCTGGTCCAAGATGAGACCAAGATAGAACGTTTTGTCCTTTATTCTAAGCTGTGTGTGGAGAAAACCAGGCACTGCTCATCACCTGTTCAATACAGTCCCAACAGTGAAGAATGGTGGTTGCAGAAAAAGTTCAATAGAACGTATTTAAAAAAAAAAAGGTGGTGGCAGCATCATACTGTGGGGTTTGTTTAGCTGCAGGGACAGGTCCACTGATTGCAATCCAGGAAAATATGAATGCAGTCAAGAACAGGGATATCTTGGACGAAAACCTTCTCCAAAGTACTCAGGACCTCAGACTGGGCCAAAGGTTTACCTTCCAACAAGAAAATGACCATAAGTACACAGCTAAAATAATGAAGGAGTGGCTTCACAATAACTCCGTTGACTGTTGAGACTGGAGAGACATAAAATGGCTGTCCACCAATGTTTACCATCCAACCTGACAGAACTGGAGAGGATCTGCAAGGAGGAATGGCAGAGGATCCCCAAATCCAGGTGTGGAAAAACTTGTTGCCTCTTTCCCAAAAAGACTCATGGCTGTATTAGATCAAAAGGGTGCTTCTACTAAATACTGAGCACAGGGTCTGAATACTTAGGACTAGTGATGGCCGAACATCGGCCAGGACTGTCCGCGAACGGGCGGGTCGGACTTCTAAAGAAATCCGCCGTCCGCCTGCTCGTGGACAGATTAAAATTCCCCGCCTCTAGGCGGGGAATTTGAATCGGAAAAACCGGATGTGACGTCAGTGACGTCACATCCGGTCCCTGGAACGCATACTGGAACGCATAGTTCCTGGTTCCGTGAGCCGGATGTGACGTCACTGACGTCACTTCCTGCTCCGACCCGGTTTTTTCACTAGGAGACTGGCTTTATGCCCGGTCTTCTAGTGAAAAGATTCTTCCTCAGGCACGATCACATGTGATCCTGCCGGGGGAAGAATAGAGATCCTCTTCTCGCTGGCGAATGGAGCGGGTCGAACACCCGCACTGCTCGCCGGCGAGAAGATGGACGAACATCCGCCTTGCGGACAGTTCGGCCATCACTACTAAGGACCATGTGATATTACATTTTTTCTTTTTTATTAAATCTGCAAAAATGTCTACAATTCTGTGTTTTTCTGTCAGTATGGGGTGCTGTGTGTACATTCATGAGGAAAAAAAGAACTTAAAAGATTTTGCAATATAACAAAGAGTGAACAATTTAAGGGGTCTGAATACTTTCCATACCCACTGTATGTCTGAAGTTGTAATTTCTTTAGACAGTGTTATATCTGGGTTAATGTTAAGACTATGGCTGAGTTCATAAAACTGGGCAGTTTTATATACGAGAGAAAATCTTCAATTCGCTCCCAACCCTTCTACATGGGTAGTAGGCAAGGGACTACAAAAAATGTGGCCTGTCATTGAATAATATTTATAAATATTTATTTATACACACTTTGCAATACCAGATATATCAGCTACCAAGAAAAGCTTCCTATAACCTATTACCATATTCAACTGAAGACAAGTCAGCTGACTTTTATTCTGGTTTACAGATTCACAAATGTAATGGGTTAGGCTCACTGTGCTGCATAATTTAATAAACCCACTTATGTACACGATCTACATTTACTCAAAGGAACCATCTGTCTAGGTTCCCATATACCTTGGCAATACAATATAAAAATATTCTACTTGAACCAATAGTTCATAGTTAATATGCAATAAATTTCATAATAGAAAAGCCAGACTCTTTGAACTTGCATTGGAAAGAAAATTCTGTATTAGCAAAAAAATGTGTAATCATGAAATAGTACACTCAAAGCAATCAGTCAGCCAAAGTGCCTGTTACAATTACTTATTTTGTTGACAGATTGTGTTATATCTATGTTGATAAGATGCCAGTATAGTAGATGTATTTCCTTTACAAATGCCTGTTAAGGGGTTGGCAAGTGTGCACAGATTTATTTATCATGTTATTATATCTTACAATAGATCAGGTTTTTGTGGAGGAAGACAGAAGTCCCTTCAGTGACTTGATGGCAGAAGAGATTAACTGAACCAATGCTTGGCATCAGCAGGAGAAAAAAAAGGTCCACAGTCCACACACAAAAATGTATTGTTGTTTTTAAACAATAAATTATATTCCAGATAATGGTATCCAAATTGAATCCTTTAAAATATCCAAATATAAACTCACAAGAACTTATTGAATGCTGTATGACCTAAAATTCAATGTTTGAATTTTACTTTATAGTCCAAAATTTTTATTTGTATAACCAAGCGGACATTTGGCGATACGTTTGGCTTCTTAGCACACACTTATGTTCCAGTTCTTAAACACAGAGGACTACACTTTGAACCTCTTAGGGATTCAGATGCATTTTCAGACGAGTTTAAACAGTTCTGTATTTCCCATTTTGATCAAGTAATCTAGCTGTCCCTGGAATACAACATTAAAGGACATAAAAGTCACTGTTATTGTTGGATAAATCTGTATACTGCTGTAGACTGAACGATGCTACAGGGGCTGGTGCTGGTGTTTGCTGGCTGACTGTTCCATTGGGAACCCAATGAGTTTTATTCCCATATGTTAAAGGCTTGCATAGGTGCGTTTCCCATTTGGGTTTTGCACCTGCCTTGCATTTACTTCTAAGTTTATTGTCACTGTCACAATATGTCACACAACACTGGCAGGCTTTACCTGCTTTGGGTCCATTTTTTACTTTAACGGTGCCCAGCGATGACTTGCTTTCTTTGTTACTGGCTTTAGTAGACTGTACATGGGAGGTTCCTTTTAAACGTCTCTTCTTCTTCTGTATCTGGTCAAGACTGATGTCCGATTGAGAAGAACAGCTTTCGTTCCAGCTTGACCTTGTATTTAGACTGCGCAATGGTAATACCAATCTTAAGGACTTCCAGAATCTTGAGCTGCTGCGTCTAGAACTTTCACCCTCCCAGCGAACAAAGGGAACACTCTCCTTGAGTTTGGAAATAGTGGCATGTGTGCCATTAAGTGGTTTATATTCCACAATGATGAGATTAGTGCAGAGGGCATTCTGACACACAATGCCAAGTTTGAACTCCAACATACTGATACTCTTATCTGTTAGGTAGTCAGGGCTCAAGACAACTATCATTCTTCGACTTCTTTGAATGAATTCAAAAACTGCCTCTACTGTATCTAAAGAATACAAAGGGAAGCATGGTAGGGAAAGTGAAATGGCAGAGGAAGCAAATAAAAAGAAGAAAATTACAAGTGAGACATTGCCAAATTACTGTCAAACAAGGAGGAATGGGTAGGTTAGAAAACATGAACTATGAATAGAAAGACAGCAAAAGATAACAAGCAGTTATGCATTACATAGGCAGTATAAAAGGACCTTAGAAAAAAGATTGTGTTAAAAGAATCACTGGTGATTTATTGTATAACCCTAAAACAATGTCTTGCAATGCTTAGAGTTTAGTCAACAGGATAGGTTTAGCTAAAGAAAAGTAATCAGTAGATAACAGGCAAAGAGCAGTGGATTCAAATATTGCTTGCTGGCTTTCTTGGGAAAACTTTTTTTCTTGGAACACCTCCTGATATCTATCTCATATGTCCATGTTAAGCCGTCCATAAACAGCACAATCTTTCTGTCCCCATCCAAAGTATAGGCCAGGGATCGATTCCCCCAGGTGGTGCGCTTAGATTCTTGTGTCAACCCGTTGTGATAGATCACACAGTGAGTGAGAGTTGAATCGGGTCTCACAATTATTTGATCGATCACCCATCTGATTCCGGAATCGATTTTAATTTACGAAAACGATTGCAAACTGCAATATACCATGCATTTAATTTCTGGGCGATTCTATCCTGAAAGTCTCAATATGTCTTGCACGCATACATTTATGGGTTTGGAGTGGTGTTAGCTGACTGGCCAGTGACCAACAGCACACAAACAAAGGTAATTTCCACAAGAATCATAGATGGATCGCTTCAAACGATCGCATGAGACAACTAACAGCACTCGATTCCTTTGCTTTTTATTAAAATTATCCATCAGAATGGATCCGTGAACGATCGTTTTTCTGTCCGATTTTTGACAAAATCGATCTCTCGGACACTTTTGGCATGCCTATATTTTTATTCAATCCAATCGTGTGATCGACTTTGATAAAGGATCGCACTAACATTGAACTAAAAATCGAGACGTGTATGCCCAGCTTTAGATATTTACTTGATTTTTTAGTGTGGAAATCACAGCTCAATAACAAACATTAGTTATCTAGTACTTCCAAGCCTTTCTTCACACATCCCTTCATACAACAGAGTCCCCCGCCTTGTGTAATGCTCCCCTCTCCCCTTTTCTACAGAACAGGCGCTATGTGTGCAGTGCTCTTTTATATTCTCTGGTCGATGGGAACAATAAAAAACAAATATGTAAGGGTGTACTTATTCTTAGATAAATATAACTGAAAATGAATGCCTCAAGATAAGATTTCTGCTCTTATGCAGATTCAACACTAAGCCATGATCATTGGTCATTAACGGTACAATCATTATATTTGAGGCTACTTGATCATTGGGGCCACATCCCCTTCCCAGGTTCCCAGGTTCAAATACGCCTCATTAAATTTAGCAATACTATTGTTTTTGTGATATTCAAATACAAGATTACAATGCGTTAGGAATTTATTCTCTATTCCACAATGTGGGAGCAGGTAGATCTTGGATATGTAGGTTCCAGCTAAATCCCCAAGGCACTGGCATAGTCAATGTCAGTAACCTCTGCCTCCCGGAAAAACTGATAACTCAAAATTTCAATGGGATAAGTCCAGTACAGTACAGGTAATACATGTTTGATCCCTTTACGATTCATTTTATGTTGGATTTCGATAATCTTTTGTCAATCGGACCAGGTATGTGCGAATCCATCTGATCGACTTAAAACCATTGAATTTCAAGTAGATCGAATTGGCACCATAAGGACTTGTGTCTACTCTGCACATCTGAATCAATGGATGGAGGTGTCTCCAAGATGCGGAAAAACTGCGCCCAAAGCTGTTTATCTGCGTCTTTCCTCTGTTGCATCAATAGAGCGTGCTCCCACCGATGCAGCTGATGTATGACCTCAGCCACGGGCAAACTCCCTTTAAGCCATTCAGCAAATGTGCTGGTGCCCGGCTTAATTGCCTGGGCTGGACGTACGTGCAGCACAGGGAATCCACAGTGGACACGTTGACTAAGTTTTTAAGCACACTTGGTTTTAGAAGTAGCATTCTTGTGGGTTAAGAAATACCTGCACCCGGTTCTTAGGGACAAATAAAAAAACATGCTGCTAAAGCAAGCTGTTGCCTGTAGAATAAAGCTTGAAATATACAGTGGGGAAAAAAGAAACTAAATACATTAATGATACACATTTGCATACATTAGACAAAGAGTATATTTTGGAAGGCAGACAAAAAGTACAGCAGCTCTTGAAAAATAAAGCAGCATAAATTCTCATCACACATAATGTTGGATTTCTGAATATGACTGAATAGGATATTGCTTCTCATGAATATTCCCAGGACATTTTCACTTGCACGGCAAAATCCCTTTGCAAATATTAAGCACTTTTATCAGTGACAGTTCCTTGGTTGTCAGGCACAAGGAAATTGCTTTGCATGATACACTACTTGGAAGATGACATGATGACGTGTTGTGCAGATGCTTGAAAACTTTGCTATGGCTAATGATCTATAAAGAGTGGATAGAGGATTTCCTTTGGGTGAACATAAGGAAGTTAATTGAGTTTAAAGGTATAGAAGACTGTTATGGAATATATAATTTTACAGTGTAGCACTAATAAAATGGAAGTCAGGGACATCATTAATCTTGTTCATTGCCTTTCTCTCCCTAATTGTTTCTCTTTCACTGAATATTGATGTGAATATGCATATTCAATATTGTATGCCAAATGGGACTGGTTTGCTCTGCGTTTTCCGAGTTAATTCTGCTTTATTGTACTCTAATCTCCCATCTTGATTCAAATTTAGAGTGGCAGACTCAGCTGAACACAAGACAGCCTATTCTCCTGGCATTCGTCTTAACCAGAAATTGAAATTGATTCTTTATGATTAGACTTAAATAAAAACACTTGCTGCTCATTTCTAAAGAGCATTCTAGGGGGGATCCACAAAACAAAAAAGTGACACAAGGAAAGTACACATACAACGCTAAATGTGCTAAACTTATGCTAGTTGAGTTACTGTGTGCTTTCTTTAAAATGTACATAAATAAATACATACAAATAAAATCAATAAACCAACACAAGTACATGTCTCAGAATTTAATGTTAATGTATGTGAACTTTATATATTTCTATACACATAATTGTTTCCCTTTGCTTACTTCAAAAAGTAAATAAAAAAGTTTCCTAATCAACATACAGGACCAAAGAGTTGAACTTTTCCTATGGCAACCCAATCTAATGCCCTCCTTCTTGACCAGTCTACAACACTGTACCACCATCTTTCATATCACTGCAGTGTACTTCTCCATATTCAGTCTTGTGATGTCTCCTATGACATATGTGCTGACATATGGTGACCAGCTAAATTGTGCAACCATCAGGGATTCCACAATGGAAATAGCCATTGTATGTACCCAGTGTTGGGAACTGTCTATAGACACAATGTGAACGCAATTAAATATTAGTAAATGTCACTAAAATGATGGCTCTGTGGTATGGATTTTTTGTCATATCAGCCTGAAATCACACAATGAGATGCACTGTGTCTTATGATGTAAAGGTGCGACCAAGCTTAGCCAGGAAGGCACAGGAGCTGTTAGATGGAAGATCTGCCCATGGGTGGCTTTTCCATCTGCACTGTATGTTAATCTGGCTAAAGCCCAACTCACAGACAGAAGCTGCCAGTTGGAAAAAGCTTACACGCTTCCTTAACTCCTGCTTTCCACGGGTGCATCCTATACAATGGAGTGTCTAATGGTCTGAAAAATACAGTGCATTTAGGCTTAAGGCCCCCATACACTTAGCAAGCCACGGCCGATATATTAGAGGTGCGTGCCTGCGTCGGACAGAGAACAGACATGTCCGTAAATCTCTGGCCGATGGCATTAGTTTGAATGGGGACCCGTTCAAACTAAGGCCAGCACACAAAGGGTGCCCACCGATACTCTGAGCCACGGGGTGCGGCATGAAGACATCATCACGATGCACTCAGTCGCTCGTCTGTCGGCCCCCACTCGCTACGTGTGTGGGGGCCTTTAGAGAAATGTTTAATAGTGTGACAGAAGCAGTAATTATTTAACTGAATATCTGCAAATTGTATATATATCTAGAATACGGTATTGTTACGACATAAAACATTATGTTAAACTAGGTATTCTTCTTAAAATTCCCCCTTCAAAATTTTAAAGTAAAATATAAAATATCTAACTGAAGATTCAAGGTCAGTTAGCATGCAGTTTTTATCTGGTACTGACTACATATCCCTAGTATATCACTGCAGGGGACCTAATTCTGCTTCACATTTCTCATTGTATAGATTTTCTTGTGCAATATATTTCATATGAGTATAATCATGAATCAAGAACAATACCCCCTTTAACAAGGCTAATTATTCCAGTACATAAAGCTGCAAGTACTGAAGTATAATAAACTCAGATCCAATATCGGCCACTAACCATAAATAAACCTTTAAAAGGGATTTAATCAGTTTATGTGTGATGCATATCTGCTGCCCCTGTACCACATTGTCACATATATCTGCTAATGACTAAATTGAAAGCTTTTGCTTAAACTTTACTAGACAAAGTTTCAATTAAGAATCATTTGTAAAATGTGATGGCCAGCACTGGTCAATATTGCTGTCTGCTGCTCATTCATACAAACTGGCAGAACGACTGGTCTGTTTGGGGCATACCTTTATGAGATGCTGAGCATGTATAGACCAGTTCACTTAAGCTGGGCACACACGGGTAGATTCCCGTGCAATCGACCCCCGATCAATCACATCAGGGATCCATGATCAGGGATCAATTGAACAGAAATCAATGTGCACCACATGGGCACATCGATTCCCATTCAATGGGGATCCGTTCTCCCCAGCTCCAGCCTTGTGTTGTGAGTGAGCGAATATCTCGCAACTCAACACAGCTGCCAGCTGGGGAGAAAGGAAGCGAGCCAGAACTCTGCTGAGAAGTTCTGGCCCTGCCCCCTTCACATTGAGAACGGTGTCCAGGCTGTTCAGTAGCCGCATGCCCAATACTTTGCATGGATATTCTTGTCTCCATTCAAAGTAATGGAAATTGAACAAGGTTTTCCAACATGTTGGAATCCCGTTCAATTGAGTTTCTTTGAGAATGTTCTATTGATCCCCCTCGAAGGAAGGCACACACGGGTAGATTTGTAAACAGATTAGAGCACAATCAAGCTCCGTGACTGTGCACGTTGCTCAATTATACTCAAATCTTTTTACAGATCTCCCCGTGTGAGGATCCACACTGCGTATCTTAAATTGAAAGTCTATGGATCTTGGCATTGGCCTACTTGTTTCTGGACATATGTGTTGACCTAAATAACAGTGACAACAGCGAGCAAAATCCTCTTTCTATCCTTTGAGTCTCGTTTGACTCATGCTTCTAACTGCTCCTTCATTGTGGTGTGGACACCTCTCTCGCCCTGTGGAAATGAATGCGCCTATGTGAACCCAGTACTTTACCTCGCTTTCCTTTTTTAACTGCTTTTTTCAGAAATTTTGCACCTTTCTTAGCATAAGCACCTTATCCCTGAGGTAGCCCTATTTCATAAGGGCGAAATATGTCAGATCTGGATTGTCCCAATGGGTGCTTCAATATTATTGTGCAATATTGATCATAGATCTGTGACCTTGTAATCATATGTTTTTTACACACTCTATGTATTTGTATATAGAAATGTATATATACATTTATTATATTTATTTGTATATAGAAATCGTTTTTTTTCTTGGATGATTATTTGTGTATGTATATTACGGATTAATAAAATATGTTTTTAATGTGAATAGATTGATTTGGTGCCTTAAAAAACCCACTCTCTTGGCTCTTTCCCCTAGCAGCGGGTTCTCCCATACAGTATACTTCCCTTCCCAGTTCAATAAAGCTGGGCATGCACGGGTAGATTTCTAAACAGATTCGAGTACAATCGAGTGTCGTTTACACTCACAGAGCTTGATTGTGCTCTAATCTATTAATAAATCTACCCCTGTATACCTTCTTTGGAGCGGGATCAATCAATCCTGCTTGAAAACAAGGCTATTGGATATGACCGTAAATCTAGGCCAATGTCCATTACTTCAGAGGTGAACCTTAAGTAAAAAGCAGAGAGCGGCCACACAGCCTACAGGCTGTGATCAGCTCAGCTCATGTTGTGAGAAAATCTCCCACAACATGGGCTGAGAACTGCATGCATGTGTCCTGGGTCCCCATCGAACGGCAATTGATGTGCACTTTGGTGCACATTGATTACCATTCCACTGACCAGTGATCAATAACAGCGTGGTGAATCTACCTGTGTATGCCCAGCTTAAGCGTTTCATAAGCACAAGGACAATCTAATTATAGTGGATTCCACTTCACAACAATTACATCTGAATGAACTAAAACAGTGAAAACCATGAAAATAATGAAACAAAAACAAAAATATTTTAATGGGAAACACAAATAGGGAAAAAATAAAACCTTACATTAATAAACAAAAATCAAAGTGTATAAAAAGACAGTTGTTTATTTTATTTATGTGATATGTAACAAAAGAACAAATAAACATAAGATAACATAAAAGAAATCCAGTGCTGTAATACAATGGAAGACAATTTCAACAATAAAAAATGAATTATGAGATGGCCAGTTGTCACTGGTTGTGTTTCACTGTACTTAGCAATCAGTTCTGGTCAGCCATTAGACTGTTAGCTGGGCAATGTCATATTGGCCGCCACTGTTGTGACTAGATGCATAGAACTCACATTAACCTTTAAAGGCTGGGAAATGGGTTAGGAATCATGTCCTTACCACTGGCACCAGTACATTCATAACAGGGCCTAAAACTCCAGATCAAAGAAAGGTTGGGAAATAGATTATTTCACTCCATTAAGCAGTTTGAGAGGCTGCCATTTCCATTGTCCAGAGATTAGCTCTGAATTTTGAATGTTTTGAGTACAGCAACTTTGCATGTGTAGTAAAATAAACAGAGATCTGAAGCAACTCAAAGGAAACAGAAACTATTAAAGCGGAAAACTCAAAAACACTTTCTGTTTTGCCTAATGGCAGTGTTCTGCAATAGAACTATTGTAGTCATTCTTCAGTTGCTCTCACTCCACAGCTACAACCTCATCAGTCTCTTTAGCATTGAACATAATGGGGTTGTCACCAATTTTATTTTTCCATTATCTATGATACTACAAGCACCAACTGCATACATTTTTATTTTTACCCCACCCAGCAGCCCAATACTAATCTTGTTTACTTCAAAACAAAATGGAACATTTTCCAAAAAAGCAGGAATGTGAATGAAATCTTTATTTTTTATTTTGGTTAATTTAAAGAAATGGATAATAGCTTATAAGGGTATTGAATGTATTAGGAAAGGAAGCCTGAATACATTAAGCTCCTAATTACTGATCAATTAATCAAGAGAATCTAGGCTTAATAATCCAATAAAAATTTTCTAGGACTTATTTTTCATTTGTTTGAAATTACCAATCTGTACAAGAAAGCATGTTTTTAGGTATTTAGAGTTTAATGGCCATTCTGAAAAAAACTCTTAAGGAAGGCATACACGCCTCAATTCTCCCCACGATAGATGAGAGACAGACTGCAACGTGATGACGTCATCCCACTGCAGCTGGCCCCTCAGAGGACCATTTGTGTGCTGGGATTGGCTGGGAATTTACCCACAATGTGGATCACTGTGACCGCCGGGCAATTGGCTGGAACACGCACGGCAGTCGATCCAAAAATGCCTGTGTATGGCTACCTTTAGGCAGCATTAACACCATGCTTTCTGGGCTGCTGCCGCAGTGTGCAGATACTCGTGCAGCATTTAGAAATCAACCCCATGTTATGAAAAGTAACCAGGGGATCCCTAATGTTACATCTTATGGGCTTTTGGGGTGCCAGTTGCCTACACAGCATTTCCAGGCAACTGTGTGAATGCTCCCTTACTAGAATTAGATTATTATAACTTAAGCTGGTTATACACCTTTATGCTAGGCATGCACATGCGGATAAGCGGCCAATTTTTTATCTGACCGACGGGCGTGCGCGCTCACGCCGTCGGTCAGGTTAAAAATCGGCCGCTAATCGGCATGTGCCCACATGGGGCGACAGATCCCTGTCGCCCCACAGCTCGGCCGGCCAGAGAACGGACATGTCCGATCTTCTCTGGCTGATGCAAGCCGAGGCAAGCCGATGCCATAAGCTGCAATGAAGACGGTGTCTTCATGCAGCTTGTGGCCGGCACACAAATGGTGCCTGGCCGATAGAAGGGGCCCCATAATGCAATGGGATGCTAACGTGATGACGTCATCACGTTAGCATCTCGGCATACATCGGAGCAGGTCTGTCTGACCTGCTCGGTGTGTGTATGCCGAGCATTAGATATCTCTTAGATATCCTTTAAATCTACCAACAACTATGTAGTATAGGGTCCTCTGTTATTGAACAGAGGTAGAGTTGATTGTTTAGAAAGTCCCTCATATTACTGTATATACTCGAGTATAAGCCGACACGAAAATATAAGCAGAGGTACCCAATTTTAGAAATAAAATCGGGAAAAACTGAATGACTTGAGTATAAGCCTAGGGAGGGAAATGCAGCAACTAAGACACAGAAACACACAGCAAATGTGCTTTTGTTTTTAGGTGTAATTATTTCATTCAGCAGATTTGTAAGTTAATTACAAAGCCCCTGAACATGATATCATCACTAGAAGTGCTGGCGATGTAGAGAAGGGATGTGGGAACATTGTAAAGTATTGTTCTAGCATATCAAGTTTTTGAACAAAATAAGTTCAAATTTGACTTGACTTTGAACCTAATTTATGCAAAAACAATGCTAGAGCAATACATTTTTTTTAGAATGTTCCCTTTTCTACATCTCTAGCAAATTGTTGTGGTGTGGATAGCATGTTTGGGGGCCTTGCAATTCACTCATAAAGTCCACCTACAATATGCAGTGATTTTCATTTTTTGACCCGAATATAAGCAAATTTCATTTTTGAGCACATTTCAGGTGCTAAAAATTCGGCTTATATTCGAGTATATACAACTCATGTATTTGGTAAAACAAAAGGAGATCTAAAGGAAATCTGACAGATAAATCCAAAAGTGTATAGTGACCCTTACCTATAAACCCTGATTATTATATAAACATTGAAACATTTGTAATAACCATTTCTACTCATCTGTGCCCAATAGAAAAAGCAAAATGTCATATTCTGTGTTTACAGAAAAAAGGGACCTTCATACAGGATGATCAAATATGTGTCCTTGTTGGGCTGAACTCTATTAACAAAGGAGGACACGTCTTCATTTATCAGCAGCTCTGACTTTTACAGCATTGTATGCAAAAAAAACTACAGATATCTAATATTCAATGCCTAATCAACACCACCTAATTTCTACCTAAAATCAAACCAGTCTGAATATATTTTTTTAAATGAACACGGTCGTTAAATTATGGTATGTTGGTAGTAGTATATGCATGAACACTTTTAGGGCCTGCAGAATCCAATGGATTGCCTTACAATTCAGTGCACATAATAGATTCAATTCCATGACAGTATCAGAAGGGAAAAATTGCAGCAGTATATTCATTCAACAGAATCAAAGGGTTCAGATTTGACTCAAGTATCTGTTACATACTTTTATCATTTTAAATAGATACACAGTATCTGAGAGCGTGAGCGGTATTTTATCACAGTATGTGAGAGTGTGGTACTGGACTGAAAAGTAAAAAGTTAAATATTTTGTTTAATAGGGAATGTTAACTGTGGAAACAGTAACTTTTTGCCCAATTACAGGAATGGAAGGGGTGGGGCTGGAAAAGCCAGATTTAAGAGGTGAGGGTCCATATTCCTGAGAGTCTACAGACAAGGGTCTGATTTTTGTCGATCCGAACCTTTTTTGTTTTTTTCAATCATGGGGGGCATGACAGAGCTCTGATCCTCTACCAAGGTGGCCAGACCCACACAAAAAATAATAGGAAGGTAAAAAAAAATAACATTTTAAGTTGGTAAAGAGGAAATGTGCATTCACAATTCAGCTCCTCTTAGAAACATAACACTATAATTTCCATGTCAAATACATTAACACATATATAAGGGTTTGTATAATGTATAAAATACAGGGGACATGATAAATAGTCCACTATGTCTTTCATATAAAAATAGCTGTCAACCAAAAAAAATCTAAACTGCATACTTTTTATGGCACAACCAATGAATTTATACACTACACTACATAAAGCCATGTAGTACACATGATTAGGGAACACATGCAACATGTACAATAGCATATATTACCCTGAAACATTAGAGATGCTTCTGGTGTTTAACACTATGAAGCTACTGCATTTTGAAAAATGAAGCTACTGCATTTTTCAAAAAACTATTTAATACTACATACATTACTCTAATGTATGATCTAACCTGATTATATAGAAACATTTTTGTTTCTTTGCTGAATGTTCCATAAGCATGTTTTTCGGGTAGGTTCTCTGGATGTTTAGGCTTCAGGTATTTGGCATTAGGTTTGGCATGTGCAATACTGATAGTGCAAAGGGTAAAGAAAATGTAAAGTTACACTGAGCAATCAATAAGATTTTACCTCTACTAAGTACAGAAAAGCCAGGGCAATGAAAGGTGACTAGCTGCTATAAGTAACAGTCCAATGTCAACTGCCTTATGCAAAAAAAAAATCTTTTTGTTATTTCCAATCCACTTTTCACATGCAGTATGTTACTTCTTTTATAACTCCCTTATCTGCATTAACTTTCCTACAGTTTTTTTGTATCCCTGTGCCTCTGGTTAAAGGTCTCTAGAGCTCCTTTACAACAAGCAAATCACATTTACACTTGTCAAGTAAAATGCGCCTGGGATGGGCTGCTACTTTACGGAGATGTTTCAAACATCTATCTTAACCACAGGTGCACAGCTTGACTTTCTCTTAACTGGTAGAATTACAGAAGCTCTAAACTTGGATTTATGTAACTCAATAAACTCTGGTGATGTCTTCTACTTCCATTACTTTTCTGAAAATATCAGAAAGTCAAGTCAATGTACTATTGGCTGTCAAGACAAGTATCCCAAATTCAGAGCCCCTCTGTCGTGAAGGAAGCATTTTGAGTGATCATTTGGAAGCTACCTCTGTTTTTTGTAATATACGTTTTCTTAATAGGAAGGGCAACATGAAGCTCTTTCCAAAACCTGCTCCCTGGAGGTTTAGATTTTTCCCCTTTCCATTTAATAACAGTGAGTATGGATTGAGCTAGTTTCAACTCCTTTACTTTCTCTTTGTTCGTAATGGCCCTATACTGAACCAAAATAAGACGGATATTGCCCTGGGTAGCCATGTTTTCCAAGCCAGCTTTTAATTCCAAGAGGGCCTGGGTACCTTGCAGGACATAACTGGGGCTAATCACAACAAGGAGACGTCGGCTTTTCTTAATGAAGGTCAGTGTCTCATCTGTAATGACTGGTGGGGGAAAAGAAAGAAAAATATTAGTGTGTTTTAGGTGTTTCTAATGTAATTTCTAGAAAACTGGATGTAAAAAACCAGGACCAGGATAACAGCCATTGTTTCACATTCAATTTGGATGATCTCATCATGAAACATATGCTATTCCATCATCAATTGGACATTAAAAATAAGTAAACAATTGGGGTTATAAGAAGCATTGGATCATGTGGATCTCCCTCCCGGGAATACCCTTAATCCTGCAAAAGCATATAGATCTTTGATTTGGACATTCATGATGGCCTTTGTGAAGCTGCACAGTGTTACAGTTGATTATTCCAACAGTGTTTAAAAATAAAGTTACAGGTTCAGTTTACACTTTGGTTTAACAATATGAAGTTAAGCTAAAATACAATTCATAGAATAAAAAAATGGTATGGTATGTTTTTAATAAAAATCCTTAAATTAGACTATAACCACATGCTGGTCTAGACAGTTTCCTCAACCATTACATACATAATCATTACACCAGATGGTCACAGCAACCAGACATATGCTTCCTTACTAAAAATAAGAACAAGCACTTATGAAGAATAACGGAATTGTCTTACAAGGCCTCTCAATGGAGTTAAAAATAGATGGTATTTTCTAATGAAAGGTCATTTTAAAGACTCTGGCCATATTGCAAAAACCTAAATAATCTGTTATTTGGCCTCATAAAGCAAGTTGTTATCACAGTACACAGCAGATGAAGAACATGTCTACAAAAAAAGTCACTAATACAGATAAATACTTGAAAGTGCAAATACTTACTTCCACCAGGTAAGCTGTCTCTATCAAAGATACACAGCTTGTACCCAAATTCATTTTCCAGGACCCCTCTTAGAGTCACCAGAACAAACTCTTCTTCCTCTGCATTCCTTGCGTAGGATACATACACATCATATTCTTTTCCATCTGCAGAAAATCACACAATGAAAACTAGGTTATGCAGAGACAAACTTTGCAAATAAAAAGACCCAACAGGTAGTGAAATGAAAAAGAATATGATGGACTTATTTATTCTTCACATGATGCAACTGTATGTTAATAAGTTTGGTTCCATTGCACCATCACTGTAATACTGTAATATACACACACCGGCCACTTTATTAGGCACACCTGTCCAACTGATCGTTGATGGAAATTACTGATCAGCCAATCACATGGTGGCAACTCAATGCAGTTACACATGTTGACATGATCAAGATGAACCCCTGCAGTTCAAACCGAGCTTCAGAAGAGGGAAAAAAGGTCATGTAAGTGACTTTGAACGTAGCATGGTTGTTGGTGCCAGACAGACTAGTCTGAGCATTTCAGAAACGGATCTTCTGGGATTGTCACCCAGACCTGATGTTGCTCAACTGGCAAGCAGTGTTGCAAAAAAGCATTTTAAAAAACCTGGAATAGAACTACTGCAAGCAAAAATATGTAATAAGCCAACATGGTAGCTACATGGTAGACATGAATTCAAACCATAAACAATTAACAAAGGTTTTCAAATCATTAACAAGCATAAGTGTGCCAAGTTAAACCATCTTGACCTTTTGTTCACAAAAAAAGCTAATAAAAGAGAATTGATAAATATTAAACATTCCTTTTAAAGATTTTTGACTAGAATCACTATGGTAACGAATAAACAGTTCCATAAAGTTATGTATTTTCTAAATAGACAAAAGTCATTTAGAAACCATAAAATAAATGCATACATTGCATTGTATATCTCAAACAACTTGCGTAAAAAACACCAAAGCAGCCATAGTGGATGCTATGGGGCCTGAAGCTACAAGCAATCTGCCATTTCCTGGCTGCTTGATCTTTCTTTTTTCTTTTTTTTAAGCCCCCCTTCACCCTTACTCCGACCGTGTACTGGTTTTGTGAGGCTCAGAGTGCAGAGGAAGAGAAGTTACAGGTCTGGTAGGGTGGGGTTGTAGTGGCAGTTGGGTTGACAATTGTAGTGAGGTTGGGGAAGATTGTAGTGGAAGGTCCAGGGGTGGAGGTCCCACAAAAATTGCAATGGAGCCCAGTCATCTCCAGTTGACTGAAGCAATTATGAACATACTCAAATATTTCTAAGATGTTAGTTATTTTTAAGACAGAAGACCATCCTAACCTCTGTAGCTGCTGGCAGCATGAAAAAAATAATCCTTAAAGAGTACACAGAAACTGCAGCTTACAGAACCTGCTTCTTGTTTATAAGAATGGCTGCCAAGATCCTATGTCTATTCTAAAGGAAAGAAGAGTTATATTCTAGTGAATGTTGTTAATTTGAATATTTGTTTCTCCAAGATGCCTACAGCTACAAAAGTGAATTGAACTGAAGTTTTTATAATAATATGAGTAGTCTGGAAATAGGTTATCTTTAAGGTATATTTCCCCTGCTGGAAAGTGGCAAAATTACTTATTAATTATTAATAGCTTTAAAGAAATATTTGGAAGAAGTTGGTCTTAAACCATATGTGATGTGTCGAAGAGCCAGCCCCTTTGTCAATTTGGTGATAGAAAAAAATAGGACCTTGTGGCTTATGTACACATCATATGTAACACAAATTTTAACAGTTGTAACAGTTATTATTTAAAATGCTCTACACACAATAATTTGGTGCTATTAAAAGCAACTTAATTCCCTATGTGGGAATTAAGAAGGAGGCTGATATGTTCAAAATATATTATGAATAGTAATAAGAACTTTCTAAAATGTGAGCTTTTTGCTTTCTTGCTTTATCTGTAGACAATTAAACAAACAAATACATTTTGATACGCACATTTAACAATTTACTCTGTGCTCCATTCCTTTATATTTTTGAAACCATAACAACAAGAATATATAGTTAAATATATGTAAACATGATATTACCTCCAATAGTTTCATCTGTGCCGAAGTGAGCCCTGTAGAAAAGCACCATTTCCAGCCAGTATACATGATACACAACAATGAAACATATGACAAGAAACAAGGTTGCTCCCAGTCCACATGCCAATTCAGTGATGTACCGCGGAGTGCCAACTGTATGAAACATTATAAAAGAGATTACCATTAATTAATTATGCACTTGCCAACATTAAGGCAATACATGCATTCAATTTAACTGCATAGCTGTCTCTATTGACTTGCTACACAGAAAGAAGCTGTCAATAAAGAGGCGCATTTGTCCTTACAACATGTCAATACTCTATATCTCTAACGACATGCAATGTCTACAAAAACATAATTAAAGGCATTACATGTCATGCCACATATGTTCTATTGGGAAATAGGAATAATTCAAAATGTAATAATAACATGAGCTGTCTAAAGCAATTTCAATATATTCCATATGTGCATTTCAAAAACGGAGCAAGTTGTTATTTGTGTTGATGTTAGTAAGTATTCAGAAGACTGTAAACAGGAAAACAGGATGCCGTGGCTGATGGGAAATTGACCAAGTTGCTTTGCAATAAAGGGGTGTCAAGAGTTCACAGACACATTTACATAAATACGGATAATGGTTGGAAGGTCACATTATGTCAAGAGAGTGCAAACTCAAAAATAATGATCAAACCTGATCCTTGTCATTATATCGACTATATGTGCATCTTCACTAAGTACAAGCCAGGCAGCATAACAGCATGACTACTTACGAATATAGGAGGTTTTTATAGCAAATAAAGAACATAAACCTTAGCAAGGGGCATGCAAAATATTTTTATATATAAATACATAGTAAGTAAAATGATAAAAAAAGACTTTGAAATCTGAGGACAGACTGTACTCCTATAGCAACGTAGCAAGTCTAAATATTATCATGTATCTTTTTACCATGTGCTTTTAACATTTTTACATACCATACTGTATTTTTGCCCTAAGGGATGCACCCCGTCCTCCCAGAACCAGGGTGAAAACATCCATGCCTCCTAGAAAGTGAATATACACGAGGACTTGAGGAGAGAACACCCATTCCGGGCTCTCAGCAGTGACAATTGTCTGCTGTGGCATGCAGTATACCGGTATTTATTAAACACAAGGCAATGATAGTGGGTACAGAAGGTTATATTTTCCCTGCACTGCCAATGATCTACGCAGATACTAAATGAGTGTGCACATACACAATTGAACAGCTGAGAGCCCAGAATAAATCTTGGTGTAAATTTTTCCTTAATTTTCACCAGTAGTCTCTTATGTGTCTTCCAGTATTTATTTCACCAGATTTAAAATGGCACAAACTTCAAAAACTACTATGATATTAAAATTGTCCAGCTCCTTAAGTCACCCATACATGGGTCGATTGCAGCATGATGGCTTCATCGGGCTGCGCTCTAACTTCCTTGATTGAACAGAGAATCGAGGCGCAGTACTTCTGCGCCCTCTATCTCATTCAATACTTGGAATGGGTAGAAGGGAGTCATCGAGAGTGAATCATAATATTTGTTAGTGAAAATTAAACTAATATTTGAATGCAGTGTTTAGGTTTCTATAAGTTAACCTTTTAAAATTCCCAACACTATGTTATTTTTTATTTACCTGTCAGATATATATTTTTTTGACTAGCAACACAAATATTTAAATATATGAAATGTAAACATTGCTACTGTGGTAGCCATACATATAAATCCATGTTTCACTTATGTCTTGCTTATTTGGTCACCTTTCTCTTTGATCTGTGCTTGTCTGGAGACGAACCCCAACCTATTTTTAGCTGAACAAGTATAGTTGTATTTGAGCTCATCTGGGGTGACATTTTTGATGTTTAATTTTTCAGTTATGGTTTCTGCTCCGGGATTTATCTCATCCAATTTCACGCTATAGAACAACAGAGAAAGACAAATTATTTTTCACATGTAACATGACCTAATCAGAGAATCAAGCTACTGCCTTACATGCCCAATTAAGATCATTAGATAGTAAAAGTACTTGAGAGTGGCCTCCGTACCCACACATCAAAAAGTCATTTAGCTGAGGAAAATAACAGGAGAATAGGGAAAACGTTATTCTGCCACCACATTTTTGCAGTGCTGTCGAAGACTAAAGCTTAGATAAGAGTGATTTATCATATTTAAAGGAAACAGATATGTATCAGCGATGAGGCCTTGTAAACTTGTCACAACCATGGCCAAGTTAACGAAATTCATGATGGATGAAAACAACCCAAGAGTCATTTCACTGAACACTACATGTCAGACCTATCTGAATAAAGATGTTACATATAAATCTTGATTTTGCTACTAGCTAACAGTTATCAATGTAAAGAATTATCAAATCCATTCAGATTATTTCAAAGTTCTTTTAAGACTTATTCTTAAAACAAATACATATATTTTGCCTATCCATTTCTATAAGTGCAACTACAATTTCAAGAATAAAATAATGCAGATGTAAAATCTCTACTATGCAGTTAACATCTGTGACACATCCCCTGTAAAATTCTCCTCAAATGTGCTGTATTTTTGGAACATTTAGCTGTAAAATAGGCATGAGATGAACATAAAAGACAGAATATAGCTGAAAAGTTTACAGGTTTTGTAGCTCCATATACTAGCAGAGATCTGCACATGTAGAGAGATGTCAGGGTTGTTCCTTTACAGTCTTTCAAAGGCAAAGCTGCAGAGGTTTCCCCTTGACAATACAGTGGCTTAGATTCCTTCTCAATATGCACCTCCACTATTCCACTCTAGATAATAATGGAGCACATGCAATGTCTGCATGTAACTGAAGGACTTGGAAAAAATATGATATATTTTTATTTAATTTTCCCTGGTACTATTTTTTCCCATTCACAATCCATTTAAAGTAAAATTCAAAAGCCATTCAGCATATATCCATTAGACTTTAAAGGCATTCATTAAAATGAAAATGGCTTCAACAAGTAAATTGTTATCGGTCGTCCTATAGGCTCATACCAACAAAGCTTCTGGGATTTGATCAGCCCAGAAAAAGTAATTTTAGTTTTTCAGTTATTATACCAGGGATCTCTAAGAAGGTAGTTAAGTTTGTTAAGCCCTAAACAAAAATGATGCAAGAAACACATTATTCAGGATTTTGCTCTGGAATTGTATATGATATGGTATGCTGGTATAGCCCAGAGTAACCAGTTACATTGGACTCTGATGCTATAAGTATGAAAAATAATAATAGAAAAATAATAATTTAAATAAAAGTAACCATAGGTGAACATGTATAAAGGACAGTGCCGGTTTTCAGGGTATTTAAGAACTAAGCAAGAAAAGGTCAATACTATCATGGGGTAGTGCTACATAGGAAAGGCTGAATTTATGAATCAAGCCATAATATTGTAGTGATTCTAAACATTTAGTTTTAACTTAAAACTAAACTAAAATATATATTGTTTATGAGCTAATGACACTACACATGCAGAACTGACTACCTAGGTTCAGCTTACTAGTTCCAGGTTGGACCCTCCTTTTGCCTCCAGAGCTACTGTATTTTTTTGTGGCAGAATTGCTTGAAATATTCCAAAAGCCGGCCATGCATAGCTAGATTTTCCGGCAATAGTTGTGCAATCGATTGCAACAGGCTGCAAGATTCATTAAACGATCACACAACGATCATTCTGTGATTTGATCCAGATTGATCGTCATTTTCTTGGAGCGGGATGGATTGCCAGGTGGGCTGCATTCGAATCCCGGCGATTGATCGCTTGGGAATCAAATGAATGATAGAGCCGGCTTACGGGATTTTAGTCCTGACCTGCATCACAAAGATGCTGTAGATATTTTAGCAGCACAACCTTTAATATGAATTTGACACATGTCATTGGTGGTCATTTGTATTGAGATGTATAGAGGCAATGAGTGCAGCAAACTCATTATTGTGTCCAAGAAACATGTTTGATAAGATTTGAGCCTTATAGTGTTTAAATCTTCTTACTGTAGTCATATAGCCATGGTCAGTAACAACACTGAAATAGTCCATGGCATTAAATCACCTGGTATTAAGGGTCTCAAAGTATGCCTAGAAAATATTTCCCACCTCACCTCATGACACAACCTGCCTGAATCAAATAAATGGCAATGGCAAATGATGGCAGGATTTTGACCCAGTCTGGCTACTCTCCGCCGGCATGAACAAGGAATTTTGTTCATCAAATATTCTATAGAGATGGCTTTGTGTAAAAAATAACAATATTATATATATATAATATAAATATTAATATTAGCAGTTTCTAGGACCTAATATTCAGTCACATTTAAAGACACTAAAATCACCTTCTCCCTTCCCTGGATGTGAACTTCAAAAGGTCATCTTAAGAATGACTGCATGTCTACAGTTGCTGCCATGTAATTGATAGATTAGATATTTGCAATAATGGGCAGTTGAAAAGCTATATCTAATAAAATGGTTAGTGAATGTACAATCCAGAATCCCTCTCTAGGGGTTCTTTACTTAATGTGAACAGACCCTTTTGTTTCTAAAACTTCACACAATTAAAAATGTCAATTACCTTCTAGTAATATTTATTCGTGGATCAATGTCTTCTTTTTTCTTCTCACCATTTACGGTCCACCAAATCTCATTGCTGGAATTTTGCACATATGAGAATTTAACTTCACAGGAAAGCTCCAAGTCTTCTCCTAAATGAAAGTTCAACATAAAAAAAAAACACATCATGGATACCCAACCTAGGATACTGTACTGCATGCCACAACGTACAGTTGCAGTACTGGTGGAGATAACTGTATACAATGCACTGGTCTGTCAGAAGTAGAGATGGTCGAATTTTTTTTCAAAAATTCGACCATTTCGCCGGTTTCGAC
>CM070035.1:65095968-65114076 GCA_036250615.1 Ptychadena robeensis | reverse complement strand
TAATTTATGAGTCGTATTACTCTTTGACGTTGTTATAGATTGAAACCCTTAAAGTCCCTTTTTCTTCTCTACACCCCAGGTACTTTTTTGTATATATATAGATATATTTATGGCTTTTAAAAGCACAGCTTGAGTTTAAAATTAAAGCAACCACAGCCCACTGCCTATATTGTCCTCTAGAACCATCAATTGAGTTATTTATTAATAGAAAATATAAAAAACTTCTAATTTCAAACAGACAAGCAGCATAAAAAGCATTGCCTCGCTAAATCCTTGTACATACATTCAATTATAATCAAATTATTACTAGGGATCATCTGGAGGGATCATTTTACAGCAACAAATGTGTAAGTGAGAGACCATGTCCTGGCTGACTTGTCTGTCATTGATGACACATCATCAGTATACAAACAGTGAAGCCGGGACGATGAGAACCGCCACAGGATATATATGGGCCCTGCAAACTGGCGTTTAGTCTTCAGATCACCACTGGACAGTAAGCATTATTGGAACTGTAGGGATGAGCCCCCCTTAGTGGTAGAATTGACTCTTCGTGGGAAGTACCTTATTGGGACGACCCCCAACTTTTCCCGTTAAATATAGAGATTGGGATACTCTCGCCGTATAAGACTACCCCTCTTCCAACGCACACCAAATAAACATTTTAATGTCTACTCTGAATTTTAACCCCCACATCTCCAACACTGTTGGAAGTCCAATCTTATTTTTTGATTAGTAATTTACATTCCCAATTTGACACCCCTATCTGCAACCTTTCAAAGACCAGCCATTCAATTTCCTACCCAACTGACTGCTTTCAGCCCGCCCTGATTCCTATACGCACATCCTCGGCTCCCCTTATAGGTGTGTGTGCTTTTTACTAGTTGAGGTAAGGCTCAGGGAAAGGGTGCTTCTTACCTTAAAGGTAGCCATACACGGTTCGATATTTTCATACGATCGTTTTTTAGTCAATCAAATGAACAATTGAGTACCCAACTTGTTAGATCATTAAGACGTTATCGATCTCGAACAAAAACAAAATCTAAAGTTATCGGACATGTGTAAATTTTTATCAAACTGGTAACCATCGAATGCACATCTAACATGTGAAACTATTTCATTCAATGTTTGATCTAATAAAATAATAATAAAAATCAAACTGTAGTTAGTTTGAGTACATGTGATCGAGTTTTCATTCAACATCGTCTTTAGTCAAACGCAAATCAATATATGTTGATGTTACATAATTACAAATTATTGTAACATCCTGATTGAATCGATGGTCAGTTGTGCAAAAATCTATATGTGTATGGCTAGCTTCAGTGGAAGTATTGCCTTGGGTCACCCAAACACTTTCTACTACACTTTTCACCCAGTCTCTTTACACTTGTCTCTCTCTTGGTCATGTCTTTTCTGTCCTGCAGCCCCTTTCTGGATCCCTGGCTATACATATCTTCCATAGCCACTTCATATCTTTAGCGGTACATTCGGATACTGGAGTAAGTGTAACAATAGTTGTAATAGTATGTGATTGCCTTCTATACCTGCTGTACAACATTGCCACACAATTGGACACCCATTTTACCATATTTGCCATTATGGGGAGACAAGATGGGTTTCAGGAACCAGGTGACACCTTAACAAGTGATGTATATTTGAAATGTAAGGTTGTCAAGGATGTTACTTTACAGCTTGTGGAGATGAAAGTATTTCAGCTAAAAGCTGATATTACAATATCAGTTCCTTTGAATGGAAAATGAATTATTTCTGTACTGTTATACTGCAAGAAAATCCTCTTTTTATTGTTATTAAAATTAAATTGTGAATCTCATTTGTTATCATACAATACAGATTATATAGCAATAATTAGCCTAGCACAACCTCTATAGCAAGCAGTGGATTTCCCTGTCTCAGCCTAATTGCTTATGCTGTCGTTAACACATAATGACAAGCATACTTTCATGATACATTTGCATGCTTTATGCCGAGTTTTAGTTGCAGAAAGTGCTCTAAACATGACCTGCGACTGCTGTCTTCTCTCACAAAATGTCTTCCAATGACATCAAAACATTTCTGCAGTTTATGAAACATTATTCCTGTGCTGACTCTGGCTGCTACAATCTCTCAGGTACGTGTGCAGACGTTTGACAATAGCTATAAAAATACAAACCGTGTATTTGAAAAGGATTGTAGGTGTATTAGCTACTACAATTTTAAATTCTATTTTCTAGTGTTTAATATTTCCATGTGTGTTGCATAATAAAAATTAAGGTAGAAGAATGGTTTTGTCAAAGACCAGACCTCAACCCAAATAAAATCCTGCAGAAGGACCTTAAAGCCCCCCATACACCTTTAAATCATTCCATACAATTTCCATTAGATCTACCAACAACTATGTAGTGCCGGGTCCTCCATGATAGAATACATAGTGATTGGAAGGTTTAGAAAAGTTCTCATATTACATGGTTTTGGTAGAACAAAAGGTGAAATTGGAAGAACAAAGGGTGTATGGTAAGATTGAAAGATGTATGGGGGCCCTACGAGACCTGAAAATAACAATACTGACTGACTGATAGTGATGATCGCGAATATTCGGATTCCGAATATTAACCTCCCTAGCGCACTGCTGAGGTCCAGATTTCTGTACCAGAAGCGCACCATAGACTCTAATGGAATTTTTTGTGTTGTAGGCTTGTAACTTCCAAAAATCTGTCCGTACGCGGGTCTAATAAACATCCAGACTATAATAATGTTTGAAACACACAATTATTATAAAAATTATAAAAAGTACATTAAAAAAATTATGAAATGTATCATTTGAATGCTTAAATCTCTTGAATACTTATTTGGTATGAAAGATTTAAAAACAGTATTTATTGATTTCAAAACAGTATTTATGTTTGTTTATAATAACATTTTTATTTTGTTTTGGTTTTGAATTGTATTGGATACAGTTATCACTGTATCCAATACAATGGCATTCTCTGAAAGGGTTAACTTCAAAGATCACATCTGGAATGAAAATGGGGGTGATATTCCAGGTGTGCTCTTTAAAGATATCCCAATTTACATATGAATATCCCAATTTGCACATGAATGTCCAGCGACATTCATGTGCAAATTGGGACATTCATGTGCAGATTGGGACATTCATGTGCAGATTAGGCTGGAACAGAGGTGTCACAGCCAGCTTGCATAAAATCGCACAGACAGCACAGAGCAGAGTGTGCAGCCGGCGATTCTGAGCTCTTAGCTGGACGTCAGCTGCAATACTGCATAAGCAAGTGCAGGACGAGATGGTGCCATCCGTTTTGTAATTGAATATTGGGGTGATGCGAATATTGCGAAAATCGTCACTTTTAAAATTCGCATAAAAATTTGCACCATGTTAAACATATATTGCGCGCGCGAAATTCGCAATAAAAACTGCCGATATTCGCAATAAAAAAAAACCTGAATATTGCCGAATGCAAATATTTTCCGAATGTTTTCCATAAAATTTGCGGCATGCCGCGAATACGAATGTTGCCAATGCCGCTCATCACTACTGACTGACTTCTCCATCTTACTGTTAACAGAATACCTAGGTACAAGAGCTGCCTGTTTATATGGGGGACTCATAATGGGATATCCAATGAACTGGTAACTGACATGGATTTAATGGATGATGGGAGCTGATTTTATGTCATGGACTTATGTGACAAGCCTTTATCATAACTCTGCATGTTTCTGTTTGTTCAGAATGATAGTAAATAGTGTTTTCATGTAATATAACAATATATATCAGGATTAGTGTTGATTGCGAATATTCAAATCACAAATTTTTATTGCAAATATATGCATTTTAAGAATTTGCAAAGATCTCAAATACAAAGATATACACTAACCGGCCACTTTATTAGGCACACCTGTCCAACTGCTCATTGATGCAAATTACTGATCAGCCAATCACATGATGTCAACTTAATGTATTTAGGCATGAAGACATGGTCAAGACGAACCGCTGCAGTTCAAACCGAGCTTCAGAAGGGGGGAAGAAAGGTGATTTAAGTGACTTTGAACGTGGCACGTTTGTTGGTGCCAGATGGGCTGGTCTGAGTATTTCAGAAACTGCTGATCTTCTGGGATTGTCACACACAACCATCTTTGGGGTTTACAGAGAATAGTTGGAAAAAGGGAAAACATCCAGTGAGCGGCAGTTCTGTGGGTGCAAATGCCTTGTTGAGGCCAGAGGTCAGAGGAGAATGGCCAGAGTTGTTTGAGCTTATAGGAAGGCAACAGTAAAGCTAGGAACACACGTATAGATATGGGCCAGATCAATGCCTGCTTCAAGCGCCGTGCGTGCTCACTGACATTTATCTGGACCATATCTAATGGACTGCTCGAAAACAGGGATATCGGACTCGGAGAAGACTCTGCAGATGTCTGCCCCCCTCCTCCTCCGGATGGAGAATGACATGTGCTGACAGTGTACTGCTGCTAGTGACACCTACTGGCTGAATTTAATATTGCATTCATTGAATTCATTGAATTCATTGCATTAACCCAATTAATGTGAAAACGTATTAAACCTTTTTTTTCTGGTTTTCCTGCCCTAAAAACTGGGTGCGTGTTATGGTCCGGTGCGTTTTATAGTCCGAAAAATACGGTAATTGCAAATATTAGGTGAAAATTTTAGCAATATTTGGCTAAACACTAACCTGGATACATCAAGATATTACAAAAAACAGCTTGAAACGTCACTTAATTACAGTGACTACCATTTTGAAGATTAAACCAGCAGATTATTCTGTAAACCATTTTTGTAATAATCAGCATTATAAGTTTGAAGACTAATGTGCTGCCATAAGATCATTGTAAACAGGACACTTTTCTTATCTTCATCTCTCTCACTTTCCTTAAAAAACTTAAAAAAACTCAAATAAAAATAAAGAAACCCAAAACAACTAAAACTGAATATTTTGCACATCAACTTAGACTTTAAATGACTGGACCTTGTGAACCTACAGTATGTCACAAAAGTGAGTACACCCCTAACATTTTGATAAATAGTTTATACTAACTTTTCATGGGAAGACATGATACTGTTATATAATGTAAAGTAGCTTGTATAACAGTGCACATTTGCTGTCCCCTCCAAATAACTCAACACACACATTAATGTCTAAACACCTGGCAATGAGTGAGTATTTGTGTTAAAATACAATCTATGAAGTAGATCATTCTGAAAGAAGGATTTCTTAATTTCTTTAATGTTGTAAAATATTTAATGAGAGTATGGCTCAGCTTTCTACTGCCTTGATCATGTCTACTTTATATTTGTTGCCTGGGTTCCTGTCTCATTTTACTACTTTGCAAATGTGTTGGCAGTACTAAAAAAGATGGCATTTTCATGAGACAGCAAGTACTGGACATGAAATCTTTAACAATGTGTCTCTAGTACTTCCAAAAATAGCAGAAAAAAAACTATGATGTAGGAAAGTCTGCAATTCATCTAGGCTTCCAAGGTTGAATACAACATAAATCATTTCCACAATTTACTGGCTTCTGATGTTAAAATATTTTATTAATGAATTCATTGTAACATGTTATTGCTTTTGTTTTTGTAGACTGAATAAATCTAACAACTAGTTACCCATAACAACCGTTAAACAATCAAATCCTTCTAAATCAGGAGGCAAATCATAGACTTGTGTAGTATATTTACCAACCTATTTATCATAGCTGCTATTAATTAAGGAGAAACAGGAAAGCTCATTTGAATTTGTAATAAATGTACTATGTTTAGGAAATGTGTGTCTATTTTGCTGGCACAGTCATTTTACAACCATAAGCAAATCTCTGACATTATATTTGAACTTCCAATTTGTAACAGCCATCTCTCCAACAGGCAGTTACATTTTCCTCAGTGAGATGCTCCTCCCCTGCTGTACATATAACTGAGCTGTTCTGAAAGGAAATAAATCAATTCCCATAATGTGTGAACAGAATTATCCATCCGACACTACATATAATGTAGTGTACTACAGTCTCTGGTTGCCCATTGGCCAGCTGTGTGCTGAGCCCTCTCTGCTTAACTGTGCATGACTGACTTTTTTTTTATATATAAAAGGAAATAAATTAGCTTCCATCATGCTTAAAACTTATTTTCTAGCCTGTACAACACAATCACATTATGTATCTCTGTTTGCTGACTGGTCAGTAGTGGGATGTTCCGTATCTTGCATAGTTTTTTTGTGTTACTTATTTGTGTTTGATAATTAATTTCTGTAATTAATTTAAGTTAAGGGTTAAATCCTTACTGCATACATGGTCAAATAAAAAAACATAGCAGAAAAAAGAACAAAAAACTCAGCCACAAGAGTAGCAGAGCATTACCTGTCCTTTGTTCCTACTGTGAGTTTGGTGGAGGAGAAATCATGGTATGGAATTGTGGTTTAGTAATTGGGCTATGCTCCTTAGTTCAGTAAATTAGGTCCACATTGGTGTGGAAATGGTTAGCATGACTGCACAAAGCTACAATTCCAAACAATAACACACTTAGGAACAACTACTATATTGATTATATTATATATTTATATTACAGGACCTCACAAAGGCTCTTCTCTTCTTGACATGCCCCAAAATATTACAGAAATTATTTCCAAAAATAGTGCTGTTATGGCTATAAGCTATACGTTTACACTGAAATGGAATATAATAGATATTTTGAGGTACTGCCTGGGAGGATTCTAAAGGATTTGTATGAGTCACCTAAGTTTCTTACCTTAAATGGCAAGATGCTCCAGGGTTTATGTCTGCTAGGCACAATACAAAAATTCTGGTTTCCCACATCTGAATAAGTTTTGTTCAGAATTTTGGAACCTAGAGCTTTTGTATAGCTTTGGGTGTGATGAAGCCACCATTCCTAGATACATCTACCTAATCAGTCAGTTGTCCACTGGTCTTCTTATACATGCACCAACTGAGACTTGGGTTCTGTCCTTGACTTTGTCTGCCTTATGACAGCATGCTGGTTCAGTTGTTTTGTGGAGCCCATTGGGGGCACTATTTTAGGCAGAACCAACACAAGGTTAGTTCGGGGCTTGGACAAGCAGATGTATTTGTTTTATATTATGACCTTGCTGTAAAAAGCCTTTCTTTATTCATGCCATGTTTGCATACTGGGTTGAATGAAATGGATTAGATTGTTCCTGGTGTCAAGGTTGTTGTAATGATCACTGCTGCCAGTTGAGTCTCCTCCTTCACAATTTACAAAGTAAAGTTAATCACAACTGTGGTTACAATACAACAATGGCGAAGAAACATACAACAGACATCATATATAGCTCAATATACCTGCTGCAAACATACGTATCACTTCATTAGGAGTATACATTTCAGGTGGCTTGGAATTGCTAGTGGAAGCTGAAAATATAAACATAGAAAAGGTAGAATTCAATGTTATGAGTCTGTATATTTTATTTTAAGATCAGAAAAGTAGCAGATACCCCTATTTTGATCTAGGACCTGGGTACGTTAAGAAAAAGGGAAATCTGACACTTTTCAAATTTCTTTTCAAAATAAAAAAGCAGCGACAGTAGCTTAATAAATATCTGCTTGTCACTGAGGAATAGCATGCCTACTCAATTTCATTACCATATATACTTGAATATAAGCCACATTTTCAACACCTGAAATGTGCTTAAACAATTTAATTGGCCTTATATGAATCAAGATATGATTGAATTGAAAAGCCCCTGAATATGGAATCATCACCTCATCAGATGGATATGTAGAGAAGGATTGGAGGAACATTTTTTTAAATAATTGCTCTACCACATGTAGTTTTTGAACAAATAAGGTTCAAAGTCAAGCAAAATTTTTTAAGCCAACTTAATTTTGAAATAAATTTATGAAAAAAAATGTCATGGGCTAGAGCAACAGACAGATAAGAGTGTCGGGGGAACCTCATTTAATGTAATTTTCACTTGGAATAAATAAGCAAAGGGTTTCCATTATGTGCTGTGCATAGCCTACATATAGTAAATATAGGTTGTGTTAAACATGGTAGTCTGTGTTAGTTTGCAGGTGTTCAAGAACTCATATTTTAAGGACTAGCAGTCTTAAAACTTATCTAATTCTGAAACTAATCCATCCAAAGCAAAAAAAAAATGTTAGGCTTAAGTTACACTTTTTTGATGCAAACCATTCGATATCAAAGAAATATAATTTACAAATAGAGAAATAGAATACAAGTTGAAACATTATACTTTGCTTTCTTACCTATTGCTTTAACATGCATAGTCCTAGTAAGGTTATAAACTCTTCCACTATCTTCATATGTTATAATACATGTATAGTTTCCTCGGTAGTGTAGATTCATATCCAAAAAGATTAAATTTGTTCCTTTAAGAATACGATTCACGTAGCCATTAACTAGATTACAGTTCTGGAAAAAAAAACATGGATCAGCCTGTTAACAAGACAAAAATCTACTTGAAGTTATCATTAGGCCATGTACCAGTTCAACAAAAGAAATATGAAAACGTGAATTGATATTTAACAGTCTGCAAGCTTAAAATCTAAAATATAATTTTATCTGAACCTAGCCATTAGATTAGGATTAAATAGAATAAAACAAGATACCAGTTGTAGGGAAATCCCACAAGGAAATGTGACCTATGTATAACATTTCTAGGAAGGTAGGGATAATATGCAGAATAAATCATGCAGCACAAGGAAATTATATTGTTATTAAATGTTAGATAATGTTTCTATCTGGAGATTTGCATAATTTACTTGACCTCTAGAACTCAGTTTGACAACTAGCCGCTGGATATCCGTAGTCAGTGTGCAGAGAAGCAGTCAACCTTCTCAATTTTGTCATAGTGATGCTGCTCTATTTACTGTTCTCCCGAACCTCAATAATCAGAAGTGGGGAACTGTGTCCTTTGGGAGTGTTGAGGAGACTTTAAGGGACATTTTGGGTTAGGTATTATGGGATTTTTGCTCTATAAGATACACTTAATTCTCCTGCCATTTCACACTTCATGCGCAGTGGTGCTCTTTTTGGATGTGGATGGGACGGTATCACTACCGCATCCATAAACTGCACTTGTTACCAGCGAAACCCCTGTGTTTTGCACTACACTTGTGTCTTGCAGCTAGTGTGAACTGGCCCTTAATCAGTGGGAAAATACCTGTGTGTCTTAAATAGCAAGTATATTCACCCCATGAGCAGGGCAAACATGTTCCTCCAGTTGGGCCAAAAGGTGGCTTTATTCCAGTCCCTCAAGTTAAGCCAAAAGGCTAGCATCACAGTATTGAGGGCTTGGTTCAAACAGAAGGTGCAAGGCTGGAACAAAACTGTATGTCAGTATACACTAGAAGTAGAGGCACTCACAGACTGGCATTGTCATCTGACTCAATTTTACATATTTTCCACTCAGCAGGAAGGGTGAGTCTCTATCACATAAAAAATTTCACGGCACTTGCAGTTCATTATGTGCATACCAGTTCTTCATGGGCAGCTCATTTCTCATAGAGAATTGCAATTGCATTGAATATGTTATGTGACAGACTCACTTCTCCAACCAAGTGAGTAAAAATAGGTAAATATGGATCAGATGTCATGCCAGCCAAATGTGACTCTCCATTGTGTTCCTGTGTTTATGAGTGTTTACCAACATACAGTATTTGTCCAGCCTGGCACACCCTGCTGGAACTAAGTCCTTCCCCATGGTATGCTGGCCTTCCTAGATTGGAGGAATAGTATGGTCTAGTCTTGCACACTTTGTTGAAACGTGCTGTATATTCCCTCTACATGTGAATGGCTTTGCCTGTGACGTTTCTTGGTCCCTAATTAATGTTAATTGATATTTAATTAATAAAATGGTAGTTTGTAATATTTTCTTATGGAATGGTAAGAAATGGCTAAAGCTGTTTATTTAGAGTGTTAATAGTTATGCTATCAGAATCTTTCCTGAAACCATATAGTGCACATACAACATACAGGCTAATCAGTGAAGAATAATTCTACCTTTCTAAATAGCAATGAAC
This sequence comes from Ptychadena robeensis, assembly GCA_036250615.1. Lineage (NCBI taxonomy): Eukaryota > Metazoa > Chordata > Amphibia > Anura > Ptychadenidae > Ptychadena > Ptychadena robeensis. The sequence goes on along the minus strand of CM070035.1, from coordinate 65,104,035 downwards.
CCCAAGCATAAATCTAAATCAATCAAAGAATCAACAGGAAATTATAGTTTTGGAATGGCCTGGCCAGAGCCCAGACCTAAATGCACATAGAAAATGGGTGAGGGAAACTGAAGGACTGAAAGATGCCCTCACAATCTGACCGATTTAAACCATTTATGCAAGAACTAGTAGCCAACCATTGCCTAGTAAGGACTTGGGATGAAAAAAGACCCCTTCCCAAGAAGATTTTACACTATAAATATATAAGAAGGTGCTTCAACAAAGTATTCGTCTAACTGGGTACACACTTTTGCAACTAGCTTATTGTAAGTTTTTTTCATTTTTTACCCCTTACAGATAAGTTTTGTGAAAATGTTGAAGTCTTTTTTTTTTTTTTACAAACCTGCCATTTTAATAGTGGTGTGTAGACCTTATATACCTACCCTATCTTTTTTTTAAAACAATAACCAGAATAAAGGTTTTCTATATGTGAGTTTATTGGAGAGTTTCACGAATATGTGCATATGTGGATCTGTTCAGAAGACTGAAGCAGCAACTATTTGTACTCTATGTGATGTGCTGGGTAGATGGTATTTTCTCCTAATATATGGGCCCTAACAACTTAATCCAAGAAGAAAATAGTCCACCATAAATGGCAAAATGTCATGTGGGAGTTTTCTCCATGATAATTACATTCAACAGAAATTTTTATAAATAAGTCACTAGATAGATGGACTTGCTATAAATACACTGCCTGACCAAATAAAAAAGGCGCCACCTGAATAAACTAATCAAGTACGAGCCTCCTATTGGATAATTACTGCATGAGGTCAACTGATTAACTGAATATACTGAATAACCAGGTTATTCCATCAGTGGATTTTTTTCTTCCCTGATGGCACGGGCATATTCCAAGATGACAATGATATTGTATTGTACAGCGCTGCGTAATATGCTGGTGCTATATAAATAAATATTAATAATAATAATAATAATAATAATAATGGCAGGATTCATTAGGCTCAAAACGTGAAAGAGTGGTTCAGGGAGCATGAGATATCATTTTCACACATGGATTGGCCAGACCTTAACCCCATTGAGAATATTTGGGATATGCTGGAGAAGGCTTTGGGCAGCGGTCAGACAAGATCTTGGTAAAAAATTATGCAACACTGGATGGAAAAAAAATCTTGTAAAGCTTTTTAAAACAATGTCACAGTGAATGCGTGCCGTAATCAAAGGTAAAGGCGGTTCAGCAAAATACAAGAGTGTGTGACCTTTTTTGGTGGCAATTTTTTTTGACCAGGCAGTGTAAGTTTTGGGTGAAAGGCATTTCAGCTACATCAATAGCTTCAACATCAACAGCTTCAACTGAGAAAGTTTAAAAAAGCTAATCAATATACATAACCTAACAGAGAATGTAGATTTGCATGGCTGGCCTTTCATTGTAGGTCCCATATATTGAGTTTAAAATGGTGTCTGTAATCAACATGCTTCCTACCATATGACATGTATCAATGAAGTTTCATTTTACAATTACAGGATACACATATGCATGTGTGTATATAAAAGTAAAAAGTCATTATTGGTATTTTTAGTTCTAAATATCTTTTGTCATCTATTGGTTAATAAGATAGGATATTAGGTAGCTTGTACTTACCATGTACCACTTCACAGTAGGAGTTACGTTGGCAGGGAAATAGCCAAGTATATCTGGACAAACCAAAGTACGGCTTTCACTCAGGGGGAACAACACCTCCTCTGACACTTTGGCAGCACTGACACATGAATTCTGATCTTTTCTGAACACTTCCAAAGGAAAAGCAACTTTGCTGCAAAACGAGTTGTTCCTGGGAGAGAGGAAAAGCAAATGTTTTAGATAGAACTCATATTGCTCTCTATTTCCATCTGGAACATTGAAACACAGTTTAATAACGTTTACCAGCTATGGTATGAAAGCAATAAGTTCTTCCAGGTACCTTGAAGATTAAAAATGGAATATCAAATCAATAAGGAGCTTACCAGATTGCAACAGCTATTCCCTTTATTACACCAGCACAAAACCTGCATAATGCACAATGGACTGAAAAAAGGAATTGGCCCTTGTAAAATGAGTGTAAAACATGATTCTTACAAGAGCCTACAGTATAGTGATAGGTGGTAAACACTGGATGAAACTCCTTGTCCTATAGCACTAATGTATCCATAGGATGTATTGCTGCTTTAAACCTTTATAACATTTTAAAACAGTTATACATTGCATGTACAGAAAATGACAGGTACCCTAGGACAAGTAGCTAATAGTCATCTTACAGTGGCTTGCAAAAGTATTGAACTTTTCCACATTTTGTCCCACTGGGCATGTTTACGCTGCAGTACCACAATGCAGCATTTATTTAGTAAAGAGAGGTTAACAGCACAGTGATGAGCTATTTACCACAGTCTCCCCTATTAAAATAATGGAACACATGGCTACATCCTTACACACTATAATTTTTGACTAGTTTATTTGCAAGTAAATTGCAAAGCCCAGAATAAGGTATCATCACCCAAATTGCAGGATATATAAAGAAGGGTTGTGGAAACATTTCAAAAAAGTATTGCTCTAGCATATAGTTGTTGCATATATATCTATATATATATATATATATATATATATATATATATACATATTTTTTAAACAATTTTACATTCAGTGAAATTTTTGTATTGATACCATGTTAATGAAATTTGAACTCACAAAATCAGCTAGTCGAAATTTCATCTATCATCTCTCTAACCCCCCTAGCAGTAAAGACTCTGTCCGAACCGGTATTGTCAATACGTACCTGTGGTCATGAAACAAGTGGCGATTCTCTATCAAGCCACGATCGATTTCGGGAGCGCAGGGGTGTGCCATAGACCTCCAGGTTGATGCAGGGGGCGTTAGTTTCCCAGCCAACATTGGGCAGGAAAAACAAAAGGAGTACTGTATACTCTGTTGCGATTGCGATAGGTAAGTTCCTATCTTGGCCAGGATCTGGGAGACCATTTGAGCTTCAAACTTGTTCAATCCAAAAACTTTCTAAAGTGTGGGATCTAGGCTTCTAGTGGGTAAGAATGCAGTATTCGGAGCTATTTGATTAGTGAGTCACAATCTTTTTTTTTTCCATTTTGGTTCTGTACATTGCCACAATTCACTTTAAACAAAAAAACCATTGGTTTGTCCAAAGATTCTTTTTCAGAACTGTGCTTGCAGTTTTTAGGAAAGTCCAATATGGCCTTCTATTCCTAAGAACTACAAGTGGCTTGCACCTTGCAGTACAACTTTAATATTTACTTTCAGTCAGTCATCTCTTTCAGGTAGACTTGGATATTGATAGGCCTACCTCCTGGGGAGTGTTATTTACTTGGTTGGCTGTTGTAAAGGGTTTTCTCTTCACCATGAAAATGATTCTGTGATCATCCACCACTGTTGCTTTACCAAACAGTAGATTCTACCAGTCCTAATATTTAAGCAATTTCTCTGACTTTTTTCTGTATATGCAACTTATGGATAGCGTGTTTCACCTGCATGGGAAACTCATTAAACTGCAAACTCTTCTACATACAAGCTTCTTTATCTTTACTAATCTACTTTACTCTAAAGGCCCCCATACACGTCTAGATTTCTCATTCAATCAACTTAATTCAATAAAAAATTTTGTTGATTGATTGAAAATCTATGGCAGCCCACATTGTTAGATAAACCTAAAACCATTAAAATTGGGTAAAAAATTTATTGAAAAATGATTGGACGTGTTGGTATATTTTAGTTGGTTGAATTGAAATTGATTAAACTTCCAGTTGATCCCAAAAAAGTTGATCAAGTATCTGTTACTACAGTTTGCAAACATTGCAATCAATCACGATTTCCCTGACCCCAAAATTTTTTATTTTTAAGTTGATTGAACAGAAAATCTTGACGTGTATTAGTAGCATAAGATAATCATACTTATCTGCTTAATTGATAATGTTATCCCTAAAGCTGGCCATAGACACTTTGATCCGCGGACAATTGCGTGGCATACCGACCGCCGTGCACGCTATCGCCAAATGATCTGGCAAAATTTGGCTGCAGATCGAAGCCACCTGGAGCGACCAATCCTGGGAACTCCAAAGACCGATCACCACATGTCCGTTTTTCTTTGGCAGATCGCATCCAAAATGGCACGCAAAGGGTGCACGCCGATTTTCGGAACGACCAGTCGTGTGTCTTCACGGTCGATCTGGCACGAAATCGTCCACGCATTGCATTGTCTATGGCCAGCTTCACGAATTGGGCACACTTCCCCATGAAATAGCCTCTGACTCCAATTACTTTTCAGCCCCTGGAAAATATGTAATTGTGTCACATTTCTACCCAATCTTTCTGTTTAACCAACTCAATTGGTTGAAGCTGAAAGTTTGTATTTTAAATGCATCAGAGTTGTTTCATTTACAACCCCACAGTGGTAATGTACAGAACCAAAATTAGAAGAAAAAAAAATTCCTTGTTTAAATATTTAACTGTACATCATGCCAATCATTACAAGGTGTTACAAGTCACGGGTTAGAAACTGTTAGGAGTTCAAATTATGAGATTTGGCCTATGTTTCTTGTCCAGAGATATGTGAGCAATAACATCCTTGGTTAGATTTCCAAAAGAATAACATTATATATGTTATATAAAGAATAACATTTAGTTTAGAGCTCCATATAAATGTATTCTGACAAACAGCCTCTAAATAATAGAAGATGTAAGGCGTACTTTAAGACAAATTCCGACTGCTGTCAGTTTAGCTTTGAATCGGACTTGTTTCTGCTTAAAATGTGACAAAGACTTTCTCTTGATACTATTGTGTGTCTCCGTCTTTACTAACATTACCCACATAATTAGGATCCTGTTTACCAACTGTCAATTCAGTAACAATTAACTCCAAAGAATGCCAAAGAAGTCACAATACCATTGAACCAGCAATTGGACAAAGATGCCAATATTTCGTATTTCCTCGGATCTGTGAAAGAATGTGATGACAATGTCGTCCATGTCTAGCAGGGAAAACACTGATCTGTCTAATGAGCTATGATACAACTGCAAAGATAACAAATACTGCCTTTAGACAATATGTAGTTCTAGTTCAAATGACTCTATAAAACTGCACAGTAGCTTGAGAAATGTAAATCATTCAGTGTACAGCTTAAAAATATTTCATTCTTTTAAGAAAGCCGTAAAGCAGAGCATTTGTCAATAACTCTCCTCTAGCTTTGCCATTTCAGAATTCTCAGTTTTTCTACAATAAAATACATCAAAGCACATATATACTTGAAAAGCGTATTCATGAATGATGGCATGCTGTTAATAACCACATGCTACTATCTTGAAACAATCTTTGCAAACCAGTATCATTCTGTCAAGTTTCTACTTTAGAAAATCAATCCAAACAAATAATGTGTTGGTATAAGTCAAAACATTTTTACTTTTTTTAATCTGAGAGTGAGCACCAGGGGTGAGTGAAATAATGAAATTGTACCCCATGGAAAAAGGAATTTTACAAGTAATTAGCAAGATGGATATTTTAGGATACTAGGATACTGTTGTTGAAAAACTCATGGGGGTTGGGCACTGATATGGGGAACATAAACAAAACCAATCTTATAAAAAAAAACAATGGATAGAGGGGGTTTCAGCACTGAGAATTTAAATCTTTTAACATCATGCTTAGAAACTGACTAAGAGCCTAGAGCGCTGTATGACTCGTGGGCCATAATGGTTTGACAGAAGGGCCGGAGCAAGTGCCTGTAAGGGCTGCTCGGCATTGGTGTCCTTAGTTTAAAAAAATTAAATAAATATAAAACAATATTAATAAATACAGGCTATTGATAGCAAACAAACATTCTATAGCAGGCAAACTACGTCTATTAGGAGACCGGAACAATCATCCTCTAGGTATTATCTCCACTTATTCCAGGAAATAAGGGGGACTAGAGCGTCTTTACACCAAGGTGAGAAAGGGCCGAATGAAAAAAAATAAAGGGACGGTTTTAGCCCCTGGGCCTTAGTTTTCCCATGGCTGGCTTAGAGGAATACATTTTCATAGAATAATAAAACCAAAATGTAGATTTCACTTAAAATTCCATGACAGCTTCTAAATAATAGCTTGTCTGCTTTATGGTAGAAACTTAAAGTGGACCTACCACTAGAAATCTATGTTTTTATGAATGGCACTAGAAGTGCCAATAATAGGGAGGAATGCAGTAAAAAACTCAAAAACGTACCTGTAATGACCATTTTAACAAGATTACCACACAGCTCCCTCACTTCCTGGTTCGCTGAAGGCAACACATGAAACTGGGGGTGCAATATCGTGGGTGGCCACTGGAGGGCGTTCAGTGATCTTCTATGGGTATTTTCAAAGCAGATCACTGCTTCCTGTGACATCCTGCCTATTTCTGCCGACAATGAACCAGGAAGTGAGGAGAGCTGCCAAATTATCTTCTTAAATTGCTCATTACAGGTAAGTTTTGGGGTTTTTTCCACTGCATTCCTCCCTATTATTGGCACTTCTAGTGCCATTCATGAAAACATAGATTCCTGGTGGTAGGTCCGCTTTAAGTTAAAAATTCAATTAAAAATTCAAATAAGGTCAATGATTCATATTCTATTTGCTCTGGCCACACAGTTTTTAGCCACTTCCACGGATTTAAGTTGTTTTCAAAGACTCATATCCTATCTCAAAAAAGCACAGAAGGTTGCCTACCACACAAACCTTGAATTTGTTATGAAAATACCATAATTTTGGCCTGCTTGGGCGTCATTAATCTCTCTTATGGTAATGAACACAACACTTAATGAAAATCTGTATGAATAATAATCCAGCTACCTCTTGATATCAGCACATTGTCCCACCTTACCACAAATCATGTACCAGTTTTAATGTTCCACTTATCAGGGGTACTACTGTGTTATGGCTCAGGTCCAGGTGCCAGTTTAGCCATTAAGAAGGGTGACTGCTCAGCCTATAAAACGTGTTGGATTAAATCATCACCATGGTTTTGCTTTTTTTATGGATAAAATCTAAGCTGGATTCTTACAAGGTATAAACTTTGGGTATTCATCAAAATCCACTTGTTATTAATGTTCAGACTTTGGCCAAAGTCAGAGACCTCTCATTTTCAGCCCCAAACCCTTGTCCCGGGCTGCCAAGATATCCAGAGAGCAGTAACAAGTAAGTGAAAAAGAATAGCAGGGTTCCTTGGCATGCAGTCACATTTTCAAGAGAGACACAAGATGGTAGCACTTTTACAGCACTCTAGTATGAAAAGAACATGGGTTTTGGAATTTGAAATTAGGTACATTTATTGATGCATTGATAATGTATTGAAGAGTTGTTTATAACCTGAACAATTTGTATCTGACAGGGCTTGCTTAACAGCATACCAGGTTTGTGTTCTAGATACATCGTACATCATGCAAAGCTTTAGTTTTGCTCTCGTACTAAATTTGAGGAGGTACATTTAAACTTCACATGCACAATCATGATTTATTTGGTACTATGGCACAAAGATATAAAATGTTCGCTAGCCTGGGGAACACTGGTGATCCTCATGCACCAGCTTGCCCTATAGCAGAGCACAACTACAAGGCTGGGAATTTTAAGATTCAACTAAAATTATTGCTTGGAAAGGAACACTGACTGTGGGCTAGATTTACTATAAAGTAATATGAGGCCAAATGCCTCAAGACCTTTAAATCTTACATTTCTCTGTTTTTCCTCCTACACAGAGCCAGTTGCTTTGCTAAATTATTAACATGATTTGTCAGGGGGAGAAAACAATGCACATTTTTTTGTCCATACAATTAACACAATGGCACTGCAACACACTTTAAAGTAAAAAAAAAATACATTTGGATATTTTAAATTTTGAATGACAGCTGAACCTATGGAACCTTCTTTCTTCTCCAGCTAACCTGCATTAAGGGATAACTACCGGTACTGGTTTATTTTAATATACCGTATTTTCCAGCGTATAATGTACAGGGAGTGCAGAATTATTAGGCAAATGAGTATTTTGACCACATCATCCTCT
>CM070035.1:65074927-65095868 GCA_036250615.1 Ptychadena robeensis | reverse complement strand
AATAAAATTATTCCTCAAAAATACCACTTGCCTAATAATTCTGCACTCCCTGTACAGAGTTTGGGATATTCTCGCCATATAAGACCTTCCATCGCACACCAAATATATTTTTATGTCTATTCTGACTTTCAACCCCCAGAGCTCCAACACTCTTAAAAGTCCAATCTTTTTTTTTGTATTAGTAATTTATATTCCCAATTTGACACCCCTATCTGCAACCTTTTATTGCTATTAATGTTTCCTGTGGTTATCCATGGGGCATTATTTACCAATAAAAACTGAAAGAATGTTGGCAATGTAAAAATTTTACGTTTTTTTTCAGAAATGTACAGTTGTGTATAAATTATAAAGTCATGTTTTGTACAGATATTTAATGTGTTCTCCCTGCAATACCAACTTCAGCCATGATGCTGCTATTGAGCACTTGCAGTCAGTAGCAACCGGCTACTTTCACTTTCACACACATCGTGAAAGAGAAGGAGGAGCATGGATCCGGGGAGCAGACCTGCGGGCCCCTCTAGATGGTTGGCACCCCATCACCCCCCCCCCGGCCTCACCCAGCGTATAAGATGACCCACAACTTTTGCACACATTTACCTGTGTTCAAAAGTCATGTTATACACTGGAAAATAAGGTATGCATGGACTTTTGTAAAAAAAATAAGAAAAAAGGGTTATTTTAGTGAATCTATTAATAGTTATTTTGCAGAAAGTGTACTGATGACATAGACTATAAAGAATATTGTCTGTGAATCAGAAGCTAAGGTACCTTCACACTTCTTATCCTCGGACTCATGTTGACTAAAGCTGGCAACATATGGGTTTTCGTTCGATTCCCGCTTACAGAATTGTTGATTGAACAGGGAACCTATATGTTGGTAAATCCCTGTTTTATGGCCATTACTTTGGATGTTGACCAAGGTCCCCAACCATATTGAGTAGGAATAGATTGAGCTAAGTGGTGATCAGCAAATTATTAGAGAATGATCGTTCCGCGATTTTAAGGCCACTACGTCCTGATTAAGCGTTCGCAGGTATCAACCCGTGTGGGGCCAGCTTAAGTTTCAGCTTGAAATATTTACTTTACCAGGAATAATATCTATCTAGAATGATTTTGTGATTTTGGTCTCTAAATAATTTTTAAACTATACTATAGAATGTTTTATCAGTAATCACCTGTACCTCAGCATACAAGTGTAATTTCCAGTGTCATTGAGAACAGCCGGCCGAAACCACAGTATATCCTTGTCTTTGCTAATCCTGTTGTCCGGAAGACGAATGTTGATTGGCTCTTCAAGGTCCTTTCCATGGGCTGTAAAATACCACATTAACGTGAGGCCAGCTGAATGTGCCGTACTGTAGTTATGCTTCAGGTAGTCCTCAAAAAGAGGGCATGCGATTCGGACTGGCTCCCCATCATACGCTTGGGTCAGCTTCCCGGTGTCTACTCCCCAGTCATCACATCGTTCTACAAGACAAATATTTGTTTTTGTTAACCATCTAAATGTTTAAGAAACATTTTTAAAAATTGTGTATGCCTAAATATTGGTAATACATTCAGGTTCACCATTGATTGCCATGTCCTGAGAGGTTGTGTGGACGTAATGGTGCACAATAAACAATATAAAGTACACATTATTTAACTGTCTATCGTAAAGCTGTCAGATACATATAAATAGATCTTCTTTGGCATGTACAACACACCGATATTCTGTTTTGACAAGTAATGATCCAGCAGTCACTTTGATGAAAAGGCTAAGACTGAAAAAGAACGGCTTGTCACTCTCTAGTTTTTTTCGTACAACACTGCAATTTTAACATTTATTGTAAAAGTTCAATTGCTGGCCAATTTTGCAAGCTGAAATTATAACTCCTTCAAAACCTAAGAAAAGAAAGGTGCAGTACAATCTTTGTTCCTGACCCCCATGGAGAAAAGCTTGTCACCATACCCTGTTTCCACGAAAATAAGGCACCCTTACATTTTTGCCTCACGCTGAAATATAAGGCATCCCCATGAAAATAAGGTACCCCGCAGATACGGTACTGTAACTCTGGTCAGGGGGGATCAGAGGGGGCAATTAAAATGACACAGGTGGATCAGAAGGGCTTACTAAAATGGCCCTGAGTCTCCTTTGCCATTTTATTTCCCCCCTCTGATCCCCCTGTATCATTTTAAGTGATTCAAGGGGTATTCAACATAGTAACAATGTTATTTGACAACCTAAGGTTAGGGTTTAAGGAATTAAGTTAAAGAAATTTTAAAGCACAAATATTGAATTTTGAACAGCTTATAAACTCCTACGTGTAATACAATTCCAGTATGATGATGCTTGCTGTACTGTATCTATGAAATATCAGATCTGATATCCTAGACAAGGACTAGAGAACAACATCCCTCCATCTCTATTAAATATAGGGATGATTGCTGCAGTTCACAGAAAGGGCAGGCGCCAATATCCAATATATCCAACGCCTCAATACAAAGCCACTGCAGCGACGCCCTTTATCAGTTCTGCTGTGTCTCCTCCAAAACCTCAGAGGCACAGGACCTTTCGTAGATCAGCTCCCTTTGCTGGTGGAAGAGATCGTGGCACATGATGTGGCCCTTGCTCCCTCTGCTGGAGGATACCGGTTACCACTAAATATGACATACCTGGAGCCCTGTCCAACCAGATCACCTGACCTTGTATATAAGGAAGTCTGAGGCAACAGGGAGAGTTCTTTATGTCTCTGATCCACAGGTTCTGCTTCTTCATATTGCCTTATCCTTACCGACCCCTGGACTGTCTTCGACTACCCTGTTTGCCGTCTGCCCTGACTACCGCCTGTCTGACTACGTCTTTGCCTGCCGTCTTGATACCTTGCTTTCAATATTCTGCTGTCAGCCGCTGCCAAGTAAGTGTAGCTAGGGACCGCAACCTGGGGACTCCCCGCAGCAAAGTTCCAGGGGGCTCCTTAGACTCTGCACCCTGGTTTATGCTTGTTTGGTGGCATGGTGGGTCCACTGCTCTTGTGGTTCACCCGTAACACACATACTCCCCACTTTGTTGGAGGGGTTGGGGATCAATACGTACCTTCCTCCACATTTGGTGGGAGTGCCCCAAGATCCAAACCTTCTGGTTGCGTATTAAACAAATTTTCCTGTAATTTACCTTCCACTCTATCACGAATGATCCAGCCTTCTTTTTAATGCATCTATGCCAGTTTCTAAGTATAAAAGACATGTGTTACCCCATCTACTCAATGCAGCCAAGGCCCTGATTCTGGTTCATTGGAGTAGTCCTGTGGTTCCAACTGTCCAAGACATGGATAGCCCACAGGGATGATAAGTTTAGGAGATATACGAAAACATGGGCAGCATGGATCTACTATACGTCCAAACTTTAATTCTGCATATGCACCCTTAGATAATCTACTGCCTCTGTGAACTGAGCTAGGATTGCGCGACTGTTATGTTCCCTACAGACCATTGGAATGGGAATATATTTTTATTTAATTTTATTGATTGTAAGCTGAATGTTGGATTGTGTTCTACAGGACTCCTCACAATTCGGATGTTACGCTAGACCGTACAGAGCAAGGAGCTGTTATTATAAATGACCTCGACTTTTTCAATAAATAAATATTATACAAAAAAAATAATAACCTATGGTGCAACAAAGGCAGATAGCACAAAACGGTTCAATGCACAAATGGGAACTATGCTGGACCATCTTCAGGATTAATGGAACACATACAAAAAACTCACGGAGGAGCTTTCTTCGCTCCAGATTCACCCCCTTATTTTCCTTTGTGACCACTGCCAATGAGACACCAAAAAAAAAAAAAGCTATTACCAAAATAGAAGGAAAGGGGTAAAGGAACTCCAGTTACAATAACATTTTTCATTCAGTTAGGTTTCCAATTGTGTTTTGAAGCAATCTCCAATGGGTGCCAAATAAAAAGAGTACAAACAATTATTCAATATTCAATAGTTCTCGAATTAAAATACCTACATTTTGTGTATTCCTTTTTTTGGGGTACATTTCAACAGTGTATATGTTTTCCTTCATATCAGGTTATAGAGCAAGAAAAAAAAGAAGGGAACTGTTTAATGCTCTGCTTTTTCATCTCTAAATATTTTAACAGCCATCACCATTGACTGACACAAAATATGATTAGTTTAGTTCTAAGCCATTTAGCAGATATGTAAACAAGAAGCAGATTGTAAAGCCTCATAAACAAAGAACGGTCATCAATCACGGGATGGCAAAGATATCCTCTCCTGTACAGGAGTTACTTAGCAGAATGATCTCCCAGGGGAATGGGCAATTCTTTCATTCTGCCGCAATGCGATTGACAGCTTTCCATTATCTGACTTTCTTAGGCCAGTGACGGTAGAAGATAGCGGTTCATTCTGATATGCCATAGATGGATGATATTGGTGTCACTTAGAACACTGCTAAACCTTCAAGTGTCACAGTTAAGCTGCTTGATTCATGTGTAGTTTCTGATACATGTAATTATGAACAAGATAAAGTGAATGGTGGTAGAAGAATATTAATAATGGGCCTAAAACATTTTGCTGGTCTTGGCTCTCATCTTTTCAATTGACTGTTGTGCCACATACCTAATGAGAATAGATTTTTTTCCCTTGTAGTTTAGCAATGATGCCAAAACTGTTAGCCGTTGCTGACTGTATACAAGTCTGAATGCTAAATAATTGCTGTATAATATATATATATTATATATCTAGCTTTCATTTAAGATACTGGTCCCAGTCAATTCCAATGTATCAAAATGTAATCATTTAAAAACACAAATATAACACAAAGTAAAAAATTAGCTCCTCTCCAATAATATGTACTGGAGACAGTTGCACACAACCTCTCTAGCGTAGCTAGGATAACATAACCTTTTTAAACTAATTTATAAAACTTTTCCTCATAGTTAGCTTACTCAACTGGTGCTCTAAATCGATTAGCTTCAACATTCAAAAACTATCTGCCTTGTTCTGCTTCTGTATCTGTTAAGGTCCCAATTTATGTAGCCTTTAAAGCTCTAAAGGCCCCCATACACATGTCGGATTCGCACCGGATTCCGGCACGATCGATTCCGGGCGCGTGCACGCGAAACGATTGTGCCGGAATCGCATGCAGCCCACCTTGTCCGATCGATCAGGTCCGATCGTTCAGGGGCTCAGAATCGGATCCGACGGAGAACCAACATGTTGGTCTTTCTCATCCGATTCTGCCCGGATCAGGGGGAGTTGCCATTTGTGAGGTGGAATCGGAGGTGGAATCGCACACGGAATCGTGCCGGAATCCGTTTCGGACAAGGTGGTATGCTGCGATGGATACTCTTAATTGGCCGATTGATCACACCTGCGATTCCCGGCAGAATCGCCGGAATCGATCGGATGATGAATCGATTTGACATGGAATCCGACACGTGTATGGCTAGCTTAAGCCAAAAAGGCCTTCATGGATCAATCTTTTTTTGACAGCAAATCCAAGGCAAACCAACTCATACACGCTGGCCACATGCCTGATGTATACGAAAACGTATTTGAACAAACCAGGCCGCCTCCCATTGCTCCATGGTTCATTCCTGATGTGTATGCGTCCACTGCAGGCATTTATGTTGTTGAACAGGGATCAGGTACCTTGATTGTGTACAGTATGCAGATCCATTTGAAGTACCTCTACTAAAGACTCAGGTTAGACAGCTGTCCTTTGTAAACCCCTACCCCCCCCCCCCTATGGAACCGATTAAAAGGTCAAGTAAGTACCATTCATTGCATTTTGGGAACACTCTATAGCACCAACGATTTCAAAAATCCTCTGCCTTTGATTTTTTACTTAGCTAATATATCACCCCCCATGGAAAAAAAACAGGAAACTGTCAGTGGTTTTAAAGTTGATGCTGATTAGTAGTGTGAATGATGTAACTCTCTAATTTGACATGCCTTCATAGTATCAATAGGGTTGTAATAAAAAAAAGGTTAAATATAAAAAATTCTCATTCTTAATTAAATAAAGATGAAACATTTGAAAATATTTTTACAAACTCCAGGGAACTATAATATAAAAATGCATAAGTCATTACACACAAAATGCTTTTTCCCAAACTGCCAATAAAGATGCTCTAGCCATTTGGCTCTTATTCACAACTACCAGCTACAGAAAAGCCAAGTCATTTTCAAACTAATTTTTAAGTTCAGTAGAGCTTTGAAGAAAAAAAAGAACAAATGCTAAAGAATTGTCTGAATGGCGGTGTAATACTTGTGTTAAGGCTGGACTTCGGGCAGAAGTTCCCCACTCTACTGGTAATGGTATATGCTCCTATATGTATAATCACTTCACTCGTATTTTTTTTGGTGTATAGGATGCACTTTTCCCCCCAAAATCAGAGAGAGGAAATGGGAGCATCTTATAGATCGAAGGAGTGACCACCTGAGGCCAAAAGACTATTTGGCCACGGATGGTTGCGCCTTTGCTACCCACCTGCCAACAGGTCAAGCACTGGACTTCCGCTTAGCGCTTCCGTGATGGGAAATCTGCCAACTGCCAAAATCCAATTGTTACCACTGCTTCCTGTTATCAAAGCTTGGCCATAGTCTGGTAGAATGGAGCTAGCGGTTGAGCTTGAGTACCACAGGTTTTCAGAAGGAAGATCTTCCCTATGTTTCTGCTCCTCCTGTAGCTCCAGCTTGGCTGGTTACATTAGCGACCAGACTTAAGGCAAGTTATTGCGGAGCAGCCAGCATTACTCTTTCGGCTGCTTAGATATCACTTCCTTCTGAAGTAACCAAAGCCAGCCATCCATAGCACTGCTGTGTGTGTCAGCCGTGGGTGACTGAAAAGCATGCAGCTCTGTATACAGCATTATGTCTTATATTGTGGTATGTCTTATAGCCTGAAAACTACTGTAACTCATTTGGAGTTCCTGGCACCAGGCCTCAATGTCCACCCTCTACAATAACCTCTGTCTTAAAGGGGGGGAATCAGGTCCCAAGACTGCTGCTCAGAGGGTGGAAAGGAACTGTGGTTTTGCAACAGAGAGAGCACAATGTTAGTTAAGAAAATACTGATGCAGGGGGTGGTTAACCCATATGGAGCATACATATACATTTGATTATGTTAGTCTATCTCATGTTTAATTAAATTAAAAAACAAAACATACTTTCTCCATGATTAATATGCTCATGGTATGTACACATACACTGACCATTAATTGTAAACTGAACATATCTTCAGACAAGCCTTTTCTTTAGCTTACTGGAGTTTTTAGTTCTTGTTTCTTTTTGGATATACCATAATAATGGCATAATACAGTGAAGGATTTAAGTGGCCATTATGCATATTCTTATTGTAAAAGAGGATGCCAGCGGACAGGGTACAGGTTTTAAAAGTACAATTAGTTTTACAGGTTTACATTAAATACTTCAACACGTATGACTATTCCAGACTGGGAAATTCATGTTTTAATAATCCTAAACTATAATTATTGACATATATTATATACTATGCTGCTTGAAGTATGTAACCCCTAATGGTGTAGATGTTTGTGTTGTTTAACCATGATTTTCTCATTCAATCATCACCAGTTTTGATTATATTCTGAAATGTCAGATATATTCATCAATTGCATTTACTTGTTTAGTAGGTTATTTTAAGAGCCCAAACTACATGAAACACGGACTGTGTATGTCAAAGTAGTGAACCCCAGCTGCATTGGTTAAGAATCAACCATAAAAGACGCAGGTAAACACTTGGGGTCTTAATCATTCACTTTAAGCAGCCAATGAAAGAACATCCTTGAAAATGTTTTGAGAGAGGAAACCAACTGAACCACTGTGGTCCCATTACAAATCAACAAATGCCAAGAGCAAAGGAATATCCTAGGACATGAAGAAGAGGTATTGACAGCCCATCAGTCTGGGAAAGGCATAGACCATCTCAAAAATTCCTCTTTCCATCCATCCACTGTACGACATTAAATTTTAAATGGAGGGCCTTCAACATGACGCACTTGCCTAGAAGTGACTCCATCAAAATATCACCCAAATCAACAGAAAAATATAAACCAGTAAAGGCAAACCACAACATCACCTCTAGATATTTGCAGGCCCTCGCGCTCTGGGACAAATGTCATGCGTCTACAATCATATACAAAATGAAAATATCCGACTTCATTGGTGAGGTTGCTAGAGGAAGCCTCTCTCTCAAAAAAAAGCACAAACTAAATGACTTCCGTTTCAACTTTGACAACTTTAAATACGCTTGTGACAAACCGAGGCCTTCTGAAGTCATTCTCCTGGACAACGTCTAAAATAAATTATTTGGTCACAACAAACCGACATGTTTGGAAAAAATCAACAACGGCTGAAGTATGGCGGTGGAAATGGAAAGTACGGGTGCTTTTTCTTTTGCTGCCTGGCCTGGACACTCCATATTGTCCAAGGAATCATGAATCTTCGGTTTTCAACAAATTCTCGACCAAATTTCTCTGCATCATCAGGGATTTGAAGCTGGGAACGAAGATGGATATGCACAATACAATGACTCCAAAGCTTCCATTCTAATCAAGATTACAAAGGAATGGCTTCAGAGAAAGGATTCGCACTGGATGCCCAGTCAAGTCCGAACCTTAACCCATTGAAATTTGTGGAGAACTGAAAAAGTGGTAAATGCCAGATGTCCCTCCCACAGTCTCCAACTGGCTAGTTTCTGCAAGGAGGAGTGGGCAAAATCCCCATAAGCAGATGGGAGAGACTGGTTAGTGGTTAAGGAGACGTTAGTTGAGTAATGGCTGCAAGGGAGAGCCCAACTACTAATACAAGGGTTCACATACTTATCCATTAAAAGATTTTCATTGTTGGACTAAACCTCCTTTGTTTACTTAAATAATGAAAAATTATCTTCTTTTTGATGTGTGTGGTCTACTATGGAAGTTGTGCTTTTACAAATTGGATTAATGATAAGTCCAATAAGGTCTTTAAATGTTTTTTGCACAAACATGACCATGTTCTGGAGGTTTCACATACTTTCAGCAGCACTGATATAATATTATATATTATATATATATATATATATATATATATATTATATATATATAGTTAAGCCTTAAGAAGGGATCTGCGACATTCCAAAGTTTGCTTCTGGTGATTTTGCCAATAAACGGTATCACTTGAACTCCAAACTTGCTGTATATATATATATATATATATATAAAATTGTCTGTGTATATAACATTTATCTGGTGTAAGTAGCAAAATGGTTTCAACAACAGACAAATATTTTTGATGTCAAACTCATAGACATGACCATAATATGCATCAGCCAGCATATGCATCACCTTTAGCTTGCCTTCACTGCTAACTAGTCTGATCTTTTGGTTTTGGCCCTGAACTGCATACAGAGATATCTAGTTATGATGCTTCTGCTCAGTGGCTAAGATGAAAAGCCACATCTTTATACTTTGAAAAAATTATCATTAACGCTATATGTGAGCTGAATAGTTTAGAAGTCCATTATGCATCTTGGCACATCAGTGGTTTCCCAGGTGAATTTAAATCTCCACTCTTTGTCCTATGTAATCTGCTTGTAAAACAACACTTTGGTATATTGGTATTTTAAACTCATAGGACTAATTATTATTAATATTATTATAAGCCCAATGAACTTTCCGCACCCATCTAGTTTTGGCATGAAATCAACAAATGCACAGGAGCATGATAGTGTTATAATAACACAATAATGAATGAGGAATAGAAGAGGCGTTGTGTTCCCATAAGTCAGACATTTAATGGCTTATATTACAATCCGTTGGACACGTAGATATGATAGATGAGGCCGCTATGTGTGCCATGACATTTCCAAGGCAGCAGACCAGACAAGTATCTGACTACGTGTTGTGCTGGATTTTCTTTCCTTCTTCTTTTTCAAGGAGACATCATGCACTGTGGTTTCATCAAATTGACTTCTTTTACTCAGACAATTGGCTACAGAGTACATTGTTCAGCTACATGGACCAGACACCACAAAAACCTGACCTTTTATACAAAAATCTTCTATTACTTAACACTGAGCGAGCACTAATTAAAATACACCTAATGAGCATAATTAATCCATGAATATCTAGCACAAGACTTAGCCAATTATGGTTTCATATTCTTGTATTCATTGTACACATCACATAAGCATATCTTCCAGTTTCACCTGAAGCTATTTGTCTTCTTTTAAGCTAGACATGCATGGGTAGATTTCTAAATAGATTTGAGTACAATCGAGCACAGTGCGCGCTCACAGTGCTTGTTTATGCTCTAATCTATTTACAAATCTACCCGTGTATGCCTTCCTTCGAGGGGGGTGAATAGATCCTGCTCGAAGAAACTTCATTGAACAGGGTTCCAACATGTTGGAAAACCCTGTTCAATCCCCATTACTTTGAAGGGAGACAAGAACCTCCATTCAAAGTATTGGTCGTGTTGCTGCTCCTGAACAGCCTGGACACCAGTGTTCAGTGTGAACGGGGCAGGGCCAGCACGTCTCTGCGAGGCTGTCCTTTTTCCAGTTCCAGCCTTGTCTTGTGAGTGAGTGAATTTTTCACAACAACACGGGCTGCAGAGAACAGGTCCCCATTGAAAGGAGATCAATGTGCCCATGTGGTGCATATTGATTTCTGTTCAATTGATCCCCGATCAATCACAGCTGTGACTGATCGTGGGTTGATTGCACAGGAATCTACCCGTGTATGCCCAGCTTAAGTCTTACCAACAGCAGAGAGATCAATTGCAAGGTAGAAAAACATAGGCATAAACTAACAAATACATTTTAGAATTCCTTTTTATTTTTTTTAATTGATTCAATTCCCACTCCCTTACCAAACTAAAGAATGGGAAGTTAAAACCATCATTAACACTCTTCCTAGGTTACCACCCCATCTCGAGCCTGCTCATTGGGCTGTAAAAGAGCCTCATTCTTGTATTGATGACCTCAACCCTAATAAAACAAACATCTTGTGTTCCAACCTCATTTAAAAATAGCTTGAACACTTAATTAAAAGTAAATGTAAAATGTGGTAAACAGGAAAAACATTTAAATGGTGTACTTTACAGAAATGATAAAACTTTAAAATGAAGTTTCCTTTGGAAAGCTTATGATAAATTAGACTTTGACAATACTATAGGGTCCCCATACACCTTTAGATTTTTCTGTCAGATTTGCTTTAGAAATTGTGGAGAACCCTATACTACAGTGTTGCACAATATTGTTGTTTTTAAACAATCTCTTTTGTTATGTGTTTTAAATGTTGATAGAAATAACTTTAAAACACACTGATTAGCTGTAACAAATTGAAGAATACCCTGCGTACTAGATATGGATGTCTTTACAGTCCCCCAACCCTGTATCTTTAACACCAGGGAACTCTACCCTGTGGATATGTGCATATGTGTTTATTTTTTTTTCTTTCTATAGTAAGTAGCAATGTCAGCATCATGATCCTACTAAGGGAGGGGATCCTTCTAGAATTTAAAGTTGACAGAATCGCATGTTTTTAGGAAAAGGGTTTGAGTTGAAATGTTCTGTTGTGTAAAGTTGTCTTTTGTGTTTGATACCTTTCAGGAGCAGAATATTTAATCTTGTGGTATATTAGATGATTCTTTTCATTTGCTAGCCCTTTACTTGCACTCATATAAAGTTAGTTAGGTTGATTTGTCACCGATCGATTCCCGATCCGGATCAGGAATCAATGGAACACCACCTGGGGAATCCGATTTGTGGTCGATTTGGACATAAGCTGATCTCCAAAATGGCCGATTTCACAAAATCCATCAATCGGAAAGGCTGCTTCATAGACAGCTATGGGTCCACTAACATACTACGATTGCCAAACGATCGACCCAAAAAAAACATGTCGGTTCAATGTCCGATCCGATTTTTAGTCAATTCAGATTTTGTTTGGTAGATGGTTCAGCGTGGGCAGAACTCGATTGATCGCCGATCAATTTCATGAACGTGCGCGGTGATCGATCGGTCAAAAATCTAGTGAAAAATCGACCCGTGTATGGGAGCGTTAACGCTACACTAACTTGTAGATACTGTATTGTCTTTATACCATGAGACACACACAATCCACTTGGGATCGTTACTGTTAAGAAAACAAAATTTCTAACACCGTGTACCTAGTTAGGCCAGCACAGTATAATGATTTTTTATTCCCATTGGTATCATTTTCAGTCTAAGCTGATATCCTGTGTGAAGAGACTTAGGCTTCATTAATGTGAAGCTTATTATAATAGCAGTAATTGGAAGGCATTTAATAATAACAACCAGTTTTTTTGTATAATTGCCATTGGCTATGTTTTTAGAACGTGCTGAATCTAAGTGCTGCTGCAATATAATTTTTAATTTAGAACATCCAGTTCCCGAATCCATCAGAAATCCTTTCTAACACTCTTTGTGTTGGAGAAAGATTGTCTTGTACTGTTTTCTACATGTTGTGTTGGAAATTTATATGAAATTACTTGAAAAAATCCCCTAACCAAAGCTTAACTTTCCGTATAGCCTAATAAGACTATTTTAGCTTGATCTTAAGCTTAGAAAAACTGCTTAAGACAGTCAACAAAACCCAACCCAAATGTTATATACTATTTACATACAGAATCATTGATTACAGGCTACAAATTTGCCATATGATTTTCATACAGTTAACCTTAAAATGATCAAAACTTTGTAATCCAAGGATGTACCTTAAATATCTTTATTTATGTTTTTGGTAGATTAATGTGCAATCTACAGATTATCAATTGCCATACAAACCTAGCGCAGATCAGCAGTTGTGTTTGAATGGTCTCCTCCATTCATTTTTATATGATCCTATAGGCAGGGGTGCACATAACTTTTTTAGTGACCTACTCAGATGAGTACCAGGAGATGGTGTTTGGTACTCACTCCATATGTAGAGTGGTCTTCCTCACCGTCCTCTGCGTCAGCTTCCTGCATGGTAGGTTCTGCTACAGATCCCTGTTCCTTATTTAGCCTCCTTGTTCCTTATTTAGCCTCCAATTAGCTATCACCATCCACAGGTCACCAGCTGGCTTTAGGTCACTAGTAACTCTTACACTACAACACGTTTAAACCCCCCTTAGTAACTAACCCCAGACTACCTGCAGTCCAAATGTTAACCTTTCATAGTCATATTCCAGCTGTCACACAGTGCTTTTCTCTTGTCAGATTTTACCCTTACATATATATACTCTGACTTTCATTCCCCAGATCTCCAACACCTGTAGAAGTCCAATCTTTTTTTTATTGGATTATTAATTTACATTCCCAATTTCACACCCCTAACTGCCTTTCATAGTTATTCATATTTCCCTGCAGTTATCCAAGTGACATAAATTGTATACATTTAATATTTAGCTGTGGCCGCCCAGACACGGAGTGCCTCCAAGTTGTTAGTACGCATATGAGCTTTGTAATAATAATGCAGGTACGCATAGCTAGTTTTTGACCCCTCTTGAGTACCAGAGTACCACTTATGTCCAGCCAAAAACATGTACAATCAGGTTCCTGCACACCAGTAGTAGTAGAAGAGCTCCTTGTTGAACTTATAGAACTCCTTTTATGTATAATGCACATTGATATATTTCAGCAATCTCTGCACTTGTGCTGCATAAGACCAATGAGATATACATTAGTTGCCAGTCTTAAATAATTCCATTGTATTATGCGTGCCATATGGTTTCAGGCAAAAAAAAAGGTTATATAAATGAAGAGCCACACTGATAATAGTCATTTGCAATTGTAAAAATTTATGCAAACACTAAAGCTACATTTATCACTATTCAGGTTTGTACAAAGGCAAGAAGCATACGTTTTAACTTTTTAATTAAGTTTGGTAAAAATAATAGATAAGAAGAAGCAGTGGCTCTGTTTTATTTCACAAGCGGCTCACAGGAAGCAAGGATCTGTTCTTTTATCTGGTCTGGCCAGGCAGCATATCCGATCAGTACAACATGAGAATGATTCTTGATGAATTAGTAAAACAGACCTTTCTCTTTGATGTAAAAACACAGCAAAACCAAAAGAGGCTTTACTTTCCAGCATGGAATAGTGCTGTCACATTACCCTATAGAGTTTGTACACGCTGTCACGTAATACTGTATATATGCCTTATTTTCTTATCAATCATTTTTATTGAGAACAAGGTACATGGCAGCGCATGGACATCATAAGGGTTACAGGCTCATAGGTTCCCATAAAATGTTTCAACATCCAGAACACAGAACTAAACATAAAGTTTACCCAAGACCATCTGTTGGCGGCACTTATGGCCATTGAAACAATACCAATGTATATAAACCAATCAACAAAAAACCAAACCCATAGAAGAGAAGAATGTAACTCATACCTGCACAGGCCACCTCCCATGAGATCTTGTCACCTACTAGTTCTAAGGCAGTGATGGCGAACCTATGGCATGCCAGAGGTGGCACTTGGAGACCTCTCTGTGGGCATGCAAGCTTTCAGTCAGCACAGAGGAAAGAACTGAAGCCTATTGGCCCTCAAAGCTGTCAGATCTCTTCCTCTATCTTCTGGTTGAACACAGTTCCCCATACCCTCTCCTATTCTATCTTATAAGAAAGTAGAATGTGTGTTTACGTCTTTGTGTGTGTATATAAGTTGTGTAATTCAGGTTAAATAGCCATGCCGGCACTTTGAGATACATAATTGGGTTATCAGTTTCAGTTTGGGCACTAGGTCTCTAAAAGGTTAATCATCACTGGTCTAAGGTATCACGTCTAGGGATAAAGGGTCATTACTGTGTCATTTATGCAACATGCGTCTGTGTTCTCAAGGGACCCAGGGAGCCCCTCACTTGTTCCTTCAGGTACCATGTAGTGTTCTTGAATGCAGGCATCAAGTCCTGTAAATCCGTTGGAGGCAGCTCATATATAAGAAATGCTCTCCATTATAAGTGTTATTAATGCAAAATAATTCAAAGCAAAGACATTTTATGAATCTTTATTTGGTGTTTTTACCTTACTTCCTGTCTTGGTGACAGATGACTACTGAAACAGGAAGTAGGTGATCAATCAAGGTTAGGATTACACAATTGGTTGGGAGACACCTGTTTCCCACTCCTGACCAAAAACAACCATTGGACAGACATGTTAAGTTGCATCAGTAGGTTCCTTAAGACAGAGAAAGCGGCAGGGGTTATTGACAGCCATTCTCTCTCTGCCTCTCCACACAAAATTGACAGTCGATACACTGAACAGTGTGGCTCCAGTAACAAAGGCTATAAGGTAACCACTTAGACTAGGTTTCCATGGCATTATTGGCTCTGTCGGCACCCCCATGGAATACTGATCTATCCTGTTTTCTTCTCGTACCTGTGCCATACACAAGGCGATATCGCTTCACTTCCCGAGTTAGTAAAAGTCAGAGACAGAGACGGGAGTTGAGAGGTGCAGGAAACAAACTTTTTTTTGAGGGGGTTAAATTTTTTGAATCTAGTGTTTTTCTGTGCATTTGATGAAATTCGCTTCAATTTCTATCCTGATCACAGGTGGCAAACATGAGGGTACAAAAGAACAAATGAAGAGAATCCTCCCTGGCAAGGAATTTGAAGAAGCAATAAGAGCCTTGCAGATGTTCCAGCCTTTTTCCCCACTTACAACATAACGGCATAAATACCACCACAGATTTCTCCCAGACTAATCTGCAATGATCTGGTATTGCAAGAGAAACACCTTGTGCTATGTATAGGACTCTTTAGTATAATATACAATTATACTAAGTACATCCGGAGAGATTTAGATGAATTCTATAGAATTCCTTGAAAACACCTACAAATTGCAGCAAATAGTCTAAGCCTAGCAAATATATTTATTGTGAAATATGCCAGCAATTCTGGAAACGGTCAAAGACATTTCTGGGGGAAAAAAATCATGTCTGCAGGGTAATTTACACAGTAAGCTTTGATTTTATATTCTCACACATTCATAGGTCAGTGAGGCATGCTGCCTACAATACCTTTATATAATTCAGCTCATTTCTAATACGTACTTCTGTACAGCAACTTCCCTGTGTTCTAATTTCTTGTCATCTTGTCTTCTGTCTGCAGGAAAGTTACAGAATGTGCCACTAATCTCTTCTATATCTACAACTGCAAATCATTCAGGTGTGTCCAACTCAAATACACAGTGGGGCAAACATTAAAAACTAGGACAAGGTCATGAGTCAACCGTGATATTTAATCATTAATCCAGAAACATTTCCTTCTCATCACATATAATCATTAATATTTTCATATGGAAACTATGAATCTTGAACACAAAAAGCCTATAACTATAGCTTGTGAAATCAAATGTCAAATAAAGGACACATCAGTGGCATTAATTCCTTTTTTTTAATCTCCCTGATGGTACCGTGAGTGTGGCTCAGGTGTATTGCAAAACAAACTCACCCCGAGCTGCTTACCTATATCAGTGGACTTGCCAGTTGCTTCTGGCTTTGCCTCTTTGGTGTCATTGATGAGGCGGCACCATTGACCTTCATAGGCCAGAGTTTGACAGACCTCATCCTGTGCTAGTACTTATCAAATACTAACGGCTACGGGATGATTATCTACATAATTATGAGATACCATTTATAATGATACATAAATAACATGTACAATTGTATGTTTTCCCTCCTACAGAGTGTCTTGATGCCACACCCCTAAATTATCACAAAAATTATCAAAAAATGGGGCTTTTACAGGCATCCGGGATCAAAGAAAATATCAAAAAGACATATACATATATATAAAAAGGGTCTTTATTTGAGATCATGACCGATATTTGAAATGAAAAGTTCCCCAAACAGTTTTCTTGTAATATATACCGTATTTATTCGAGTATAACGCGCATTTTTTTATACCAAAAAAAGATGTCAAAGTTTGAGTGCGCGTTAAACACGAGGGCTGGGGTGGACCGACGTTTTCTGCCCGCCGAGATCTGCTCCCCCTGTAGCGGAAAGTCATGCATAGCAGTGGGGGGGCATGGCCTGACGCCGAAGCTGATGGCTGCATGAGAGAGGAGCTCCGCGCCAAGGGGCTGTAATCTACCGTACCTTCATCTCTCACTCAATCTCCTCAACAAGCCTCACAGGAGCGACTCTTCACCTTCCAGAAGCCATCATGCAGATCGGTGAGCAAATTTCCAGATTTTACCGTGAATCCCCGGGTGCCCGAAAATTTAGGCCGTGGCTTGGGCCTACACCCCGGTTCCCCGATATATCACCTCTGGTTAGCCTCTGGCAGGAGACCCCCCCACACCTCTGGTGACCACCGCTAGCCACTGCACACATCCAGGACCCTACACAGCCACGTAACAGCCCGGACACCGGAACCGGCAGCCGGAAATTTAGCCCCCGGCTTGGGCCTACACCTCGGCTATCAGGTCAATTAACGGGGGCCTACCAGCAGAAGCAGATCTCCCTGGCCCATCGGAAGTGCCCCATATACCTCTGACCCCTCCACAGACCCTGCAAAATTCGATGTTTAAGCAAAAATTAGGGGTGCGCGTTATACACGGGTGCGCGTTATACTCGAATAAATACGGTAAGTATGAATATAGTAGATTTTTTTTTATCCCTTTGTAAAACTAAAACAGCCTGTTTGATAGTAGTGACTTTGCTCTAAGATCCAGTGCAGAATTATTGCTACGTGATAACAAGAAGCTGCATTAGCTAAATTTATAAAAAATAGAAAGCCAAGTTTTGGGGAAAATAATTAAATTTTTTTCCTATTAACCTCCCAAGCATCAACCCTCAAGTGTAAATGCAGGCATAAGGGGCCCTGGGTCCTCAAATCACTGGTGTTGATTATGACGCTGGGAATGTGAGGGAGGTTGGAGGGAAGGCAGGAAGATCAAAAAAATTGTTAGATCTGTTAAGATTTCCCATAGCACTTTAGAAAAAACAGAAGGTTAAGAGGTTAACCTGTCTAGCGTTTTTTTACCGAGTGTGTCTCGGGGTAAATGTTCACTGCAAAAAGTAGTAACCAAACCAAGTTCTCTAGCAAGACCTTTGATGATTAAAGCTGGGCATACACCTTTAGATCTCTCTGTCAGATATTCTTTAGATCTACCAACAACTATGTAGTGCCGGGTCCTCTGTGATTGAACACAGGTAGACTTGATGGTTTAGAAAGTCCCTCATATTACATGGTTTTGGTAAAGCAAAAGGAGATCTAAAGGAAATCTGACAGAGAAATCTAAAGGTGTATGGGGAATTAACCACTACATAAAAAAGGAAATCATGTGCATACACTTAAGCAGGGTACAGACGTGGAAATATGGGTCAAATCGATGGCCGTGCGCGCTTATGGACATCTATCTGACCCATATAGTCTGCCCCTTGCGCTGTTTTCCAGCGGGACAAATCAATCCCGCTCGAAAACAGCCTTATCGGACATAACCGTTAATACGGCGATGTCCGATGCTTTGCCTGGTTCTCCAGGCAAAGCTCGGCTGAGGAGGAGGAGCCTGGGAGAGGCAGAACTGCCTCTCTCCGGCTTCTCCGATATCTGACAGCAGCGTGATGATGTCATCACGCTGCTGCAGGGTACATCTGACAGCTCGAATATCGAGCCGTCTGTATCCTGCTTTAAGCAGGGGACAGACGGCTTAATGTTTGAGCCATCTGATGTTCCCTGCAGCAGTGTGATGACGAAGCTTTGCCTGGAGACCAGCTGTCTCTAAGCAAAGCATCCGACATCGGCCGTATTCGGTCATGTCTGATACGGCTGTTGTTGTGAGAAAAACAGTGATGGGCGCATATTATATGGGCCAGATAAATGTCCGTGAGCGTGAACGGCGCTCGAAACATTTCTTTACACTTGTATTGTGTTAATTTGTTTCTTTGCGCCTACTGAATTAATTCTTGTTTAAAAAGCAGCCTCAGTATGTGCACCAGGCACTCTTCATATTGTGGTGGAATTTTGGGGCAGCACTGGTATAGGATAACAAAGGAACATAGAACATAGAATAAAAGGGTGAAAAGCTGTTTTTTTGTGAAAAGAAATGCTTTTTATCAAGGATTGATGTTTAAGCTATCATTGGATATTGATATATTACCATCTTTCCCATAAGTGGATGTGAAAATCTATGCTCAAATTCCCCTTCACTTCCTGCCATTTCGGATATAACATTGGTAATACATCTCTACAAAAATAAGGGGTCTCTTATTAACCCCCCTGCCATTCCTGATCCCAGGTCCCAGCTCGTCTAGCTCTGACTTGTTAGAACTGCAGTGGATGAGCTGGGTTCGATCGGAGATCGGAGCCACAGGAGTGCAAACGCACTGATCTGTGTGCCTCCGTTCTAATGAAGAGGCAGCTGCAGATCCCCCCAAAGGCCCCCCCCCCCCCCCCCCAACCCCCCCCCCCACAAAAAAAAATACTATTCATTAATCTGAATTTTTATTGGGTGGGAAGTTTTAAATAAAAAAATCATATTAAATAGTATTTTCGGCATTGAAAACACTATTCAATATGATTCCCGATGTAAAATACTCACCTGAATAAATGATCAGGTGTCCCCATGTCCTCTACAGCTGTCTTCTGCTTCTCTCACATGTTCTGTTCTGGGGGCGGGAACACCAAGTGTACATTGGCTTCAATGTATTACAATGCTGTCCTATGTAACCTGTCACATCTGCAGCGCCATCTAGTGGTTGCTGTGCTAATTTACCTGATACAGTTTCTTTTGAAATATTAATAAACTGATTTTTTTAGTTATTCACAAAGCATCTGAACATGTTATTATATTCAGGATGTCTACCTATATGGACATACTTTGGGAAGTTATAGGCCTACAATGTAAAAAACTTTTTTCTATTAAAGTCTATGGTGCGCTTTTGGTACAGAAGTCTGTACCTCAGCAGTGCGCTAGGGAGGTTAAATAGATACTTCTAAATTCTGTTTCCCTTTTCTAATATTTCCCCTTGATTTTTGCTTATGTGACAAGTTTTGGATCTCCTATATTTCCTGTATTAATAAATACAGTCACCTAGGGGGGTAAATCTCCCCACTAAGGACACAGATAGCTATACAATTATTACAAAGGTTTTAACCTTCCTGTAGAACTCTTTGGAATGTAAAAGAAATACTATTTCAGCATAAAAATATTTTAAAAATCCTTCAACTGGAAGCAAAAGCCCTTTTCTTCAAGAAAACTTTGAAAGTCCCCAAAACTCAACTTGACAATTTGAATTGCTAACTTCCCAGTAGTATATGCATATTTGAGTTTAGGGGCTCCCAAGGTGAATAAAGACACAGCCGTGTCTGATTATGCTCCAGACAAATTGTCCTTTCTGGAAACAAATGTTCCATCAGATTCCTGAATGTATTCTTTTACTCTGATTAGAGCATTTATATGGACACAGGTAATGTAGGTGAAATGGGATGACAGAGAATTAGAGATATGAAAGAAAATTGTTCCAATTACAGTTATAATAAACGGACAATATTAAGCATTTGAGAACATTGTATCACATTATAACCTGAGCTGATATAATCATACTAAAACGCGCTAGAAAAAAAAGCATTCATTCTGTAATGTTGATAAATAAATAAAAAGCAAAGTCATTTCAATAAGCAGATGACATTTAAACAAATACTATTTCCCATGCTGTTGTTGATTACTGTATATACTCGAGTATAAGCCGTGTTTTTCAGCGCTAAAGATGGTCGAATAAAAGAAAGAAAGTTGACCATTTAGACGATTTCAAGTTAATCGCAAAGCCCCTGAACATGGTATCATTACCAAACTGGCTAGAGATATAGAGAAGGGTTGGGGGTATACTACAGAATAAAAGTATGTCTCTAACACAAATAGTTTTTGCACAAATTACCGTATATGCCGGCGTATAAGACGACTTTTCAGTACCTTAAAATCCTCCCCA
>CM070035.1:65048364-65063952 GCA_036250615.1 Ptychadena robeensis | reverse complement strand
AGAAAGGGTCCCTTTGTTTTTTAAAATTCGCATCCCCATTGAAGTCAATGGTGGGTTCGCCGGTTCGCCGGGTTCGCAAACCTTTGCGGAAGTTCGCGTTCGCCGTTCGCAAACATCAAATTCTGGGTTTGCGCCATCACTATCTACAAATGCACATTTCTTTCAAAGGAATCCATTGTAAACATAGCCATTGTAGTTTGTAGGACAATCACATGTCTTATCAGCTGGTGTTGAGTATACACATAATATTACAATATTGAAACAACCAATTGAAACAAAATGTAACCTTTTATTAAGGTAATAAAACCTGGCAAAGTGTCTACATACAAAACATCACCACAAGGACCTTAGTAGCAAAGTGTTACAATGTAGCTTCAAGAGCTGGCATTTAATATTCAAGATTCTGACAAATAGTATATGTTCGTCATCCAATGCCACCAGTTCAGGTCACACATCAGGAAGCTCTAGATTTCTAATGGCGTCAGATGACATCTGTGTTACACCAATCAGGGAAAAGATCAGATGGTCATGCTATATAATTCATTGTTGAACTTTCTATATTCTTATCTGTCAAGAAATAGAATCAACTGATTTAATGTCATTTTAATTGTATGCCTCTTCTACCCTTTTAAACTTGATGTGTGTCCTTTTCAAAGTACACTCTGTCCTATATCCACACTCCATAGAATACACTTGACCCCAGACGTTGGGCTTGGTATTTTGCTGCCAATACATGTTTGTGAAGCATATATGGCAGTTCAGAAAGGCATTACTTGGGTTGTAAAGAACAATGCTTGTGGTTTTGTGTACACTGCCTGTGTCGTGTAGGATACATTTTCTGCCATCTGTATGAGAAGGGAGCCTGGTGCTAGCTTATGGCAACCCCAACATATATGCCCAGGAAGTAGATCATTAGAGACTAGTCCCCGTGTCTGAACAGAGATGATGGTGGTGTGGAAGAAACAGAGTGAGAAAACATGTTGAATGGGGAGAAAGGCCCTGGAGGAAGGCAAACTATGCCAAAAGCTGCTGCAGTGTCCACCCTACACTTCTGCTTTCAGATGTCTTCTCTATTCTATATGGACTATATGGAAAGTCACACAACTGAAACCAATATGTGAATTTTCAATGCTGAGTATTAAAACTTTTATATTCTACACTTGTACAGTTTGTAACCTGTGGTCCGTGCACACCATCAGTGGCATCATAGGGGGTGAAAAACTATGCTCATCTCTTTACCACCCACCCCTCTCTGTTACTCACTGAAAAGCTCACTGAAAGTGGAGCTGGTGAAATGTAAACAAGCAGCTTCGCCATCTTGTGGCCATCTTCCTAGAAATCGTGGGATTTCATTCTGAAAATTTTCACTTCTGACTTTGAAAGTTTATTACAATGCCCCTGACCAGGGTATCATCCCCACAACTGCTTGAGATATAAAGAAGGGTTGCGTGCATGCAAGTTATGAGGGATGGGACATTAGGAAAGAAAATTCCTTTTAATGCATCTATGCGGTTAGGAATTGGGGTTGGGGGGGGGGTCCTGGCTTGTCTTGGCAAGACAGGCATTGCAGTGGACAGGCTGTGATTTGTTTTTAATATCCAGCAACAGCAATATTAACAACAGCCTATATAACATTTCTTATGTCACAATATCTATGTTTCAGCAGAAAATGCTAAAAAAATTATGCTTTAAGGAATATACATTCTTTGGGATCCCCGCCAAGCAATGCGCGTAGAAGAGGGGGTCCCGATGGATGTGCAACCCCCCCCCCCCCAACTGTGCTGATAAGGTGTGCTGGTCTCCATACAGAATAAATAATATGGCATTCCACCAACACACATAACCCAATGTGCAACCTAATGTGTACTGTGCACAGGAACAGGAGCAATCACACAGCATTGCCGTAGACAGGCTGTGATTTGTTTTTAATATCCAGCAACAGCAATATTAACAACAGCCTATATAACATTTCTTATGTCCCAATATCTATGTTTCAACAGAAAATGCAAAAAAATAATAATGCTTTAAGGTGTATACATCATTACAAAGCAGACAGCAGTTCTGATTCGCAGATTTCATCCTGAACAGCTTTGTATAATTACATTCTATGCCCTGGAGGGCCAGGGCCAAATACCCATGAGAAACCACAAAAGGATTCACACTAATTCCAGCCCTAATATAGGTCACTACTTTTGGTTACAGGAAATAGGGATGCAGGAACATGTTTCTCCATAGCCCCAGGATAGCAGTTAATGGAACCCTTATCAGTAAGATAGATGTCCTTTTACCAGGGATGAGATATGACAAACTTGCCTTGGTTTGTTTATCTCCTAGTTCAGGCTCTTTCTGTACCTGATTTAAAGAAACTAGCAATTCTTTTATGTTTCCTTCCCATACTCAATAAATGGAAAGACAGTTCTGTACACACTGAGCTTCTGAAATACTATAATATGCAGTCTAACAAATGCACTGAACATTGGGGGTCATTCCACAATAGCCCCGCTTTATGGCAAGTTTGAGCAGTACAACAGGTTTGCTATGGAAGTCGAGCTGCATTGCGGTATTGCAATACAAATGTTGTCAAGCTTTTGGAGTATAGATTGCACTTTAGCAAGGCTTTCATTAGGACAGTCAGACAGAAAAAGAAAGTAAAGCGCTGCAAACCTAAAGCATAACAAACATTTAGGCTAGGTAGGTAAACAAGCAGAAATCACAACCGACTGGCGGACACTACATGAGGCCTCCGCCAGTCTTTTTTAGGCTCTTGCCCGCTATACTTGTCATGGGGTTGCACCTGCAGGTGCTCATGACAGGCAGCTGCAGGAACGCCTGGTCAACCAATTTCTTTGGGGAATTTCATGCAAGCTGTGGCTGAGGTGCGATAAAATTCAAGTTATAATTCACACTGGCCCCCGTGTTTGCGCTTACAGTAACACGCAATGCCACACATTACCAGAAACGTTTTGCAAACACTTATTATGCCAAGATTTCTTAAGTTTCACCTTCCCTTAGAACCTAGTACCAGCGGCTTATTTCTTACCATTGTCCTGGCGTCTGGCAAATACAGACTCCTTCTCTGGATTGCCAGACAGAAGCCAATGAAGCATAATTTGTAATTTCAGTGTACATGCCTTCATTGCTAAAGAGTATAAATGGTGGTGTGCTTTACACCACCGCATCTGATGGTTTGCAATGCCTTTTGGATCACGCAAAGATGAAGTTTGAGATGCAGGTGCTTGGCCATGAAGGTAAAATATTTTTCGCACTTCAAGATACACCAAACCATAGGACGCACCCCATAGTTTTGGAGGGAAAATAGTGTCGGAGACACACACATATAGCGTGATTATACAGCATGTTCATACATATATAGGACTGGATCATGCACTCTAGATGGCTCCAGCCAAGCCAAAATGCCAAGGAGGCAAGGCTTTGTTCTATTCCCTCTAACCCAGCGAAAAGGTCAGTACCAGGAGGAAGGTCTTAAACTCTTTGTTATAATACCACTTACAATTGACCCTTACATATTTAGCATCAACTAATTTGCACATTTGCACATGGATTTTTTGAACAGGTGGCATTTATTACTGTACAACTCTGGATTCTCCTGAGCTCCTAAATGCAACCCTGAGCTGGAATCGGGCATACGAGCCAGCAGCGATCCTGCATCGTTTTCATCGCCATGTCTCCATCGTTATCAGTGACGCCAAAGAAGTACAGGGGCGGCGCCATACACCCTTATGTTAATGGAAGACCGTTGCTTTCCCAGCCCACATCACTGGCATCAATTACTCTGGCGATGTGTAGAGGGGTGCAGGTAATCATGGCAGAGTGCAGTGTTGAAAACGGCGCGATACGGCCATACTGCTAGGGAGGTTAAAAAAAAGTTTGTTGGAAGGGTGTCCAGATACTTTTCACAAAATAATGCCTGATACTCTTACAGCTAAGGGGTCAATAACATACAGCTAGAAAGCACATTTCTTATCACAAAAAAGGACATATATAGTTTACCATTTTCCTGCCCAACTCCCAGTGAGTATGTTTTGGCAATGTATCTGAATAACAACACCAATTACCTGCTGTGGTCACTGGACTGCCCTGAGTATCCTGATGAGACCAGGGAGGCTGGCAGGGAAGAGAATCTTCCACAGAAAGTAGGTCCACTTTCAAAATGACTTAAATGCATTGTTAGATATACAGAATACAGCTTGTGCAGGCAGATGTGTTATGTAAACCTGCTCTAAATGCAAAAGTCCTGGTGTGAATCAGCCTTAGATTTCCATGACCTGCAACGGCTCCATAGTGTTTTCTGAAGATCAAGGCACAAGTCTAACAAAACACTACTTAAATATGCATCATAAGAGAAAGTTATCCAGATTGTCCCTATAGAGGATTCCTGATAAAAGAATTGCTAACAAGTTAATTTTGATACTAAATGTTTTTTATAGAATTATTAATAAATTATAAGACTGTCAGATACATATGCAGTAATGTAATCTTGGTTACATAAGACTTGTTTAAAGTATAACCTTCATTGGAGCTACTAAGGTCCTGTGTGACTAAATACTAATTAATTTGTTCATCATATAGTATTGAGAAATAAAGGGCTGTGGACACTGTGCTGTCCAATATCAGGGCTATAGGTTACATCTAAAACTCTACCAATGATGACATGTTCACCTTAAGTATGACAAACTAAATCTATTTAACTATAACAATAAATGACCCTCGTAAATTTACCAAAAGTGGCCCCTGACACTTCATGTTTATTCCGACATATTATTTCAATCACTGTACAAATGAAGCCTCTATATTGATGCACTGAAAACTATAATCAATAGTTGTCCTTACACATTTAATCATGCACAGTGCATGTCTTATTTTCTGTTGACGGTAGCAGTTGGCGATGAGCTTGTCAAAGCAGGCTGACAGATATATAGCACATCAGATTGCTCCTTGTCAGATGTCTCCTTATTAGAAGGAAGGGACATTTTTCACCTCTTGAACATATCTAGGTGTCAAAGGCCTAGATAAAGGTTTTTGAAGATCTAACGGTGCTAGGTCTGATTTATAGACATATGAAAATTATACTTGTTATCAATTTACTCTGCTGTATTTAAATTGCGTTTTTAAACATCATAATCCTGCTGGAAACTATCATTCTCCTGCACTGCTGCAATGTATTTATTTATTTTTAGCACAAATGATTCAACTTCCCACAAATAATGCTCATGCTAGTCTCTCCTGTTATGCAGTAATGACTCTGCAAGTGTACTTTATTATGAGAACCAACAAATAAATTACATTGGGGTGGGGGTGTAAAAACATTTGCTGAGATGGAACAATCAGCGCAAACAATAAAAAAAGAAATGTCCACACTATGAAGTGATGGTTTATGTAAGGTAATAGTGCATGCTTATATTCTCACAGAGCATATCTTTTATTCTGCTGGCGTTCCAGACACAGCCGAAACGAGTAATTACTCAGGAGGGCTCCAAGCAGAGGCCCCTAATTGACACATCTAAGGCTTTTCATTTCAGACCACTGCTTTTAGGCATGCGGCACATCTCTCTCCTGATGGCACCCACACTGGGAGCTCGGTTAGATTTGTGGCAAACAACACAAGGTGTTTATGATAATAGGAGAGAATTCTAATTGTTTCTATTCTGTTTGCTGTACTTTCCAAAAATCATTATGCATAGCAAAACACTCTTTTGACAAAGTTATTATACCTAGATCAGGTGTCATTAAATTACCAATTCGGCAGGATCAGGCAAGCTTGTGTGGGTCTCAAATTTTACATTAAAGTAGACCTATGCCTTATTTCTTTGAATTCATTAGTACAGTGGAGGAAATAATTATTTGACCCCTCACTGATTTTGTAAGTTTGTCCAATGACAAAGAAATGAAAAGTCTCAGAACAGTATCATTTCAATGGTAGGTTTATTGTAACAGTGGCAGATAGCACAACAAAAGGAAAATCGGATACTCTTCTGAGACTTTTCATTTTTTTGTCATTGGACAAACTTACAAAATCAGTGAGGGGTCAAATAATTATTTCCTCCACTGTATGTTTTAATTTGACCAATAAATAAGTGCAAAAAATAAAGAAAACGCCATTCTTGTTTAGAAGCAGCACTTGACCGTGCCTAGCTTTTACATAAACCATTTCATAGACTGATAGGCATACTTTGTCAATCCTGGCTTTTGATCCGTAGACTACATTGATCGTCTCGCTAAGACGTTGGGTCTTGGAATAAAAATGCTCCTCCATAGGAACATAGGATTAAAAAATGGCACAGAATAGCTTCAGAGTGAAAAAAAATATTTATGTAGGGGCATAGCAGCAGATACAGGTAGGGGCATATTAAGGCAATAGAAGAATATTCTACGTTACAACTGAGGAATTGATTACCATGTCTAAATATTACATACTCTTTAATGAAGCAATTCTCCATTTTTAAAATTAAGTCCATTTTGCACTGAAGTGTTTGCTTTGTAAGTGTACGTAATATATTTTTCCAAGACTATCATGATAGATTGCCTTGGCTGACTATTATCCTGAACCACTGGTACAGTCATGTGTATTTAAATAATCCAGGCTCTGGACCTAATCCTGTTCATCAGTGTGTCAATAACACAAAAGAAAAGCATATATGGCTCAGGTGCCCAACTTGCAGCCCGGGGGCAGAATAGGGCATAGGAACTCACTTGTTTACCAATCCCCCGCTGACACATCCTGGAGCGGGATCTTCATAAAGTGGGAAGATGAGGAGAGGTGAGTGACTTGCTCAGGGTCAGTAACCCAGATGAAGCCTTAGTAAGTCCCTTGCGTCTCCTCCTCTTTCTGCTCCAAGAAGATCCCAGGCAAAGACATGTTGGCGGGCGATTGGCGGACAGGTGAGTGCCTATGCTCCCACTATTCCAACGAATAGGGGATGATTGTATAATATACCATATTTTTCAGATTATAAGATGCACCTGACCATATGACGCAAGTTTGTATAGCAGAAAAACAGAAAAAAAGTTTTCACATCAATTGGGTTAATGCAATATCAAATTTAACCAGTAGATGTCACTAGCAGCAGTACTAGCACAACACATCACGTCATTCTCCTTACTGATCAGGAGGAGGGGGGTCGGGGGAGAACAGCTACATTGTCTCTCCTCTCCCTTTCTGGCTGTGCCTGTGTCCGTGGAAGCTGCAGAGAGAGAGAGAGAGATGGATGGGAGTTCATCTATCTCTCTCATCTATCTATCTCTCTCTTCATTGCTTATACCAGTAGGGCTCTGTTGGCATAAGCAATACAGTTCAGATGGGAGATCCGGACACTGGCTGAAGGCGGATCTCTCATCTGACAGCTCCCCAGCTAATCATCTTGCCGGGAGAGCTGGTAGGAAGCCAAGGGGGTCGCGCATTCGGACCATAAGACGCAGGCTCGTTTCCCCCCAATTGTGGGGGTAAAAAAGTGTGTCTTATAGTACCAAAAATAAGGCACATAACCTCAGAATAGGGGCACAAAACATTTGAATCTAAGGCTATATGCCCCATAGATACCATCAAAGGCTTTCACGATGTATATGATGCAAAATGTGCATTACCATACTACAGTGTTCCCTAATGCTTAAATTATTATTATTATTTTTATATTTACGTTTTTTAAATAATGTCTTTTAGCTATGCCTGCTGTCATTACAATGCTTATACAAGTCCGTATAAATTGGAAATATTATGTGTTGCCCTTTAGTGATGGTGAGGGCTGCACTTGTGGCCCTCCATATCAACTCAGTTGCCCAACACTGATATATGGTCTTGTTTTCAAGTCATCAGTTTCACATTATAGTATATTTATTATTAAATATTACCTTCCATTTACCTTCCATTTTGTACCTTTCATGCCATTGTTGTTTCAGCGATTTCACTTCCTCTTCAGTAGTCTGAACAGGAAGAACATATCTTTCCAATGTTAGGGGAAAAAAACATTGTTGGCAAATAAGTGTGTCTTCTAGAAGTATTTCCCCTATATTCATCGTCTGGTAGCATTTAAAAAAAACACTCTATCCATATTGAAAAAAGGTTTTGCCTTTAGTTATCACCTAAGTATAATGAACCTAAATGCCCCACTAAACTGTTTTAACTTGCATATACTTTCCATTATAATAGACCCCAAAAGCAAAGAGAAAAAGCAGGGTAGACACTAACAGCAAAAATGGCAGTATATTGAAAGGAGCACCGAGGTAATCTAAATATCCCAGTTTTGACTGTAAAAGACCAAAACAGTATTCAATAGCTAGCAGCTAAAATTCTCAACAGTCTGTCTTGAATTATAACAAATAATCCAATTACCTTCAGGATTGGTTTAGATTACATTATATTCAATACAATGCTGTTTTTAACCCAACTCCTGCAAGCATGAATTTGAAAGCAACAATGGAGTCTAAATCTGAATTTAGATACGGGGGTAAGTATGTATGATTCACACAAATCACATACATTGTCTCCATTCAAAAGAAAAAAAAACAGGCCATGAAAAAGGGAAAAAAGTATTTCGTTCCTGCAGATAGAAAATATGCAAATCATTCATATATGCACTGAAAACATTTTGAAAATAGAAAGAACTGCTATTCCTATATTAGCTTACCTAGGTGAACTAAAGGGTATGTTTGAGTATTGAGGAGACACATGAGACCCAGTCAGTCTCTTAGCTACAAGTGAAAAGAGTTGTTTTATTTTGTTCTGGTTTTTTAGTTACTTTAGAATAATCGCATAGGAACTACATAAATCATAGACCATAAAAGCAATTATTAAGGATTATAGTCCGGCATTTTTCATTCAAACTCCCTGAGAAGCTGCATATTTAGGCAATGTCATGGTACTTTATTACAAGGCAGTAGAATTACATACAGGATACACAGCGGTTCTTCCAGCTAAAATTAGAAGATTAGTTTAAAAAGTGCCCTTGTGTTCTGGCTGCAGAATGAGCTAATGCAATGCCATGAATAGCAAAAGAAACTTGAGAATTTCCAATTCCTGCAATTCTTTTTAAAGCTGTTTTGACGCTTTCAATGGACCTAATTTGACCTGGCCATTTGTTTCTGTAAATGGTGTGTCAGTGGCTGCTTACAAACTCACTCAGTGTAACACCTTACTATGCAAGTTCTTTCTGCTCCGAGACATTTCTAATGATGACGATGGTATTTCAACTGAAGAACTTCGGGCAATGTAAAAATCTTAGAGTAAGAAAGATTGCCATTAAAATTAAAATGTTTAAAAAGACACTGGTTTGGAATAACAATTAGGATTGCTGCTTCATCCTCCTTCTCCGCTAGCTTCAATTGTACTAGTGCCATTAAGGCCTAATTTTCAAAAAACCACCATTGCCCTCTCCAGATTTATACTTAGGGTCACCATACCAATTACCATCTCCCTGTACCTTTTGTGCAATCAGATTTTGTATTACCAAAAAACATGAGGACCTTTTAAACCTCTCCCAATCAATCTATATAGAATCATGCGGGCCCTTGCACTACATGATTGTAAAGTAATTTTACAGAGTGATTGAAAGGAGCCCTTTACTCAAATCTTACAGGGACTGGTTCATTAAATGTCCACACCCACCACTGTCCTGGTTATACCTAAGCATTACAACACCATAGACATCTATAGGGCTCATGTACCCATATTTAAGGCCTTGAGACATTGCCCCATAGTAACCTATAGAAATGCAATGCATAGACACATCAAGGATGACAGCTGATGTAAACAAAGAGTATTGGCCTAGGTCCGTGATGGCGAACCTATGGCACAGGTGGCACTCGAACCCCTCTCTGTGGGCACGTGAGCTGCCAGCCAGTACAGGCTGGGAGAAAAGAACTGCAGCCTATTGGCTCTCAATGTTGTCAGTTCTCTTTCCCTTTCTTCTAATAGCACACAGTGTCATATAACCCCCCCCCCCCTCTAGCATTGCCAGCCAATCAGAAGCTGGGACAGGGAGGGCCAATAACCCACAGTTATAGCTGCATGTAATTACAAGCTATTCTAGATGGAAGACATCATAATTCAATTATTTTATACAAGACAGCAGTGATGACAGTCTGCATCAATATTTGTGTATAAATACTGTCGATCCTGCTGTACATTATCCATCAGCAACTTATTTTCATAGGGCGACAACCTATGTTAAAGATACAAATCGCTAATGCAAATCATGTATGATCCAGATACACCAACCCCCCCCCCCCCCCCCCCACAATTTGGTTCTGGAATAAATGATGATCTATACAGAAATGTATGCAGCTATGTTTGGAGATATACATTTACAGCTTATGTTAAATACAGAAACCCATAACATTGACACAAACAAATTACCCTTACAATGTATTGCAGCGTCCTGTTTTAATCTATTTAAATGCTTCGACTGTAAAACCCAGTGATCCTGCTCAGCTGTTTATAGCACTAAATGCTCTTGTTATTAATGAGTTTCTAAAGAGAAAATGCATCATGCATAGTACTGGCCTGAGATTACTTTAGATATACAAACTACAGTAGATGTTCATATGATATTGAGGCAAATACAGTCGTCTTGGCTCTAGATCACAATGTGACATTCAGCAGGTAAGAGTTGGCCATTTATGGTGAGTTAAACCTATATACCCCATCTATGAACCACCCAAAAAAAACCTCTTTAACTTCTAAACAAAACATCAATTTTATTTAAGGCCACTGTCTATTAAACCTTTGTGAAGCAGTTAATTAACTGGGTTTATAAACACAATGCATTATAAATACAGCAACATTAGCTTTGGCATGAGACCATTTTGTAGTTATCTTTCTCCCCACCACTGCAAGGGTTTAGTGGTACCTATGTTTGGCAATAGATAAATAGAAAGATAAACTTACCTTATTCTCAATTCCTGCAGCAGCCTATGGTGACCTGAATCCTGTGGGTGCAAGCCATAAGGTAAGTTCAAGCCCTTAGAGATGGCAAGATCACTTGGAACAGTTACATGTGAAGTCACGCATGAACACTTTTCAATTTGATTAACTGGTATATTAGTTGCATTCTGAATATCTGATTTAATCATCCTGACCATCGAATTGATCACTTGCTTCTCCATGAGTTCTCACAGCATAACTTGCCATTCTCAAGCTACCCATACACGTATGGATTCTTGTGTGTGTCGGCCAGCTAGTGATCACAGCGTGGTGACGGCACCATGCTGCTTTCAGTCGTCTGTCAAACATACAGGAATTGTGATGTATGTTTTTTTCAGTCTATATTACACATTGATTCCTGTAATATACTTTGGATGGGGACCAAAATATATCTATCAACCAGCTAACGACCAGAAGGCGTATTGCAGTGCAATCAACTTGCGGTGCTATTTTGGTCAATTGATCCAGATGGATGCTTTTGCGGCTGATCGACCACTGATCAGCCAGTTGTCTACTGGTGATACTCATCATTCTATAGACAAATCAAGCACCTAACCTTTGCAGGTGAGTGGGGTTTCCAGTTGAAAGGGTAGCCATTTGTACTGAACAGATTTCAGGTTTCAAAGAAAAAGAATAATGTGAAAGGAAAAACAAAAGAAATCTGGAGGCTTATGTAACTTCTCAAAGTTGTGCTACCAACTAGCCTCAGCTACTTTGTTCTATCTGTTAGGA
The DNA here is from genome assembly GCA_036250615.1 of Ptychadena robeensis. Taxonomy (NCBI): domain Eukaryota; kingdom Metazoa; phylum Chordata; class Amphibia; order Anura; family Ptychadenidae; genus Ptychadena; species Ptychadena robeensis. Next base: position 65,052,284 of record CM070035.1, on the reverse strand, counting down.
CACAACAGGAGCATTGTTTGGCCCATGTTCTACGAACAGGCCAGAAAATGCAAGCCCTGGTGTGAAGTAACTTTTTTGTCTCAATACTTTATTACATATTCTACTCTCAGCAGAGTCCTATTAGATAAGCCATTCCTTATGCTTATTTGATAAGAATACATTTGTGACTTTCTTCTTGGTCTCATCCACACTAATCTTAGTAAAGCTGCTGGAGTTTACAGCGCATTGCAGACTCTACTGCCAGATAGAGTAATACTAAATCATTTTCAGTCTGTCAGGATTTTGTTTAGAAGAATGAACGGCCTCCTCTGTCTTTATTCACAGTCATTCCATAGACACATTCGTTACTGCAAATCTAGTTCTTGCGGGGAAAATGGACCAATACAAAATGCTACAGAATTACTCATTTTCTAGAAGTTTATTTCTTCCAAACTCACTGCAAACACCTACGACGCTTTAAATCCTCTAGACCACCTACTACATGCTGAAAAAAGGGTGTATCATACATACATAATCTAATTTATATAATCTTCAAAAATAATAATTGTGTACACATTTTCCATTCTCTATCCAATTATTTGCACACCTTGCTTGGTATGTTTTTTTAAGTCTATAGTCTGAGTAGTGAATAGTGAATTTCTATGGGCCCAGAGAAACCAATGCAAGATGATGACCATAGCCTGATGAAACTTTACTTTGTTATCCACCGGAAATCAAGACCCAAAAAATCCTTTAAACTTTTTCAATATATGGTAGGTAAACAGATATTAATAGGCTTACCCTGGTTAAGACTTGGCATGGCATTAGCTTACCCATTTTCGCATGCATATTTTTTTCCTGATTTGTTTTTCAGAAGTGTCCCTATAACACAGCCACCTGAGGTGTTCACTAAATGAATGGGCCCTAATACCAGATTAAAGGTTCTGGGAGACCAACTAAGAAGGCAAGTTTTTTAGGCACATGAGGGAGTCAGGAAGTCGATAAAAAGGTCTTTATTAGATGGTGGACCTCTGTCAGTTATACAAGTCAATAAAAGCCGCAGCACTAGTATCAAAATACATACATTAAAAATTAAGTCAGTATACAATCACTAATCTATCATATAGAGTTTATATAAACATATAGAATGTTAGTTGATATCAAAAACGATCTAGTGATTCCACTTGTTGCGCGTTTCGTTCCAAAGTTGGGGCTCATCAGGGAGAGTGGATCACTAGGAGCTAAACAGACCATAATCAATCTATTTGTACAGTTTTATATTCATATGATTACAGGTGCTTCATAAAATGTTTTATCAACTACATTCTATATAAGTCTAATTTATGATATACCCATTTTTAGGTCTCAAGTTAAAAGCATCCCACATAAGTTGTTGACTGCAATAGTTGCCATGTTGATCAATAGTGCATAATTATTAATCGTCAAATTCATGTTCAATTATCCCAAGTATCGTTCATATTTAATATCAATTATCCTAAGTCAGACGTCAGTAGGACTATGCAACACTCCGCCCTCTATTTCCATAGACAGTAATTCATCAGCACATCATACATAAATATAATGTTTGTCAGTGGCATATTTTGTAAAAAGTACTAACATTTGCAGGAAATAAAAGCTTTTAAATACGTTAATTATTTTTTTTATTTTTATAAATATTCACTAACCTACAGGAAAAAGAAAGAATCTTAACCTCTGAAGGGTCCAAGAGATATGGCCCAATGCTGTGACAATAGTATTTAATGAAGTAGAATTTCACTAACCCCCCTATCAATTACATTATCTTTATCAAGGTGAAGGTGATTGCTGTTGATGTTAATATGAAATTGGCAAGAAGAGGACCGAATTATAAGCAAGTCCAATTCATGCAGCACCTACGCCAAGAACAGTATTGCCTAAATGGCAAAGTAGGCTTTATTTGATTCTATTCTTCTCTGATTACTCAGAAAGTCATTCATCTAATTTGATTTAAATGTCAAGGTCCATTTTTTTTATAAATAATTTCTATTCACCTGTATCCAAAGGCACTGCTCTCTTGACAATCTTATTATAGTCATGTAGGTTGCTTTATATAACAAAATAAGCTTAAAAGACGTGTAATTTTAGACAAAACCACAAAGTGAATGTCCCTTCTGTTAAACAAAATAAACTTCTAATACAAAAAAAAAATCTTTGTGTTAACTAGGTGAACTAATTACAGGGAAGCCATAAAAGCCTCTATATATGCGTTTGGCTGAAGTCAAAATATTATGAATGAGTGGATCTGGATGGAAGTGAGTCAGCACCATAAATACGAACAAGTATAAATTACACTGTCACAGAGTTCAATAAAAAACAAGGATGTTTTCCACATTTAGAACTACAATGACTTATTCTAGAAGTCAAAGAGCAAAGAGTCAAGTAAAAGATTTAGAAAACCATGGCTGCCAATCAGAACTTAAATGACATTGACTTGAATTCGGTAAAAAAGTAAATCTGATTTGATGTTTGTAAAAGCTCTCAACTCATTTGGGATGATTTACTTAAGGCATAGAACATGTTCATCTTGTAAAGCTAGTTATCACTTTGCATGGGAATTCTCATTTAGCTTATTGAATGTGGAGAAAATCCCCAATGATGTGCAAGGAGAAAAAATTATAGGACTTGTGTTCATGCAAATTCTTTGTTACAGTTATATCATCTGGCTGTATCTAGAATACCTTTGTGCAACACAGGTTAACTAAGAAAATACTATCAAGTAGCAGCAACATGTTCATTCATATTACATTAGAATTACAGCTTTGTGCTTTGTTTGCACAAACTAAACCGATTCGTTTCTACCTACTGGTCTTTGTCCTGGATAAGATTAAATCATGCCAGAATAGCCAACTGCATCCCTCTATAATTTTCTTCTTGGGAAATCAACTTTTCCTTTTCCTTACTTTCTACCATGAGTATAAATTTACCAGAATTGTGTAACGTATACACTGAGAGTCATTTACTAAATGAGTTGAGCTTGTTCTTACACTAAGATTATAATTTCAAGGAAGTAAGATCTGTCCATCGAGACATAAATTTGAAAAGTGTGTGTTAGGCCCAAACAGTTGTTTCTGCAGTGGAATTCACCTCATTGGGCAATGCAGAAAACAACGGGCCATGGGTCAATCCAATAAAGTATGGTACAGATGGATAAGGCAGGTTACATGGTCAGGGATAAGCCAAGGCCAGGGCAGACAGCGTTCAAGAAATGTCAGAAATCAGACTGGATCACTGTTAGCAACAAAGACACTTGCAGAAGGACAGGTGTACATGACAGATCTTCATTAAATGGGTGAATTGTCCAATGACATGTACTATGAGATTGGTAAACAATTAACTTGTAAATGTCCTACAGCCGACTGGGCCACAGAAAAAACAAACAGAACATGTCCCTTCCTGTGGCGAAGCAGCAGAGCCCTGAATTGTACTGTTCTATACACACACAGGGAAATGCTAAGGGTGCCATTTGGCCAAACAGTAGTTTGGCTGGAATGGATCCCTCTGCCAAGGCAGGGATATGCTTTGGCCATGTTGCTTTCTGCAGGCTCTCCCCCAAGATTGCCTGCAATCCCTGGGATCACTGAGGATGACACAGGATGGCCAGCAGGGACTTAAGGACTTGATATCTTCCTAATTTAATGAAGATAAGCTCAAGCTTACCTTACAAGTAGAGATTGCAGTATCATTAAGGTTTACATCACATAATATGAATTTGGGTAGTGCAGTGGTTCCCAAATTTTCCTTGCAGAGCCCCCTTTTCTATTTAGGAACATTATTGACCCCCCCCCCCATCTATTCAAACACAGGTTAAAAATGAGGGTCAGCGTGGAATACCTTCCTGGAATACATCATTAACCTCCCTAGCGCACTGCTGAGGTACAGATTTCTGTACCAAAAGCGCACCA
>CM070035.1:65033333-65048264 GCA_036250615.1 Ptychadena robeensis | reverse complement strand
AAGAGGATGATGTGGTCAAAATACTAATTTGCCTAATAATTCTGCACTCCCTGTATGTATCTGCTGCTCCTGCAACACCATGTCTCCAACCTCATCAGGAGCCCTGACACAATGGTCTCAGTTCCTTGTGAGGCGGCACACTCGGCTCACTTGCAGACTTTTAGCAGGTAAAAATTACTGGAGTGTACCTGGGCCCACCCAGTTCATTACCTTCCATTCCAGACTTCAGCACTCTAAAACAAAGAAAAACTAAACAAAAACTGCACAGCAACCCATTGTAGCAGTCCAATACTATCCTGGACTCCTTCTAGGATACACCACCTAACACATTATAAGCTGAATATTTTGTCCACACACAGTGACAGACAACCGATCTGTTACAATACATCCTTTGCCATATAATTAAGTCTAATATTTGGATATACAGTTTGTTAAATTAGGTGTCCAGAACAATGTTTATATTTTTTTCTCTATTTTAGATTTGAAATCAAAATCAGCTGAATAGAAATCAATAAAGCGATTTTTAAAATCCAATTAATCTTCATTTGATGCCAGTTTCTTAAACTGGAACAAGAAGAGAAATAAGAAACCTCCTCTTAATGTGTAAAGGTCACATTAAATAGCAATTCAATTTTCTGTGAACCACGAATAAAATCTAGTGGAAGACGACAGGCTGTCAAGACAGAAGCTTGATCACAACTCTAAGAGTTCTTAAATGTATTACAAGGACAAGAAACGCTATAAGAAGTGAGAACATAAGAAGGAATAGAGTTTTCAGACCAGGTAATTGGTACAAGACTTGAAAGTCCAAAATCAACTGTAGCCATAATGAAGCCTTATTCTCCTCTTACTGCCTTGTTGCTGCTTTACTCCTTTCTTGCCAGTTTATGTAGCGTCACAGTTTCAAACATAACTCACAACCTAAAGCCCCCCATACACCTTTAAATTGCTCCATACAATTTATTTTCGATCTACCAACAACTATGTAGTATAGTGGCCTCCCTGAGTGTAGGTACCTGGTTTATGCAAGCACTGAGCAAGTCACACTAAAGTGTGGCTGCCTTGTGTTCCTGCAATGTATGCGTTAGGTTTATTGTCAACATGTGCAACCTGCATGTGTATGTGTGTTAGCGGTTCAAATACAAGTGAATGATATATATATGTATATATGTATAAGTGTTAATAGTAGAACAAGTTCCCTTTGAGAACCCGTCTTCCAAGTGTTATCGCACAGCATGTTGCAATGCACTAATGGAGAGCTTGTAAAAAAAAGTCCTGCGTCTAGTGTGTGGTCCCCTTGGAGTCAAGGATTATTTCTATAATAGCTTGTCATAAATGAAAAATATATTCGTCAATAGCCTCATTTAAGTTCAATATGGTTTCACATAAATTCACTGTATGATGAAAATCCTGTACACATAGTTACATCTTACTTGAATTTGGTCAGTTTGGCCTCGTGCATAGACAAAAATAAGCAGGACAAAACAGAAGAGATAATAAGCAAGGTTACATTGATATTTCACCTTGACAAATGGTAAAAGAACAAAATGTAATTATATAAGAATTATAAACATAAAAAATATTTCTTGGTCTAAACAAACTCTAAGTTCTAAATTGAATATAATTTGTTATTTGAACCATAATAAAACATTACCACAATCGGTTTCAGTTCTCCATGATCACATCTGTGTGTGCTAAACAGCTAACATCCTACTTTGAGAGCCTCGTCCGCTGCCCTAACACCCCTAACCAAAGACTACATAAATAAATCAGAAATCAGGATTACTCTTTTTTCCAAACCTTTAATAGAAATTTCTTCTTTCTATGTTTCCATCTTTTTATAGTGTTTTTTATATATATCCATAAAACCTAGATCTTAACATTCCTTTATACCCTGGAATATATATTTTCCATATATACTTGTGTATGAGCTGAACCAAATATAAGTGGAAGTACCTCATATTACTGTATAGGCACACCTGTCCAACAACTCAACGCAAATTACTGATCAGCCAATCACATGGTGGCAACGCAATGCATTTAGACATGTTGACATGGTCAAGACGAACCGCTGCAGTGCAAACAGAGCTTCAGAATGGGGAAGAAAGGTGATGATAGTGACTTTGAACGTGGCATGGTTGTTGGTGCCAGACGGGCTGAAACTGCTGATCTTTTGGAATTGTCATGCACAACCATCTCTATGGTTTACGGAGAATGGTCTGAAATAGGGAAAACATCTAGTAAGCCTAAAAATGTGGTTGGTGAGCGTATACTCAAGTATAAGCCACCCCGAATATAAGTTGAGGTGGGGGGGGGGGAATATAGCAGCTATTGGTAAATTTCAATAATCGAAATGTATTTATACTATAGTTTTATAAAAGCTGTTCGCTATCAACAAGAAAACACAACAGCAAGCACAGAAAGTGTAAAAGTACCCTAAAACACTACATCCACGTGTAAAAAGTATAACAGATTTCCTATGGAAACCTGTGTACCTTGCATTAATGCTCCATTATTAAACATAAACATGATGCAGCTCCATCTAGTATGACAGCTCCATCAGGGCCATTTCACTGAAATTACCTTGGCAGAGCTCCCATAATAGAGGGACTAGTATCCATTGTACATAGGTTTTTACAAATGTGTAAAGCTAGCCACACATGGTTCAATTTTGGTTCAATCGATGCTTGATTAGATCGAGGAATTCAATCGTCTAATCGAAAATCGATCTTAATCGCATCAACATACACCCCACATTGAGTTTGCGATTGTGGTGAGATTTCGATTCCAAAATATTACTAAAATCTTCGATTTTGGTATTGAACGTTTGAAGTGGTCTGTTATGTATATCTAATCTAATCGATCCAGGAGAAACACCACAAACATCAACGATTATAAAACGATTTTGGCACAATCGACAATGATTTTCCAACATGTCCGATCAAAATTCGATTAGCTTTTCTGCCTTCATCGAACAATTATCGTCGATCGTACCATGTGGGCATTTCTAAATTTTCGTTCAATCGATGAAAAAATTAATCTAATCGACCATCGATTGAACCAAAATCGAACCGTGTGTGGCTAGCTTAAATCTATCAGTAGTGGATTTCTGTAACTTAACAAGCAGAAGAGATAGCGAGGAACATAGGTGCAAAAAAGGCAATGGAGTTGAAAATTTGCCACATTTATGCCCACTGTGGAGAATAGCACATAGGAGCAGGGCTGTGGAGTCAGAGTCGGAGACATTTTTGGGTCCCTGGAGTCGAAGTCGGCAAAAAATGAACTGACTCCGACTCCTACTAAATTTAAATGGGAATAAAAAAAAAATTACTCATTAGGAAGCTGTGTGAGTGAGGCAGCTGTATGAGACAGCTGCTTCTCCCCAGCTTGTGGCATGTTGTAAATCACACACTGCAAGCTGGGGATAACGGGTCTCTATTGAACAGGAATCGATGTGCCCATGTGGTGCACATCGATTTCCGTTCAATTGATCCCCGATCAATGACAGCGTGGTGCCTAGCTTAAGGAAAAAGCAGCAGCATCTTCTGCCTAACTTCCTTCCTCTGCTCCCTAGCGGTTTGCCTGAACTCAGTTGCCGGGATCGGGCAAAACTGCCGTCTCTCTGTGTGCCGGCGTCTCTGTTTTAGAGGCGCCAACACACTATTAATCGCTGATCAAACTGTGCCTGTGCCGGGCAAAACCGCCGTCTCTCTGTGTGCAGGCGGCTCTTAAACAGAGACGCCGGCACACAGAGAAACGGCGGTTTTGCCCGACACATGGAGCCGTTCCAGCCCCGTGTCTTCGGCGTCATCTGTGACGCCGAAGGGGGCGGCGCCATAGACCTCCATGTTAATATAGGGGGCGCCGCTCTCCTCTCCACACGCCGCCGGCGTTCTGTGGTTAATGTATGTTGCCTTCCTTTCCTTCAATGCATGGATAAAATACACTAGCAAATTTAATACAGAGGAGTCAGAGTCGAGGAGTCGAAGTCGGAAGAATCAGAAACTGAGGAGTCGGAGTCGGGGAATTTAACGACCGACTCAACAGCCCTGCATAGGAGCTGTAGATCGGAAACATTCATTGCCCACACTGAAGCCTGGCAGTTCCAGCAGATGCAGAGGAAGTTGAAAAGCAGTAATCAGACTGCTGCAGAGATGCCAGCACCCAAAGAAACTGGGAGACTGGAGAACACCCGGACAGTCCACCCACAGCACCAAACGGGGACAATTTGTTTCAATAACGCTTCTATACATTATCACCAATTTTCATCTTGAGACTCAAGTATAAGCTAATTAAATTATTCAGCACATTTTGGTTATGTGTCCACTACAGTTTTTCCCTGTGCTGGACCAACCAGGAAAAAAATACACAGTGGAGACATGGCCCTAGGGTTAATGAAGAGTTGGTCAAGTACATACGGTATCTGTGTACAAGTGGTTAGCTATATACAGTAACTGTGTACAAGTGGTTACCTGTGTACAGTATATATGGCCGAGGGTGATGAAGAATTGGTCAAGTATATATAGTATCAGTGAACAAGTTATCTGGTTATCTGTATAGGGTATCTGTGTATAGGAGCAGTTGATTAACCAGTACTTCTTGGCATAACAAGAAAAAAAAAGAGGTCAATAGAGATAATTGTTTGGAAGAATTATAGCACACTATTTGATTGCTATACTTGCTTTAGTTGAACTATTCACATAATTTCTAAATGTGTTTCATGTGGACCTATCCATATAAACATGAACAAATGAAAACATGTATATTACTGCCAGTATTAACGACCAGATTATACAGAGAGAATTCAGTATATGTTTAAGTCATTTTATGTCTTTAACAGAAGGGGGGGGGGATATGTGTGCAACATATACAGCAAAAGATTGACTACCTGCAGCCAAAGACTATTCAGCCATGGTTGATTGCGCCTTCGTAATCTGCCTGCCGGCTGGCCAAGGCCTAAGCTTTTCTGTCAGAGGAAAGGTCCAACCAGGGGCGGTTCTTCCTTCTGTATCTGCTTCCCTGCCTCCCCCTCCGGGAACTCCTGCTCAGCTGGTTGCATTGCCAGACAGACTTGAGGGAAGTGACAACCCTTCTCTACATCTCCAGTAATTTTTGTAATGATACCATGTTCTGGAGCTTTGTATTTATCTCACAAATAAGCAAGTCAAAATTTCACGATAATCTCTACAGTTTATTGATAGATGTTATTATTTACCAAAACAGACCGTAAAACCAACATATTATATAACTGAATTATAAAGCCTAGTCCATATCGCAGAAAACACCTTTCAGAATAAAAGTCCTGTATAAAACAAACAAGCTCATCCACAAGGTAGGTATCCAGTAACTTCAATACCACCAGGAAGGCCTTATGGATAATATACCACATGGAGATCACAAACTGTGCCTCAGCAAGATTTCTATTTACTTATATTCCTATACACTCAACAAGAATGATTTTAAATATGAGAGAGATATGCTTGCAGACTCCTCTTCTGTGGACAACTTAGAAAGTTGGATTTACCTTCATATTTTTTCCCAGTAATATATTGAAAAAAACTCAAATAATAAAACTCCTAACATTCTATTCAAAGCTTAAAAAAACTGTTGAAATAAAGCTCAAGCAATAAGCTAGGAGTGTGTACAAGACTCTAATGCTATGCTTATTTCAATATATATATATGTATATATATATTTATATTTTATTATTAATAATAACAGAATGTACATACGCCCATATAAGCAAATCAATTTGTTTAATTCAACAATTTTACAAAACTCCTGGTACAAAGTTAATGCACTTTTCATGTAAATTAAACCTACATCTTTGGGAGTACATTCTACAGTGCATTTCTGAGTTAGTGTTCTTATTGATTACCAACATAAAAACACAGGCACTATCCATAGCCATCTATTAGGTTTCAGGTCTCTGGTGAGACATAACTTAATTATAGCCAATTTGTTTTAAAAACGCTTAACTAGTGATTTTGAGGATAACATGAATGATTGCAGATAGACACCAATTCAATAAGAGTCATTCTTTAGCAGTAAGTCATAGAGAGGACCACACACTATTCCTCTATAAATCATTTTAAGTAAACCTCTAATCCAATAAATTAGCATCAGTTGAAAAATATTTTCTGTAAAAAAAAAACCCATACAATTTTAATAAACTACTGAAACCCATCTACATGCGCTATGCAGGATATATAAAACTTAATGGAATAATGTACACGTAGTTGTTTTACCACATGAGCAGTATACAAGTTGAACACAAACTAAATGGTATATGATATATAGTAAACATGATATATGTTTGGGGTTTCTATTTCAAGGCAACTTATAGATGTTAATTCATTACTGTGAACTGTACACATAAATGCATGTTTAAAGAAAATGTTAGTCCAACAGTTTCAAAGAACAGTAGAACTCTACCAAGAACTGCTGTCGAAGTAGCATATATACTCGCGCATAAGCCGACCTGACTATAAGCTGATGTACCTAATTTAAACCCAATAAACCTGGAAAAATGCATGCCGCATTTGCCACATTTTTAAAAATGCAACGCACAAGGTAGTACTGTAAAAACGCACACATTTTTAAAAAAGCTATGCAGCGTGTATAGTGTGAAAGGGCCCTAAGATAGCATGGAATTGTGAGTGTATTTGAATGCAACCAATTTGTTTGCACCTCAATGTTAAGAGGAAAGTTGACCTCCTGCCCAAGCTTCAGCCTTTTACTATGAAAATTAATGCTCCAGTTACAATGACGTAGAGCAGTTAGGTAACCTAAACAATGGGCGCGTTGTGTGACATAAGCAAAATGCTCTTTAAAATTAATAGAGCATGGTTATGCCAACATGGCGATTACTGCGCTCTAAACTTACACAAACAGCACCCAAATAGCAGGCAACTTGCTGTGGGCACCATTGACACATCGCGCCGACATGTCCATAACCCCTCTGTAGTGCAGACTCAGCCTTAAGTGCAAAACCTCTAAACATGGTATCACCAAAACAGAGGGACACAAAGAGGAGGGTTGTAGGCATATTAACATCCCTAACGCACTGTTAAGGCTTGGTAAGGGCAATACATTGTACTAGGGAGGTTAAAAAAAAACATCTGTCATCACATGGGTTTAAAGGTCAAATACACAGCGGCCCAAATTTAAAAACCTGCATAAAGTTGCGGTAAAAATTTTCGGTGAAAAAACAAATCTGCATTTATGGAACTTTTTCCTTAAGTTGAATTTTTTCGAGTCCAAATTTTTACTTAATTTTCAACCTAATTTATACAAAAACTACATATGTTAGAACAATACTTTTTTTTTAAATAATGTTCCCACATCCCTTTTCTGCCCTTTTATCTCCAAGTCAGCTAGTCAAAATTTTGTGATCATCTCAAGTGATATGATGATGTAGCATACATAGCATATGTAGCAGACAAATAAAGCAGGATAAAAGAGCTTTCACAGCCACTAAACTGAACAAATTAAGTTTACTTTAAAGCCGGGAACACCCGGCTCGATATAAGAGCCGTTCAAGGTTCCCAGCAGCAGCGTGATGACATCATTGTACTGCTGCCTGATATCGAAGGAGCTGGAGGCACAGCAATGGACATCGACCATGGTTTATGTCCAATATCCCTGTTTTCGAGCGGGATTGATCCCACTCGAAAACAGGGATGGCCACATTAGATATGGACCAGATAGATGGCCGTCAGAACGCACAGTGCTTGAAGCGGCCATCGATCTGGCCCTTATCTTTGTGTGTTTTCCCTGCTTAATTGTAAAAAGTTTAGTAGAAGTTCAAATAATGCCACATACACAGAACTTTGTGCAAATTTTCTTGTCTAAAACTCTCCAGGGCAATAGTTAATTGAGCTTATAAAATTCTAAATATTTTATATAGCGATGTTCTCTGTCAGCTTTATATAAAACCAGTTTAATATTGATATGCCAGATCACGTAGTATGGGCATCCATGTAGACATGGTAAATATTTATATATTTCTGTACTATGCATAATATCACAGATTTAAATACACAAATTCATTTTGCATGAGACCTTGTGCACACATCTTTCCGCCCCGCGTTTAATGTCATAAACACTCACGTCCCCAGCAGTCTGGGTGCCAAAATTAATGTCACTGAAATGTCAACTGCTAATTGGGGGAAAAAAATTAAATCTCAATGACAAATGTGAATTAATACACAATATAAATAAGGAAGATTAGCCTGTGATTGCAGGGTGGGAACTTTCAACATTTCCCACCTGCCAGCGTGAGATACAGGCTAATATTTGCACGCAATCATGCATTCCGCTACACTGCATAGAATAAACAGATAGTTTACCTTAATTAAAAGCTGAGGACATTGCTGAGAAAAGTCAGGTGGATCTCATATACTGGAATTAGTATAATTACAGCACTTGAGTTATATAGACAGTGGGCAGAAATTTGTGCCACCTGTACCCAAGGCATAGCCATTCAATTACCGTATTTTTGGCACTATAAGACGCAACGGATCATTAGACACATCCCATAGTTTTGGAGAGAAAATTATACAACAAAGAAACAACAACAAAAAATCAGAGGCACAGCCATTCACATATCAAGTGAATATACAAAATGTATAAGCAAAGTAGGCAGGACTGGACCATTCACACTATATTTCTCCACCTCCTCCACCAAGCCAAAAGGCCAGTGCCAGAAGGGAGATCTTAACTTCAGCAGAGTGTTCAGGGCAGAAACTGTGTTTATACACAAGCAGTACCCAATCTGTAAACCCACTGATCAATTTATAAAGAGACACATTTTACAATCTGGCACTAACAACTTACCCATGCTATTTACATATGGGAGGGAATTGGAGTCTGTGGAACAAAATGTATTTATTGAAATGCAGAATGTTACTGTAAATACACTACTCATGCTATCTAATTGTAAAATGTGTCCCTCCAAAAATTGGTCAGTGTGTTCAGAAAACGGGTACTGGTTTTGCTGGAGGTATTATAATACATTTCAGCCTCCTGGGTTGCAGAGTTGTGTCAAGGGTGTTTGAGACTTTTTTTTTATTTACATATTCAGACATTTTACATATATACCGGTACATATACCATAAGAAACATTTTTCCATTGATTTTAATGGTAAAAAGTGAGTCTTATAGTATGAAAAATATAGTAATTTTTTAACAAGAAGAAAATAGGGACATTACTGTCCTTTGTAGCTGAAGGAACTAAGGACATTCCATCCTCACAACTTCAAAGGATCTTCAAAGCAGAATCAGTTATTATATGCCTAGATTGATCAGAGTCCCTAACTTTATATCATTTTGTCTGCCTCTAGGCTTTAACCTCCCTGGCGGTTCACTGAGGTGCAGATTTCTGTACCAAAAGTGATACAGTGTTTTGCCTTTCCGCCTCCATCGGCATCACCGATGACGCCGATGGGGGCGGAAAGGCTCTGTGTGCCTGCAGCTTTGTAGAAATGCTGCAGGCACACAGAGAGCCAGCGGTTGCGCCTGATTCCAGAATGGGCTCAGTTTGATTCACGATCAGACTGCGCCAGTACTTGCTTCGGGCGTAACGCTAGGGAGGTTAAACCAGCCATAGGCGCTATGCGCTATGCTTGGCGGGCGTTTATCGAACAATCGGCCGCAGCATGATGCCATCATCATGCCATGGTCAATCGTTCGAAAGCACTTTGGCCGGCTTTAGAGGTACAGGAATTTTTTTTATTTTTTTTTATAAGTTTACACTTGTTTTCTTTTCTTTTGATTTGGATTGGATAAAACATTTATAAAACATTTACCCAATCCAATCAAAATAAAAACAAATGTAATGGGTTCGGGCATATCGCTAGGGAGGTTAAAAGAGGACAGTGACTAATTGGGTGTAAAATACTAAAGATTGATTTGCTAAAAAGCTGTAAAAGTGAACCTAATGAGGATTTGTTTAATAATATGTATAGGGGAACTAAATCATTTCACGTTTCATTTAACAACTTGTTAACAAAGTTTCAGTGGCATTTTCCTTATTCATAAATCTACTGCTTACATAAAAAAAAACTCATTATGCTATGATGGCCTATGGGTCTGTGTACTCATAAGGTCATAGGGGTCTCTGATGGAAAATATAAGAGACATTCCAACCTACATTATATGTGTCAACATCCAATGTTGCCACAATGAAAGTGGACTTATTAGCCGCTTGTGCCAAAGTACCAATAATAGGGCAGAACATATCCCAAATATCTCTTGTTACCCCGGCTCTCTTCTTCTCTGCGCTAAGTCTGGCAGATACATATGGAATCTCTCATATGGTTCCAGAGAATAGTAGGAAAACAAGTATTTCACTTTTTAAGAAAAGAAGCCAACAGTTTATTATATAAACCTTGTAAACTAAAATAATATCCAATCAAAAAGGTATAGGGTACCTATTCAAACAAAATATTGGTGCCACACCCACAGTTAATTAACGGGAACATTTGGAACCCACAGGTTGCGAACCACTGCTCCAGTTTCCTTATTCGTATGAAAGCTTCAACAAAGACAGGTTGATCTACAGCCAGGTCTAGGGAGTCCAAAGGGGAAGAGCTGGAGAACAGACAAGACACAGAGAATAAACAGAGATGTTTAAAGCTATATAGTTGTGGACTGTAAACCCCCATATCTGAGGTTTACAGACACAGATAATGACAAGATGTGAAAAGGTGGCAAGTCACTATGTATTGATGATGGTAGTAAGAAAATTTAAAGCATAGTACATATATTGTACCTATATCAGAATGGGTCCGACATGAACATATCTGTAGCTGAATTTGGACCTTTATGCACCTAAGCTAAATGTTCTGTATGTGATCTAAAAGATTTTTTTATCTAGAAACTTTTATTTAATACAGAACACTCTGTGTCTTAAGCAGACCTTCATACCAAGCTTAAAGCTACCAGAAATCTATGTTTTTATGAATGGCACTAGAAGTGCCAATAATAGGGAGGAATGCAGTGAAAACCCCCCAAAAAACTTACCTGTAATGAGCAATTTAAAGCGGATCTACCACCAGGAATCTATGTTTTCATGAATGTCACTAGAAGTGCCAATAATAGGGAGGAATGCAGTTTCATGTGTTGCCTTCAGTGAACCATGAAGTGATCGGTGCTGTGAGGTAATCTTGTTAAATTGCTCATTACAGGACAGTTTTTGAGTTTTTTTACTGCATTCCTCCCTATTATTACATAGATTTCTGGTGGTAGGTCCACTTTAAGAAGATAATCCCACAGCTCTCCTCACTTCCTGGTTCGTGGAAGCCAACACATGGAACTGGGGGTGCAATATCGTGGGTGGCCATAGTGATCTTCTATGGGAATTTTCAAAGAAGATTACTGAGAAAACAAAGCTCCCTTGTGATGTTCTGCCTTGCTCTGCCTAAAGTAAAACAGGAAGTGAGAAGAGCTGCGGGATTATCTTTCTTAAATTGCTCATTACAGGTACAGGTTTTTTTTCACTGCATTCTCCCTATTATTGGCACTTCTAGCGCCATTCATGAAAACATAGATTTCTGGTGGTAGGTCTGCTTTAAGCAAAAAAAAAGATGTGTTTCTAAATATTTAGAATATAATGAGATAACTAACAGAAATTTAGCAATACACAGCAAACTATTCTCATTAGAGCTTTATCATATTTTTGGTTGGTCTGCTAAGTAGCAAAATACACACAGCATATTTATATTGTTTGAATTACAAACATGTCTCCGGACAGTTTTTAAGCCCTCCACATAAAAGCAAACAAAATTAATAAAACTGCGATTTGCCGGTCTCTAGGCGCATCCTTGTTGCGGCATACTTAATAGAAATACAGCCAGTTCTGCATGACCAAACTTTAACCTCAGTACTGCATTCCATGAACATGATTTAAATCTGTAATTAAAGGACCTGAAAACAAAGAAAGAGCCGTTTGTAGCTTCAATACAGCCTTGTACAGTAATTCCACTGTAACCATGGAAGAAACAGCACATCTGAGTAGGCTTGATTAAGGAACAAATCTTTTACAGTGCAGCTCTTCAAAAGAATATGTGAAGACCGTTATCAGATTTATACAGACAGATTTATAGATAAAAAAAACATCATGTAACCACAAAGGCAGTGTTCAAATATTCTGTGCTGCTACACGCACAATGTATACAAATTTCATTTATAATGCCAGAGCTTCATGTGCACACCCAATCTGATAGCTGGTACCTTTTGTCAAGTTATAGAACAGTCCTTACTGATTTCTCATGTTGCCATTTTGTGACTTGCTTTTCTTTGCATTTTTCTGGTTAGCATCCTATGTACACCTTTTCCCTCACTGTGACTTTACACACCCCATATTATTCTTTACCATCCACAAATGTATACCAATGCTCCCATTCCATTATTAATTGTAAATTCCAGCCTCAAAAAAATTCCAATGCAAAAAGGCTAATCCAGGGATGGGCAAACTCTTTAGGCCCCCATACACGGGTCAGATTCCGGCCGGATTCCGGGCCGATCGATTCCGGGCGCGTGCACGTGAATTGATCGTGCCGGAATCGTCTGCAGCCCACCTTGTCCGTCCAATCACGTCCGATCGTTCGGGGGCCCAGAATCGGATCCGTCAGAGAACCAACATGTTGGTCTTTTTGATCCGATTCTGCACAGATCAGGGGGAGTTGCCATTTGTGAGGTGGAATCGGAGGTGGAATCGGACACGGAATCGTCCCGGAATCGTGCTGGAATCCGTTGGACAAGGTGGTATGCAGCGATGGATACTCTTAATTGGCCGATTGATCACACCTGCGATTCCCGGCAGAATCGCCGGAATCGATCGGATGATGAATCGATTGGACATGGAATCCGACGCGTGTATGGCTAGCTTTTGACTTGTGGGCCACATTGGCTTCTTAAATTTTGATTTGTTTCCATTATAAGTCAGGACCCCTCGTATATGCTTAGCAGGGGTACCGACGTAGCAGATAGACCTTCCTGCTCGGTGGAGGATCTGTCTTTTACGGCGCCAAGCCGCTCTGCCGATGTAAGGCTCAACGTTGTCCAGTACGTTGAGCCTCTGCACCGGCGGATGTGTAAACAAATCATCCGCCGAGCAGGCAATATTAATGTGCTATGTTGGGACCCCCGCTAAGCGTATACGCTATATAATGAAAACAAAGTCTTAGGCCTTGCCCTCGCAGGCAAAGTTGGCAGCTCGGTGGCACTGTTCTGAGCCGCGGGCAGCCGCTTCCATTAATTTTAATAGGCTTGTCCCCACTTGCGCGGCTGCCCGTTGCCATAGTCGCAGTCGGGATAGCGGCTAGCGGGTGCATTGACATGTAGTAAGTCACGGTGGCGCTTGTTAACTTTGTTCACCCACGAGTGACTGGCGGCTCACGGGACGGCGCAGCCTCGCGGCCAGTTTCGCCAGTGGGGACAAGTCCTTAGAGCTTTTAATGGCCAACCTGGTACAGGTGTGTCAAGTCCATGCATTGTCAGCATCACTAACGATGGCGGTCATGTGTAAGGAATGTTGTTTTCTTTTTAAATTTCCTGAACTTAAAAAGAAAATGCTCATTCATTGCAATGAGCATAGATGATTCATAGAGGCTGCCTGTTGTCATCATGAGGATGAACCCACATCATCCCCAAGGCAATGTTTGGACACCTCTAGGCATTTTGTGCAATCATTGCAGAGAACAAACAGATTTCATTCTATTAGGAATTATAAAATACAATAAGGCTTCTGGCTCTGTGTCACTTGTCACTTCCTACAACCAGATCCTGGAGCACTAGATGGTACAGCATAGCCTGAAAGAGGTCTGCAAGGGAGGAAGACAGGAATGAGGTAAGGAAAATGCTATTACCAGATACTCCCAGACTGGAAGCAAGCATTTTAAACTTACTATTTGTGTCTAACCCCAAGCAACATTTTTGGAAAGGCATCTTTATAAGGATAACTTATTACAATCTGGAGAAAATTACCTAGTTAAATCTTCAATTTAAAAAAATTAGACTGTAAAGCTGGGCATACACAGGTAGATTGACGTCTACATGCTGTGATTGATCGGGGATCAATTGAAAAGAAATCAATTCCCGTCCAATGGGGACCTGTTCTCCCCAGCTCGCAGCCCGTGTTGTGTTCACTCACTCACAACACAAGGCTGGAGCTGGAGAAAGGCAGACAGCAGAGAGGTGCTGCCCCCGACCCCTTCACACTCACACAGCAGCAAGCTAATCACAGCCACCTGTGTGCTGTCAGCCTGTCCATTATATTGGATGGAGACCCGCATTCAAAGTAATGAATTTCGACCAAGGTTTTCCAACCTGTTGGAAACCTGTTTAGTTGAGTTCCTTTGAACAGGATCTGTTGATCCTGCTCAAAGGAACCATGGATGGCTCAAATGAAGAAACAGATTAGAGCAACATCGGGTGCTGCGAATGTGCACTGTGCCCGATGTTGCTCTAATCTGTTTCTTCATTGTTCCTTATGGCATATCTGCAGGAGTAATTTAAAGCAACTGGTCTTGCTGTAGTTTTCTTGAAGTAGCTTTGTATATCATCATAGGAGAATAGGTTATGCAACTGCAACATTTGCAAATTGCTTTAGCTAAAGTCATTTTAACACAACAAACAAGGCTGCTTTGTGTACTGGCATCATATGAATTAGTGTTAACACTAACATGTGCATTGCACAGTACACACCACATGTGTTAGATCAGGGGTGGGCAAACATTTGACTTGTGGGCCACAATGGGTTTTTATGACCAAGTGCCTGCAAGGGTCACCCAGGATAGTGGTACTATGTCGTAGCTAGGACAGGATATTTACGGCAGCATCTCGTCCAGCGCTGCTAGTGCTACTATAGAGATGCTGCCGTCCAGTACACATCGGGGCACCGGGACAGTGCATACTCACAGTTCTGTG
>CM070035.1:65015320-65033233 GCA_036250615.1 Ptychadena robeensis | reverse complement strand
TTTTGGGAAGTTACATGCCTACAACATAAAGAAAAATTTACCATTGAAGTCTATGGTGGAACTTTTGGTACAAAAATCTGGACCTCAGCAGTGCGCTAGGGAGGTTAATATAAGAAAATATGTAAACAAAATTAATAAATAGAAGCTTTTAAGAGAAATGTAACATTCTATTGCAGGCAAACTATGGCCTCTAGGAAACAATCCAAACAATCATCCATTAGGTGTTATCTTCACTTATTGCAGGGAATGAGGGTAGCCAGAGCATTTTGACACCAAGGTGACAAAGGGCAAAATTTAAAGACTAAAGATGGTTTTGGCCCCCGGGCCATAGTTTGCCCTTGTCTGTAGAGGATGCACTGCATTAGCCTTGCCAATACAAGTATATGGGAAATATTGTGTAGTGCTAAAAAAACAAAAACAGTATTGTATCTTGCTGGGTGTAGTGAAGTGGTAGAACATGTTTCCTATCTATTGTGCACTAAGGCATAGGGCATTGCGTTGTCGCATTGTTTAAAAAGTGTCTTAGTTACATTTTAAAAGCTAAATAAAAATGGAAATGAAAAAACAACACATTTTGTATAAACATCTCTGCTCATCCGTATTGCCCTGATCACTGTGCATTCATGCCTTCTAACCCTATCCTCATGAAAGATCCATTAGCTTTTGTACGTATGTGATGCTTAGATGCCAGCCTACTAAATTGTCCTCTAGAAGGTAAGTGCACACAGGGAGTGGGGAAGACACTCTTCTACAGCGGTGTTAAACCCCTGCTTAGTGGAAAATCATTACCTTCCGCTCCAAAGTCCCCCCTTTCACAGACTTCTTGTTATTTTTCTGCCTTAAACATCCATTAGTTTAATGCCAATATTAAAGTTACTCTTTCGCTTGTTTTTTTTCACTAAATAAACACATAGATGAATGATATGGGAAAAAATCAAATATAAAATGTCATAGCAGTTCATAATGTACTCATTTTAATGTCAAATGTAAAGTTCAGAAACGGTCACCTGCAGAATATGTCATCACTTATAATAATGATGACTAGATATTTAGAAGAGGTGCAATGATCCTCAAGACATCTGCATTTCTCGCGTGGTTCAGTAGCTGTTCAGCCGTGAAAAATGCTTTATGGGTGAACAGGTTCTGAAATGTCTGTGTGGTCATATTAGAAGTACACGCTTTACAAGCAAAGCAAATAGTTTACTGGGAGAAAAGAAGATGCTGGTTCCAAAAATACCACACTATGGTCTGGGCAGAGTTCCTGTTCCTAAGGGCTCATCCCCACCATAACACGCACTATGCATACATAACACATGATCTTAATGCATGCATGTATTTGTTTCTGCATTTTTATACAGTTGTTTTTTCTTACTTATTGTTTTTTCTTGCTGTTCTATTTAACCATGGATAGAGCAAGGTTGAAATACAGTTCCAACACAATAACAAGCCAATTCTATATAACAAGCAATGTTCGTGTGGACTTGATATATAAAATGCGTGCAAGGAGAAGATATGATTCCCTGCCAGTCTCACCCCTCCAACACCCTCATGGGATTGTTTAAGGGGCCCCGAAGTAAAGATGAATTATTATTTAGTATATTTGCAACTAAGTATAAAGTTCAATTTAAATGCAGATTTGTTTAGAGGTGGGAGGGGGTTTAATAGGAAAGGCTTTGTATTATTGGATGAGGTGTTAATACATTGCACCTTTACCACACATCTAGTCCAATATTGTGCAGACGTTGCTGTGAACAAACCCTTTAAGTGAAGGCTTCCCGAATCCCAAAATGGAAGATAAAATCCGAAGAATTGGAATTCAAGACTACTGAAGGGGGGGGGGGGCATTGGCGTGCAACTTTCCCAACATGCTGTGGTAAAACACAACTATGTCTTCAACTGGAAGCCAGGAAGAGGGAAGTATTTTTCTTTTTTTTCTACGGTTTCAGGTGTAAACTACCTCCTAAGGCTACTTAAAGCAGACCTACCACCTGGTAGGTCACTCAGCAGTATTGGCTGCAGCTCAGCCGATACTGCTGAGATCCGCAATAGTAAATAAAAAACTTTTTCTCACAGCAGGAGTGCGCCCCTCCCACTGTCTTACGGGATATTGGATCCCATGTAGGAACAAGACGGCCTGGTCTCGTCTCGCGAAACTTGTGCTATCAGTCTCTTGTGCTATAAAAGTGTCTCTCCCGTCTAGAGACACATCTCATCATGAAGCAGCCCAGCCAATTCCTCCCTCCACACTCCACCCACGGAGCTCTCCAGCTCCGACAGAAAGGGAAACAGCCTAGTCTCTGTAGGAGAGGGAGGGGCAGTGATGGCGGAAGCAGCTTCACTTCTCCAGGATCTAAGATGCTGGCATCAGAAATATACATGAAGAAGGAAAGTATGTTTTGGGGTTTTCCTTGTGTAGCAGTTTCCAGCATCTGAACTGCTGACAGGTGAGTATTGTGTCTTTCTATTGTATGTGTGGTTTTTATAGTTTGTGTTTAAAACCACTTTAACCCCCTGCCGTTCCTGACGGTCCCAGCGCTGACCTGTCAGAACAGCAGTGGATGAGCTGGGTTGACCAGGCAGAGATCGGAGCCACAGTAGAGCAAACTCACTGCTCCAAGTGTCTCCGATTTAATAAGGCCGCTGCAGGAGAGTGGATCACCTTCTCCCCCCCCCCCCCCCCCCCCCCCCCCCCCCCCCCATGCTATGTAACCTGGCACATCTGCAGCGCCATATAGTGGTTGCAATGCTAATTTAACAGATAAAGTGAATTATTTAAATCTTCATTATCTGATATTGTGAGTTATTCACAAAGCATCTGAACATGTTATTATATTCAGGATGTCTTTGGGAATTTACAGGCCTACAATGTAAAAAAAAATTTGCGTATAGTGCGCTTTTGGTACAGAAATCTGTGCCTCAGCAGTGCGCTAGGGAGGTTAATAAAGTGAGCCTTCCATTTTTCAGGAAGGTCCCATCTAAAAAGGAGATTTAAAAAGTTTAAGTTTTACTGACCCCAGCAAATTGTAAGGGACCGAAACTTTAATATTTGAAATCTACAGAGGGTAGAGAAGTTCAAAATTAGAAAAGTCATTATTTCAGATTTCCTTTTCTGAAAATTAGGACAAGAAAATTGTTTTAAGTTTGGCTAACAACCTGCTACTTCATGACTGATGGCTTCTTTCCTTAGAAAATAATTACATTTTCAAAGGATGTCATTTTAGTTTAATCTATTTTTAAATGCTGCTGCTAGACTACACTTCAGAACATTGCTATATGAAGTATAGCTGTCTCCTTATGCTGCAGTTAACCTAAAATCCTTCCAGTCTATGTATTTGTATCCATATAGCAATTGTTTTGGCAGTCAGTCAGCTCTGTATCTAGTAAATCATCGAGGACGGATCAATGAATACTGCAGGTTTACGTCATTGCCTGTAGGATTTGGTCTCCACAGCTACTACTTTTCTTCTGTGTATGAACCCAGGAACAAAAAAATGGAACAAATAAACAATACAGATTTAAGTAAACTTACATTTTATAAAAAATAAAATGACCACAGGGCATAGCTGTCAATTTCACTGGCCCGGAAATCAGGATGTGACGTCACTTCCTGTTTTGGTCAGAATCTTCCGCGTTCCAGGTGTCAGAAGTGATGCCACTGACGTCACTTCCGGTATCGGGAGATTATAGTCCCCTCCCTTCTATTTAGCTCATGCCTAACTTAGGAGGGAGAGGGCGTTACTCTCCCTAGTAATGTCTCACCCCGCACATCATCTGTACAAGCGGGGTGGGAACTTAGGAGGGAGAGTAAAGCCTCCTCCCTCCTTCCTCTGCCCGATTTCAAATTCCCAGGAAAAATCCGGGATT
Organism: Ptychadena robeensis; assembly: GCA_036250615.1. Classification (NCBI taxonomy): domain Eukaryota; kingdom Metazoa; phylum Chordata; class Amphibia; order Anura; family Ptychadenidae; genus Ptychadena; species Ptychadena robeensis. The sequence continues at coordinate 65,029,369 of CM070035.1, read as the reverse complement.
TTGTGAAATCGCTATTTTGCCGGGAAAGCCACATAAAAAATTTTACTTTCCTAGCCAAAACGGGAGGGTTGACAGGTATGCCACAGGGAAATATATTAACTAAAGTCTATCTTCTAATATAATGTGGTAAGTTGATGGTACTACATCTGAGATGCTGGTGGGAATAAGTAGAAGCATCTTAATTAAAAGGTTCACTTTCAAGCAGATCATTTCCAGGCAGCTGTACCTTAGTTTAGGATTTATGTATACAAATTAGACTGATGGAAAGATTGTAGTGTTATCCATGCTACATTATAAAGTAGATCATTTGGGACCTACTGTTGGCTGTTGCCGAGAGTGATGACTCAATAAACCCTATCTGCAAACCTTGACATGTACAGAAAGTAAATGAAAATACAGAATCATTTCATAATCAGTTGTAAGAGAAATAATAACAAAGCAAATTGAATAATAAGAACATACATGATATGTACATGTATATTAGGTAGCTGTACTAGAGCTCCAAATAAGATGGATGTTCAGAAAAAAGGGGGGTTAGAACTAATTTAGGAGCGGCCAGAGATTAGTGGTTTATTAGCAGAGATGGTAAAACAATTTTGACTTTGTAAGTTGAATTGAACTCCATAGTCTATATAAAGAGAGTAAACTATATAAGTTGATTGCAAACCCCTGAACATGGTATCATCAACTAAATTACTGAAGTTTAGTGACAAGGCTTTGTAATTAACTCACAACAATGGATGAACTGGTTAAATAAAATAAAAAAAACAATTGACCATATTTATTAATAAGTAGAGTCCACTAATGGGATATGGGTTGGTGTTACTTACTTATTAGCTGCTGGTCTATTATTCCAGAAGTGTAAGGCTACATTTACATGGGCAGTTTTTAACCTCCAAGTAAACGTGTACAAATTGCAATAACTGGTGGACGTCTTTTCCACACGGCTGTGCGAACACCCGGTCATTTTCTTTCAGTCCGCAGCAGCCCAGGAAATTTAGCCTAAAGTCTATGGAGAAATTTGTGACAATGTCTCTATTCAGTGTAGGTGGTACTGGTTACATTCAGATAGCCTCTAGATTACCCAGATATGGTCTCTCTGTGTTAAGGATTACATTACTTTAGGGTTCCCATGAAAGAAAAGGCTAGTAGAGGGGCCAGTTTGTTATTAAAACCAATATATTTGATAGTAGGAAGTCATGAAAGAACGGGTAAGTCCCCTGACCACCAAAAACTACAATCCAGATTTAGAAACCAAAGGAACAGATAGGGAGCCTGAACTAGGACTCTATCTGAGTTCTGTACTGCACCCAATGGCGCTTTTACATAGGGACAATATGGGCAGTTGCACAGGGCGGCATCACAGGGGGATGCCTTTTCCCCAAGTGCGCCCGCCTATCAAACGTGTGGCCACCCGGGAGCAAGTGCTGGTGAGTCAAGAGTCTGTAAGGGCCTGTCCCAATTGAGCGATCACCGGATGATGATCGTGGATGATCTATGCCATGCATTTGATGGGGCTTTTTCCCACATCCGCGAATCAGACGGTCAGGGCTGTGGGTGGTTGGGACCTATTGCAATGGGATCAAAAAACGTGAGTCACGTCCATTCATTCCCTATGGGTGCGGTTTCGCGCAGTTGGATATGATTTGAATGTCCCACCAACTAAAAATTGCTTCCTAAATTGCGTGTGATCACTACGCAAATTGCCCACCCGCGATTTAAATCGCATTGCACAGTGGGAGATCGCGGAAGTGGGGACAAGCCCTGGGTCTGTGATTCACGGGCACCAATCTCCCTAGGACCGCCCCTGACTGCAGTGTACTGAGTTCTTAGTTTGAAACTGCTTGCTTATAAGCTAAATGGTATGTTAAGTGTCCCTAAGAGAAAATATATATTTACCTTTCAGTACCAAGAAAGGATAAATGCTGCAAGTTAGTTGAGGTTTCTGAATTACATTTTCTAATTATGAACAGTAAACATACCGTACTTTTATCTATACTAATGAGCAGTGAATGGGTCATAGTTGCTTCTGAAGGTTTGCCTCATGACATATTCCCTTTAATAAAATTAGTAGCACATGCTACTATAATGTCTATAGCCAGAGACTGGAATTATGGCTTAATAAACATTGGTATAATGGTAGTTCAAATGCCAGCAACTGTAACACACTGAACACATAGACAATACAGCTGCAAATTGTTCAGGGAGACTGCACACACAATACTTTAGCTAAACATGCCATGTATTATTATAAGATCAATAAATTGCAGTGTTGTTTTCGGGTCATGTAAAGTAATCTTAAAACGATTACCTTTGCATGGGCCACAATATAAATCTATTTAGTAAAGAACTGAACCTTCTACTATGAAATGTACTATAATTGGACTATTTAATCCTCCCAATGAAGTTTAATTAACATATAATTAAGATAAAGAGATGTGCCTGAATGGTGATGTAAAATTATTTTACTAATTCACGTAGATGGCCATGAAAACATATCATGCATATTGAAGCCAAAAATGACAGAAGTATTATTTTACAGAACTAAAAGCTAACCTACATTGCTTTATACGTATCACCATGATGTAAGGAGTGTGCGTGGGATAAACAAATATTTTGATGTATCAAGCTTCAAAAATATGGTAGATTCTGCTGCAGATGGACCTTCTGATTGAGCCTCCGATTAGCTGTCTCCATCCACATGTCACCAGCTGGTTTTGGGTCAAATGTAACTCTCACAGTACAACAAGTTTGACCCCCAAGATCTCATACCTCAGTAGTCTGACCCTGAGATTTTCTGGCTTAGACTACCTGCAGCCCAAATGTCAGCCTTTTATAGTCATATTGTCCAGCTGTCACACAGTGCTTTTCTCTTAAAAGAGTTTTTTAATATTTATTTACAGTCCTAATTTCACACCCCTAACTGCAACCATTCACATTTATTCATTTTTCCCTGCAGTTATCCAAGTGACATAAATTGTATACGTTTAACATTTATCTGCTGCCGCCCAAACACGGAGGGCCTCCAAGTTGTAAGTACACATATGAGCTTTGTAACAATAATGCAGGTACGCATAGCTAGTTTTTGAACCCTTTTGAGTACCAGAGTACCACTTATGTGCACCCCTGTATATACTCCACATTCCTTATTTACTGGGTTACTGAGTTTTAGGATACAAGAGAATAAATGCTATCTATATGTTTTAACTTATCGTATATATACTTAAAGAAATTTATACAACATTGCCTAAATAAAGTCATGCAAAACCTGTGCAATAAACACTGATGTGATGTGAGGTTAAGGTTCAACTGGACTAGATTGTTATCATCAGGGAAATTCTCTTGTCTGCACAGCCTCCTGACCTACAATTTTGGCCGAGCATTCATTAGAATGAAATTATTGGCCAGGTTGGACTATGCCAGATAATTGCTATTGTTTTCCCTATGTGATAAGCCAAAACCAGAGTGTCTATTGCAGAGCCCAAGTTACAGATCATTTGACAGCAATAACCTCTGTAAAGTCTGCATGGAGCTTAAAGTGAATCTCACAGTTTTTGTTTTAATGGTTATTGTTTCGGTCAATAATTGGCAACACAATGGCTCTGAAAGAAAAACAAGGCACTTTGCTTAATTCTGCTTTCATCTTGTCCAGGTCAACTTACAATAATGTCTGTTGAGATCACTTTTAACTTAAGCTGGCCATATACAGTTCGATTTTATGTACAATCGATGTTAGATTAGATTTTGGCGTTTGATGGATTAATCGAAAATCGATCATCATTTAATCTATGTTAAACCACATAGAGAGTACGATTATTGAGCAATTTCGACTGTAAAGTTCATTGAAGTAATCTGAAATCATCGATTGAATTCATCTAACAATTTTAGTTTCAATCGGAAGTGATGTGTTAAAGGGGAGTAGCCACACACATCGAGAATCATTGACTCGACCCAAAAAAACCTGCAAGGAATGTAGTTCGATCATTGTACAATCAACCAAAATTTTACAAGTTGTATGAGCGTATGAGGAAACTTTAACTGCAAGCTTATACAAATTTTAGGAACAGGAAAATATAATAATGTATGCTTGAAAGCTAACTTAAGATAGTTTTACAATTGGCGATGAGTGCACAACCCCGGTACAATCAATCACCCCCTAATATTCACCATTTATCATTGTTACCAAAATGTATCGTTGACCAGCACGATCAATGAATAGCACAGAGCACTACTTAAAAACCACTCCTGCTGTATGCCCACTAACAGTTTAAGTTTAGCAATACTGGGTAAATTAAAGTAGAGTAAAGAAAAAATATAAGTAAGAAAGGAAGTAAAGTGTGGGTAATAACTGAGGTAAGGGAGAACAAACGTAATATATGGGATAGAAACATTTTAGTCCAGTAAAAGAAGGCTAAGTGCGTAATATGAGAAAACATGAAGGCAAAATGTCTTGTACAAAAGCTGGACAGGAATATTGAGATGGTTAGTGTTTGTTCAATGGAAAGGAGAAAAAAGAAAGCTCTAAAGAGACAACGAGGTAAAAGGAGAACAAGGGGTGATCCTTGTATGATATCTTTGGAGGATATGCAAACAGATCTGAGGCCCACTGATCTGTAGAAGAGAAAAATTACTGACAAGATGTGATAAAGAGAGGTGCCCCCTGCATTTTAGTACCACAAAAGTAAAGGCAAAATGACAGAGGAGATATGTCCCTAAAGTAGGGCAAAGTTTTCATCCAGATATTAAGCTGGGAATAGACGGTATGATGTACCCTATATTCCTTGTCCGATCCTATGCAGTAGCAGGCAGCATGATGATGTCATCACGCCCGCCCGCTAGTGCCGAGATTCGGAAGGCACTCTGCTTCTGCAGCTCATTATTTCGGCTGGGGGCAGCCGTCCCCAGCTGAACTAATGGGATCGGACTAAAATTATCCGTCCTGACGGATCTCTGTGTGATCCGACAGGACGGCTGATTTCAGTCCGATCCCCGTCAGTTGCAGCCTCCAACTCCTACACGACCCGATCCTTAAGGGATGCGGGAGCGCGCACGACATCCGATCGGGGATCGGATCATGCAGGAATTGGACCGTGTATGCCCAGCTTAAGCCACTTGAAGACTTTCTTGTTTGCTGCTTTTACATTTTGTTACATTTTAAATGTTTTTGTATATTTTTGGATTTCAGTTCTTCAAGATGGCAATACAACAATTAATGCCAAATTCTTTATACAAAAAAAACATACAGAACTTAATCTACAGATTCTGAAAGCACCTTCAAATACAAATAGTGTAGTATTGCAGAAGAGAAGCCAAGTTCTCCCACTTAAAAAGATGAGAGAGGCGTGTCATTTCCATCATAGGTCACCTCAACTATGAGAGACAGAATGTGTGGAAAGAATTCAGGAAATCACATTGTAGGATTTCGAATGAATTAATTGGTAAACACGTACCGAGTGGGGGCCGACAGAGCAGGTCCGATCAGCTTTGGAAAGCAACGTGATAACGTCATCACACTGCAGTCCTGAGCTGACAGGATAGGCCGGCACACAAACGGTTAGCTTCAATGAAGATGCCGGTCCGCAATAGTAAGTCTATCCTCCTAATACACTGAGTTCACTGACTCAGCCCTTATTGTATATCACCTCATACTGCTCCTCACTGCTGGTCTTTGTGTCTAACCCAATATATTTGTCTTTTTCCCCTTTTTTTCCCTACCCCATTCCTTGTTTTTTTGGGCAAACTCTCTCATTGAAGATAAAAAAAAAATAATCTAGCCAATCATCCAAGTTTATGGAATGCTGCTTGAAGATTTTACTATGATTTGTAAGGTGCCCTGGAAAACTCTATTTTGTCTATTGCTTAATACAAGCCCCAGGTCCACTATGTGTGGCTTCATCTACAAAATTTTGAATTTAAAGTATATGTATTGTTGAGTATAGCTGACCGTAGTGAAGTTCGTTCATGTTTTAATGCATTATGCTACATAGAGCACTGAAGTGATTCAATAAAGATTTTATGAGACTTTCTGCTCAGCAGTCACACTGTTGGAATTCTGCCACTATGGAGGAAAACTACAATTGTGCCGGCCAGCTCCTCTTTTCGCACGGTGGCTGAGAGCCTCACGCTGGGTCTTTTCACACCTTCATGGATCACAGAAACACTGAGCGCTGTACTTCATGTCACATACAAACAGGTGCAAAGCAGAAAAGCAGCAGTGGCTTCTAGAAGGTATAATCATCTTTGCGGCAAGGCAATCAAAGCCTAGGGTATTCTTGTGAAAGTAGCCATGGAAAGCCGCCAGCACACCGATTTCTCTTATGACAGTCGAGCCCTTTTATGAACATATTAAAGCCACAGTCCATGACAATCTGCTAAAACTGCTGACCTCAACATAACTAACTGAACCTGGGAAAATACTATCTATAGTAAGAGACACGTTTCAGCTTTTTCAGCTTGTCCCTGGAGAAGACATGCAGTTATTATTTATCTGCCAGAAGCTATGATACACTTTTATGATATACCGCAACTACAAGCAAGCTGACAATGAAAAATAATTGTTCTCTTTTACACAGTTTTGGAACATATCCCAAATGACCTACCTAAATCATATATTAAAAACTAACATGAAGACTGAAGGTAAACATACTGGTTTGTGATAGACCATTATTAAGTCATGAAAGCTAACCCTCTATACCAACTTTGCCTATTATTCAAGCTCGTTTGAGGTTGTTAATTGGATTTAAGGATTAGATCCAAAAATTGATTTGAGGAGATTTAAAAAACAACACCAAACAATGAAGATCCCAATTTATTTAATATAATCACTGTATGTCTATATTAGCCTCCTAAATTCTCAAGCCAGCACTGGGAGTCAATGACAAAAAGGTGAGCATGGCATGAGAAGAGGAATTATATCATTAGTGTCCTGCTGCCTATTCAGTGTCCAATTAAATGTTTTATTAATGTATACAAAAAACAAAAATATCACCTTACAACCTTGAATCTCATTTAGACATAATGCAACAAACTTTGCACACTGGCATTGTTGGATTTTATGGCATTCTGATTTGCAAATCCAAATTCATTTTGAGGTGACTTGAGCTGGTGACCATCAATGAACATCAATTTTTAGGTCTCTGGCTACGCCACTATAAAAGGTACTGGTACACAGTCAATTTAGAGTTTAATTCCCAAATGTTTGATTGCCATGAGCGTTTGTGGTGATTGATCGTTAAAGAATCGAAGGCTGTCCACCTGAAGGGATGCGACATGTTGGTAAATTCCATTAATCGCCGTTGGGTAAGTCCTAATCAATCCCCATTACTTAAGACATTCTGAGAGATGTCCTTAAGCCACTCCTTTGTTGTACTTTTTGCACTGTTTGGGTCCCCTGCATTATTGGAAGGTATATCTCTGGCCCTGGTGCATGATGATGCCACCACCATGCTTAACTGGTAGTATGGTTTTGGGCAGGTTATAAGAAGTGCCTGGTTTCCTCCATCAGAAGTTTTAGAATGGAGGTTAAACTTTGATTAATCAAGCCAGTAAATCTTGTTGCTCTGTTAAGCCCTCCATACACCTTTAGATCCCTCTATACAATCTCCTTTAGATCAACCAACAATTATGTAGTATAGTGGCCTCCCTGATAGAATACATAGTGATTGGAAGGTTTAGAAAGGTCCTCATATTAAATGGTTTTGGTAGAAGAAAAGTGGATTGTACAGAAATTGTATAGTAAGATTGTAAGGTGTATGGGGAGGGGGAGGGGGCTTTAAGGATAGCCTAAAATAAATAGAAGGCACATGAAATATATTTTCAGGGTTGCTGCAAAAGGTCGGGAACTTATGTAAATGTGATATTTAACTTGTTTTTACTTTTTAATAACTTCACAGTCTTAAAAATGTCTAAAACTCTATGAATTTCCAGTGACATTTTGTATAATTATATATCCCCAACATTGTAAAAAGCGTGTGAGGAGTTCGCCATGAACTGAGTTTAGATAAGATTTTAGTCCCAGTAGGGTTAATGGTCAGGTGTGCTATTACTTTTTTCCAATGTACTGTAATGTACTGTCAAAGTTACAATATTGGCGTTGGAAAAAAAACGAAACTACCGTACATTTATTAACTATAGAGAAGAGAACCAAACAATCAACCAAACTTACACTGAGCACACTTATAAATAAAATACCTAAGTGGAGTTAACAGACATTATTTAAACGTGATTGAGAATGGGGGCAAAGGGTCATGTGGCTTTCTCGGCCAGGTCTGACACATGTCAATGGAAATTATGCATTAACCAAAAACATGTTAGTTTAAAATACACAAAATGGTTTGACCTGATTAGGCTTTCAAAATGGTTTGTTTAACTTTTAAAGATTAACTATTTAAGCTTGTCATAGAAAAAATGTTCCTGTCCTGTTTTTTTGTAAAGCTTAAGCTGGGCATAAACGGGTCGTTTTCCCGTCGACTGCTTAGCCGACCGACTGGCCTTTGTGTGCCGGCCATTTCTTCAGATGGCGACTGCCCATTCCAAACTAATGGGATTGGCCGGGAATATACCGGCAAGTCGGACCCCCATGCGATCCGACATGCGGCAGATTCCTGGTCAATCTGACAAGGTGGGCGCACCCGATTTTCTGCCGACCGCTTGGCGGGAACATGCACAGCGGTTGATCGGCTGAAGAATCGGGCAGGAATCTGCCCATCTATGCCCAGCTTTAGTCTGTCCATTTATCTTTACATCAACCAACAATGAAAATAATTGCCTCATTTTACATAGTTTTGGTAAAACTAAAGTTAATTGCACACAAAGTAAGATCATAAAATACATTTGTTTTTTTTACATTTGCTACATAAAAAAAACAGGGGCATGTTGGATATATTATGACAACAAACTGCATGAATTTTAGTGGGGGCAATATCAGTAAACATACATGTGAAATTTAGGTAATTTATGGGAGACGTAAGTACTTGTGCTTTAAGCATCTTCTCAATAATGTTTATTTTGTTGTCACCATTATCCATTTATAACACATTCTTCAGTGAAGGCTGAACCATTTTTTTCCAGGATGGAAGCCAATAGAGGATAACTGAGCTGGGCTTTAACATTACAGTTGCAGGCACTTTGTAGGATTTACTGTATACCCTACTGTACCTAGGCAGGACCAAACAATGAGAATTCTTTTTTTTTTATTAACCAATATATTAATTTAAATGAATGTTTACAAAACAGAAGAACTACAAAAATTTGTGCACGACAAGATACACTAGAAGATAAGATGCACAACTGTATATAGACTGTACAGGTCAGGTGCTACCTAAGTGTTAAGCCCCCCCTATACACCTTTAGATCACTCCATACAATTTCCATTAGATCTACCAACAACTATGTAGTGCCGGGTCCCCCCTGATAGAATACATAGTCATTAGAAGGTTAAGAAAGGTCCTCATATTAAATGGGTTCAGTAGAACAAAAGTGGATTGTACAGGTAAGGTATGGTAAGATTGTAAGGTGTTGGGGACCTTTACGCCTCCCTGCTCTGCTTACTTCCTACTCTCCTCATAGCATATTACCATTCTCTTTTTTTATCATAAAAATGTAATTTATTTACAAACTTGAAGAGACATATTTTAAAAATAACATAATGGAGCTTCATTTTTAATAATCACTCACGTTGTTGATTTTAATTGGAAGTAGCTAAAGTAATTTCCCATCAATTAGCCAGTAGTCTACATCCAAGCATTTCAACATCTTAAGTTGATATGTTAACGCCAAGTCAATGATTAAGTAAAGCAAAAAAGCCAGATATTTAGTAAATAACAATAACAAGGTATTTATAGCTGTAAAGGTAATTCAGGAATCCATCTGCATAGCAACACAAAGATATTTTTCAAATCCTTTTTCAAATGTGAGCAAAAACCAACCTTGAGCTTAATTCATTCAGCAGACTAAATGTCACCCTATGGGAGATAATGCTCATACTGCGTGTTTCATAAAATGATAAGATGAGGTCTCAGCAGGACTGAATTTACAAATGGACAGGGGTGACATTGCCTAAAAGGGAAACATTTCAGAGGTCCTCTATTCTGTCTGTGTTCAAAGTAAACGTTTCAGTTTTCAAAATGTGCTGAACCTAATCTGCTAGCATTAACAAATCCAGACACCCTTAAGCTAGCCATAGACAGTCGGATTCCATGGCCGATCGATCACTTATCTGATCGATTCCGGCGATCTCAGCGGGAATCGGAGGGCCAATTAAGTGTGTCCGATCGCTGCATACCACCTTGTCCCACGGATTCCTGGACGATTCCGTGTCCGATCGCTTACTCCCCGAATGGCAACTCCCCCTGATGTGTGCAGAATCGGATCAGAAAGACCAACATGTTGGTTCTCTATTGGATCCGATTCTGGGCCCCCGAACGATCGGACGTGATCGAACGGACAGGGTGGGCTTCACGCGATTCCGGCACGATCGTTTCGCGTGCACGCGCCCGGAATCGATTGTCCCGGAATCCGCTGGGAATCTGACACGTGTATGGGGGCCTTTAGCTACCTGCATATAGAAGAGTGAAAGCCGAGAAAGAACAAGTGGCCTATTAAGTTTGCTCTTTTCTTTATTACTTGTATTTTATTTAAGTATATCTTACGCCTGTCCAAAGCATTTTTAATGCATTGACTGTTAACCGATTCACTACCTCTGCTGGAAGTCTTTTCTAAGCATCAACTACTATTATAAATGAGGTCTCACTAAAGATCTTTATAGTGGGATCAGTTATGCAAACTACAATCTTACTTGCTTACTTTGCAATCATTATTCAATACTGTAGCGCATACGTAAACCCCATATTGCATTAGCAATTTGGATCACCTATAACCTGTTCTTAGCTGCCTCAAATGTACCTCAACATCTTCACTGAAATGCAAATAAATAAAATGATGAAATGCAAGCTAAAGCAAAAAATGTGTAGCATACTATAAGGTTTTTTTTTCAAATTAAGGCCTAACAATGGCTCCAGTAATCTTATACTTGCCTGTACAGAGGATTGTTTATTAAAGTAGCTCGAGATATTTACCAAGAAAAGAAATAAAGATATCCTATGTTTCATTTTGAATAATATCAATATTCGATTAATATGAATTCATTTTTAATTGATCAAATTATTTAAATAATGCTGCCTGAGAAATAGAAGGAAAGCTTTCATTTATATGGGGTAGATCATAGGTTTCAAACTCTGACCCGGGGGCCAAGTTTAGATCACTGAGCAAATACTTTTGGCCTGTGGCAGATCTACTAGGTCTACATTTTTGCCATCCTTCCACTCAAGTTGGAGGGAAGGTGAGTACAGCTGGTAAGGGGGGCTGCAGGAAAGGCAGAGCTGGAGGGGTACCAGGATTGGTCTGGGGTAAGGCGAGGTACACAAACTATACACACAGCGACAGGGTGGATATGATTCAAATCAAACTAATTTAAAACATGATTTAAATAACAATTTAAACCATTAGTTTTCTGTTGTACTTAGGAAGGAGAAAAATAATCATTACCTTAATAAAAACAATTTAACAAAAATAGATTTATTCAACTGAATGCCCCTCCCTCCTCACACTTAGTTTCACATTCTTCTTGTGCAGATAAATTCCACTCCAAACATTCAGAAAAATATTGTTTCTATTCTATTCACTATGAACTGTGCATTTGCATGCTAACCACATTGACCATTGCTAATATTTGTAAATGATAAGCCATAGGTAAGGGATGCGTATTGAGCATTATTCAATAAATAAAAAAATGCAGACAGTAGTGGAAGTAAGTAAGTGGAAGTAAGAGAACACCTACAGCAATGTGAGGCTTAGGACGCAACAGAATCCTGATTTATTCCTAATGTTTTGACGACCTCCAATTGTGGTTCTTATAAATATGAATAACAATAGAGCAGCATTACATCTTCTCTTTGCTGGCTTAGGTTAGCATGCATTAACAGTTTTTAACCACCAAAATAGCCACTTAGATATTGCCATTTCTTTTGAATCTTGTGTGTTTACTGTCATTGTGAATGTAAACAAGATGAAAAAATAAGCAACTTTGGCAAGCCACTTAGGATGCCGTTTTTTGGAGAGAGACCTAAACACTCGGAACACTGCTTTCATTTGTACTTTTCATAAAGTTGAGCTGTCGCATTCCTCCCCTTAATATGCAGATTCCAGGTAAGTGCACAGTAACAGGTACTCCCCTTGGGAGGTGGACAGGGTTTAAACAAAGTAGATCAATGTTGGGCAACTGAGTTGACATGGAGTGCCACAAGTGCAGTCCTCGGCATCACTTAAGGGCCGCACATGACATTTTCAATTTATACTGACTTGTATAAGCATTTTAGGGGTCCCAAGTGGAGGACCGAGGAGGTTGCATGCGGCCGCAGGTTGGGCACTTGGGTTTTAGATCATAGCAAATAAGAAGGCTCCCCCCTAAGACAGCATACCCAAACTAAAATGATTCACAATAAAAAAAAATTATCTAGACATCTAAGCCTTGTAACCTACATTAAAATACAGTGATCATCTGCACTGCAGGACTAGGAGAGAGGTGAAGCGCTGTATATCAATCAGTACCTATGGGTCTGGATAGTATTGTAAATACGACAATAGGGTGCCTGCGGACAGGAAGAGAGAAAGACTGTGTTGTCTGCCAGCTGTGTCTAGATTACAAGAGAACAAAATTACAAATCATTTTTCAAAAGAGACTGTAAACACTAATAAATTACAACTATTAAAAAATTTGAATAATCTAATTCTCCGTATTCATCCAACATCAGGCTCTCTGCAATAATCCATTACCGCTTAGTATGTTCAGCTTCAACGTCTTGCTTCATGCTGTAACCACGAGCTAAACAAGAAAATCACTGATATCAGTCAGTCCCTCCGGTGTTTTATCTGTCGTCCTCCAACATCAAGTAATATAATGAGATTACACTCATTCAATCAAAACTCAGGGATATGAACAAAACACTGTGTTTTCTTTCCTTGGTTTCACTTCTAGATGAGCAAAGAATATCAAGGGAACAGTAAAGACACAATTCAGAAAATAGGATTTCTCACCTGTAGGAAAAAGCCATGCCTTATAAACTACATATAAAATATTTTAACACCTTACTGGCACCTACAACAATATTGTGCACATGTAATCTCAATGTACTATAAGATGTATGTAACCACTGATCTGCATAGGGAAGTGTTCAGCTTTTCTAAGTTAATGTAAAATTGTATTGTAATGGTACTGTATTTGGGAACCAAAAGGAACTTCTTTTTCTTTCAATATGATAGGCTTGGGCTCAAAGTAAAAACATTGTGGTTGCCTCCCCCATAGAGTACTTTCTTTTAAATCACTCCACATCTCCTGCCCCACCATAAATATACCCCAAAATGGCTTCTCCGCGACAGTCGAATGTGGATGGTTTGTACCACTACAGTGTTATAGATTTACAGACAATCTTATATTATTTTAAAGCGGGTTACCACCAACCAAAAATGACATGAACGTTGGAAATACATGTCCGATCACGTCTCAATTGATTTTATGTTCGATTGCGATCACTTGTGGTTGATCAAACCAGTGGGCAAGAATCGATTCCCATTTGATCAACTTTAAAAGAGCGATTTTTTGGGTCGACCGAAGAGACTATGGACCTGTGTATGGCTACCCTTAGATTTGCTCCTTCTTTTTATCATTTTAAATTACCCCTGAAAATAACTATTTTTGGAGTTCCTTTTATCCCTGAGATCACTGGCTAGTCACAGTTTCATCTACCCTACCTATTGTATACTTAAGCTAGCCATACACGGGTCAATGATATTGCGATTAGATCTTTAGATTTTCTTTCAATGTTGATTTGATTTTCTTTCGATCGTCGATTCGATAAAAAATTTTGTTCGATATCGATCTCTTTTGGTTGATTGTACCAGAAATTCCTGTGTGGTCTTCTAAAAAAATTTAGCATTTTAACCTCCCTAGCGCACTGCTGAAGTCCAGATTTCTGTACCAAAAGTGCACCATAG
>CM070035.1:64984640-64996747 GCA_036250615.1 Ptychadena robeensis | reverse complement strand
TAATAAAAGTATTCCTCAAAAATACCACTTGCCTAATAATTCTGCACTCCCTGTAGGTTGGCACAATATTCCGTAAGTACAAGTTAATAGTAATACTATAGCTTCATATACAAAACTGTTGTTCAAACCTACAGCATACTTCAAGAATTCTTACATAAAACCCATCCTCACAAGCACAATATACACACAACTACAAGGTAGAAACGAGCATACACGTTTATTATACTGAACGCAGTTGGATGTGTCTTTGCTATTCTACAAACCTTTCACAAACAAGAAGATATTTTTGCCATAATAATTAGCCCTCTCCACCCTGGATCTTCTTCCAGATACACAGTGACTATGTCAATGGGTCAACAATGAGGCATGTTATGAAAATGGGAATGTTTTATTTAAAAAAACGTTAATGGTGGGGAGGGAGGGGCACTAAACATGGCAAAGATTAGCAGACTTGAATTTAAATAATAAATATTTAGTTTATATTTAAAAAAAGATGTAGAACAACTGTATAGACTGAGTGGGGGACATGTAGGCTATGAATGATACTAATTTATGGCTGACCATAGATCATATAAAAACCAGCCTGATGATCCTACTAAATGTTCTCTGAACTGGCTACATGCTTGTCTAATGTTGGAGCCAGAGCTGCCATTGGGCATTCAGCATTCACATACTAAAGATAAAGGATAGTGTTATGGGAGGATGCTTGAAGTATTATAAATCCTTTGTCACTGATTATTTGTAAACAACTGCTAAATGTAATGTTATTTAGACTAGTGTTTACAAACTAAGAGGAAGACATGGACGTGTATCATGGGCCATAGAAGGAACACTACGGATGTTAATATAAATCCAGCAGTTTGCTCAACTTGGCATGAAGCATGAAGAGTTCTTCCAGACTGAACTGACTGAAAAGCACACAGATACGTCTCTCTCTGCAAAGCCTACGTATTCAGCAACGTTCCAGCAGTGAGAAAATGCTGTTTATTCACTTCAAAGCTTAGGTCAGAATTAGCAGCCAGGAGAAAGCTAGCATCGGAGATGGTAATACTATGTACTCATACAATATTCTGTATGATCCCTTATCAAATATACACTCAGCAATACAGATCCTTCACATGGCATGTCAGGGATCCTTCACTTATCAAACTGGATCCTTGACATGGCATGTCAGGGATCCTTCACTTATCAAACTGGATCCTTCACAAGCCATGTCAGGGATCCTTCACTTATCAAACTGGATCCTTCACATGGCATGCCAGAGATCCTTCACTTGGCAAGTCAGGTATACTTCACTTGGTAATGAAGATCCTTCACATTGCATGTCAAAGACCCCTCACTTCATTTAAACTAGATCCTTCCAAATGTATTGTCGGAGATCCTTCACCTGTCATTTAAGATCCTTCACTTGTCAAACCAGATCCTTCATCATGTCATGATTGTTTACTTGGAATTGAATATCCGTCACATGTCCAGCCAGGGATCCCTCAATTGACAATCCAGATCCTTCACATATCATGCTAATGATCCCTCACTTGGTAACCCATATCCTTCACATGTCATGCTAATGATCCCTCACTTGGTAACCCATATCCTTCACATGTCATGTCAAAGATCCTTCAATTGGTAACCCAGATCCTTCACATATCATGACTGGGATCCTTCAATTGGCAATCAATCACATGTCATATCAGAGGAGATGTAAATTCAGATACAATAGCTTTTGGTGACACTAAAACTTGCCATATCAAGTCTTAAACTATCTGAACAGAAATGTCTGTGGTTGGAAAATGCGACAGTAATCTTCAGAATCAGGAAATTATGTGAATTTAATGTTGTCAGTATGTTGTGTAAAGTGTCAGTTCTACATTGATGTATGTAAATGAAGAGCATATAGAAGGCTGAATGATACACAAGGCTACATTTGTACACGGGCTCCTAGTCGGTATATTCAGGAATGTCATATATACAGCAGTACTACCACAACAACGCAAAGTGGCGAACATCACACCAACCCATAAGATTTCATTTCACCATCAGGCAGAGCAGTAAAAGACAATCACAAAGAAGAGATGCAAAATAAAAGCAGACAGAACCAGATGTGAAATAAAGAGTTTACCAAGGAGGTACATAGAATAAAGTTGGCACAGCCATCGCTGCTATGCATCCCACCCTGACATAGCGTAGCATTCACTCCAGACTTCACTTACTAATACAATAAGCAGTCTGCCAGCACTGCATCATACAGGTACAGAGGGAAATGAGGGCCCAGCTTGGGGTACAGACCTGAGCAGACACATCAACTATAAGGTACCTTCACACTCCTCATTCCAGGCTGCCCAGGTGAACTACAATGTCCAGAAATGATCCATCATCGCTTACAAAGCTTTATCCAGCCAGAATGAGAGGTGGGGAACACTGGTGTGTGCAGGATTACACAAGTAGCAGATTGTAGAGGTATTAGTCATTAGAAGTTGTCATGTCATACATAGCACAATATTAATCAGCACTATCATGGGAAGAACACAGCTTATTATAGAAGCAGTCTGATGGAGGAAAAAGTCCCAAATTGCCTAGCAGGCAGTGTCAGTGATAGCAGGCTTGTCACAGATCAGTGGAGATAGGAGGACAGCGAGTGTCAATCAGCACAGCATCGCTGATGTATCATACAGCGATAAATACACAGGGGGTACCACTCACACCGCATGTAAACTTCCCCATCACCACACACATGTATAATGGGGACTGCAGACCCTGGAGGAGTACACAGGACAGACAGATCACAAGTACATCACCTAGAAGATGGGGGGCATCAGATACCCGGGAGGGGGGGACCCCATTCAGGTGGTCACTCACCTGAGATAGCTGCAGTGTGTCCGGCTCAGGGAAGCAGTGCTCCTCTCCTCCATGTCATAGAGATATCAGTGGCAGTCCTGCCTCGGGTCACCCAGACACTTTCCATGACACTTTTCTCTCCCTTGCTTGTCTCTTCTCTGCCCGCTCCTGCAGCACCTCCCCCGATCCCTGGCTACGTCTATCCTGGCATCCCCAGCTTCCCTACAGACGTGCGCGCGCTGTGCGCGTCCTCGCCCGCCACTGGGTGGAGATAGTGTGTGCTCTATGAGAGGAAGGAATGCACACAGTGAAGGGAGGCCACGTGGGCTGTATATACGGGCGGGGGTCATATACATAGTGTACTGGTCAGAGTGTCCAGAGTTATAACCAGGGAAGGTCAGGATATTTCTCTGCCTGTGACCACTGGGACACTATAGTGGGTACAGTATGGTGGTGCTGGGACAGTCATGCCATATTTCCCAGCTCATACTAGAATGGAGCAGGATACACAAACTTCTGGCAAGCTAATTTAAAAGAAGAACATGAATGTGTGATGTCCTGTGGTGTATTTAATGTGTCTAAAGATTATTCGCTGATTGATCGGTAATGCAACTGAAGATCGGCAAGTAAAACTGTGATCGGAAATGATGGAAGTGGGATTAGGCTGCATGGATCAATCGATAGTCTCCAATAACGTCCTTCGATTCGCTCGATCGATGTTACGATTGATCGCACGCTTTCAAAATGCATCGATTTGTGAACCATTGATCATGCTGGTCGATCTTTTTGAAATCTCATGAAAAATCAGTGCAGCATGATGATGCACCCTTTGTGTGCCGGCTGTTAGTTTCAGTGGCCGTTCTCCATTGAAACTAACAGCATTGGCCAGAGATTATTGGACATGTCTCTGGCCAACAGAGCTTTTGAGCGACAGGGATCTGCAGGATCGGAGGGCGATGTTGCCGCCGAGCGCGCACGCACATCGGTCGGCAGCAAAAGTGCGTGTGTGGCGGCTTTAAGAATTAACCTACTTGCAATTTCGCTGGCCAGGAATAAGTGATGTGACGCCACTTCCAGTTTTTGGCTCTTCCGCATTCCAGATGCCGGCAGTGAGGCAACTGACGTCACTTCCTGTATCAGGAGATTAAAGTCCCCTACCTCCTATTTAGTTCCTGCCTAACTTAGGAGGGAGAGGTGTTTTACTCTCTGCACATCATCTACACAAGCAGGAACTTAGAAGGGAGAGTAACGCCCCCTCCCCCGAAATTATCCCTATTTTAAAAAATCCAGGATTAGATCCATAATAATTGTGACTTTCCCAGCCAAAACGGGAGGGTTGACAGGTATGAGTGTAGCTCTGGGTAAATTTGTTTATGAATATTGCTCAACACATCTAGGGTGGCTTACTTGTTCCACGCCACCCACACCATCTGTGTTGGCACCCTTGCCATTTCTTGTAATAACACCAAGGAGGGGGACAATGAATGGCACATAGTAATCAAAGGGGACAATGAATGGCACAGAGTAATCAGAAGGGGACAATGAATGGCACAGAGTAATTAGAAGGTGACAATGATTGGCACAGAGTGACCAGAAGGGGTCAATGGATGGCACAGAGTGATGAGAAGGGGACAATGTTTTACACAGAGTGATCAAAGAGGACAATGAATGGCACAGAGTGATTAGAAGGGGACAATGATTGACACAGAGTGATCAGAAGAGGTCAATGGTTGGCACAGAGTGATGCGAAGGGGACAATGAATGGCACAGGGTGATCAAAAGGGGACAATGAATAGCACAGAGTTATGAGAAGGGCACAATGATTGGCACAGAGTGATCAAAGGTGACACTGAATGGCACAGAGTGATGAGAATGGGACAATGATTGGCACAGAGTGATCAAAGGTGACACTGAATGGCACAGAGTAATCAGAATAGGACATTCCCCTGAAAATAAGGCCTAGGGCACATTTTGGCGTGTCAAAGAATATAAGGCAGTGCCTTATCATCTGGGAAACAGGGTATGTAGTATCTGGCGGGGACGAGCAATGTGCACCTACAAGGGATGCAGGGGATACACATAGAACATATTCCCGGGATTGGCTCAGAGCAGCTGCCGGTCCGATGGAAGGATAGCCATCCACATTTGGGTTGGGATGAAGATGGAATGGAGATCGGTGATAGGTGGTGGCTGCAGAACAGGATCTACTTGAAATGGGAGGGTTTTCCCATGGACGTCTGTCTCACAGCTGTGACTCACAGACTGAGCCCAGCCATGGCTCTCATCTACAGGAAAAGGATGTTATGTCATTTTTTGGTTTCCGTGTAGCACGAGGAAGTTTCTGACTGGGCTAAGAGCTTCAAACAGTCTAGAACAGGATTGTGTGCTCGTAATAGAAAGATTGCTAAATACCTCTGCTCACTGGACTGCAGGTTTCACGCTTACATTCCAAAGTTAGATAATGTGTCAAGATTGGGAAACAAGAAAACTATGTGTTCACAGGGTACACCCACATATAGTTATTATCTAAAGGTGACCGTATGTGACGCAATTCTTCCATTTGATCGACTACAGAAATTTCCTTTTGACCTGAATCAATCATCCAAATGTGATAGAAATCGAACATAAAATTGATTAAGAAGTGATCAGACATGTTGGAAAATTTCAGTCAGTCGTTCAAGTATCTGCCGAATCTTCTTGATGTTTCTATATATTTGGTGATGCAACTAATCAATCAATGTGCATTTTGAGCAATATATTCTTAGTCGATACTTTGTATTTGGACCCTGGTCCTCATCCAAAATAATGGCGATCGAACAGGGATTTACAAACATGTTGGTTTCCTGTTCGATTTACATTTGTTTGAGCGGTATCAGTCGAACAAGGGTTTTCGTGTTCGATTCCCGAGCGATAGTTCGCCAATGGTTTGGGAATCACCTTAACAATCAATCCGTGTCTGGGGGGCTTTAGACTGACAGTCAATATTTCGATCACACAAGCCGCTTGCATTTAAGATCAATCAAGCAAAAGTTGATGAGTGTTGCTAGCTAAAGCAGGGTTGGTGAACTTACCCCGCTGGTAGATACACTAACTCAGGGAATAGTCATCACAACGCTACGGTTGTCAATTTTGTGCTGGTGGTTGCCAGGTGGCTGCCGATTACTTCTGACTTCCCCCTATTCTGTCCCTATGAGCAGGCACAGGTGAGACTTGATATGTCACATCTGCCCTGAAGATGCTCCCAACCAATCATTAAGCCAAAAGCTAGCCATACACATCAACTTGTTTGCTTTATTTTATATTCAGTTTACTTGTACAATTTAATATTAACTGTCAATCTAATATCAATCAATAATACTACGATCAATGCAAAACTGATTCCAGAATCGTACAATCGACTTTTCCACCACGACAGATCATGGCTCTGTTGATTTTATGCTATGCGTTTTCACCTATAACCCATTGATTTGTCTTCTCAATTGAACCAAACACTTATAGTGTCAGACACCTTTTGTGGCTAGCAGGCCCGGTAAGAGGGGCTCAATGACTAACCGTGACACCTGTAATACCAGACCGAGTCAGCCAGTAAAGGGGAGGTCAACATATATATGTCACCCCAGCCAGATGCCATACCTTACTGAGGAGGAGACTCCTTGTTAGGTTGTGGGCCTTTTAGTTTTACAGTGAGCCCCCCAACCACAATAAATAGCCAGGTTGTAGGTATGAGGCCCCCTACCAAAACATGGGATTTACGCCCCCCAAATGCCCAGACAAAAAGTCTGCAATGTGTCTGTCAAGTATTCTTATTTAAGTAAACAGAGGTGTTTGAAACTCTGAGATACTGATCTCACGATTCCACAACGCTGTAAAATACCTGTAAATAGTGTCTCATAAATTCTCTAATATGGATCAATGATTTTGCTATTGCCATTGTGTTTTTCTAGAAACACACCCTATCAATGGGCTACACGCAGTTTCAAAACCCATGTGCTGTATTATTCAAGACATCAAAGTTCCGATTTTTAGCTGGATTCTCTCATTTGTCTGGAAGTGATCTGTGACTCCACCTATTCTTGACCCTCTGCATCAATTTTTCCTCTTGCTTGTTGAGATGCAGAAAGTTTGACAAATGTAACTCACATGGTTCTCCTAGCGAATGTAGACTATATATAAAATGCTTTGAAATCACTAATATGTTTTTTTTAAGACTTCCATCTGTTTTTAAGCCCCTGGCAATACATTTCTTTGTAGATTGCGAAAAAAAGCTAGAGGCCCTGAGGATTTATTCAGTTTCTGTTTCTCCTTTCATAACCTTTTCCTTTCTTGTTTTAGTACACCCTGTAACATATAGGAACCAGAAAAGTAAACATCCAGTTTCAAAACAACATGCGTTTTTGGGTTGATCTATACTGTTTTTATTAAACACCCAATCAGAATGATTTAATCGTTCAAATTAGAAAAGGGAAAAAGTCAACACATTTTGTCAATAATGTTCTCTATATTGGGGTTATAGTTGAACTCCTGGTACTGGGTCAGCTAAGTACATTGGGGGTTGCCCAGAGCGTCATCATGCCTCCCCCAGTGCACCCACCTATCATTGTAATGCAAACACCTATACAAGTGCTTAATGCATGGGTCAGCTAACTACCCTCAGATGCAGCATATGGAAAACATATCACAGCAGGGCCTGCACATCGTAAGTGCTCCCATTGTCACCTGTTCAGGTACCTGGTTACCACCATGTCAGATTTTTACCTTACAGAAAACAAAAAAGGAAACACAACACCCCCCCCCCCCCCACAAAAAAAAAATATTTGTCAGTAGTCTAAGCCCATACACGTTCCGTATTTTTTCTTCGCCGACTCGTATTTCTTCTTCGTCTCCGATCGTTGTCACCAGATTTTCACTTGAATTTTATGGTCGATCGTCTCGGCCTGCACGAGAAATCGGACTTCGAATTATCACCGATCTACCATAGCCGACACTATTTTATTAACAGCAGATCGACCAAAATTTACGGACAGGCACAATTTTCCGGCCGGTTTTGAGAAATAGTGATCGTCGGGTACATAATTCCGCATTCGATTATTCTACCGATCGATCATCCCGACCGATCACGCTGGGGGGCTTAACTCTGAGTAACAATTAAAAGTCAAACTACAAATCTTATACAGAATCAGCTTCTACGGAGTACCATTTTGACGATATTGAGTTAATTGCAAAGCCCCTGAACATGGTATCATCACCAAACTTCCTGGAGATGTAGAGAAGGGTTGGGGGTATACCACAGACACAGGCGCTAACACAAATAGTTTTTGCATAAATTAAGTTCAAAGTCAAGTCGAATTTTTTAAAGCTAATTTATGCAAAAACAACATGTGCTAGAGCAAAACTTTTGGTGATGATACCATGTTCAGGGGCTTTGCAATCAGCTCACAAAGTCAGCTAGTCGAAAAATTTGATCCTCTCTATTGTTTACACTGGTTCTCTGCCTGTCAGATTTTGTAGATTGAGTAGGGGGTCAGCAGGCCAAAAGGGGGTCACTGCAGTCTGTACAGAAGAGGGCACTGAAGACTGGAGGGGGGTTTGGGCACTAGAAGGGGACACAGAGCACAGACACTGCTTAAAGCATATCTTCAGTATGATAAATGACAGTCTTTTATCATGCCCCCCATACATGCAAAGATTTTAATGGGCGACGGATGAAAAGCGAGCAATTTTTTGATCGCTCGACTGAAAATCGGAACATGCCCACATGGTCCGATCAATTTTAATCGATCGTAATTGTGAAAAAAATCGATCAAAACATGATCGGACATGTTGGAAAATTTTTATCGGTTGAGTACAAATTCAGTACAAATTACGATTCCAAAAAAAATCGATCAAAAAAAAACCCAAAAAATCGATCAAAAATTGGTTATTCAATGTGGAGTATATTCTATTTTCCATCAATCAATCTCCAATTGTACGATTGAAAAAAATTGATCGTTTTTAGTCTGTCGGATGCTAAAATCTGTGTATGTATGGGGGGCATTAGGTCATACAACCAGAGGCGGTTTTAGGCATGGGTAGCATGGTTGGTTGCCTATGGTGGCATCATTAGATTCTTCTGTAGGATTTGTATGTGACACTGCAAGATGCGCAATATAGGGACTAAAATCACTTCAATAAGGCTATATATGTTAAAGTGAATGCAAATTCTTCTACCCGGCTGTAGACACAAAGATGAACCAAGGCAGTTGGCCAACTGAGTTTATATGGAGGGCCACAAGTGCGGCCCTCAGCATCACTAAAGGGCCGCACATAACATTTTCAATCTATACTAACTTGTATAAGCATTTTTCAATGAAAAAAGGACAGCATGCATCGATAGAACACATTATTTTTAAAAACAAAAACATGTTTTAAATTATACTTCAGGGAACACTGTAGTATGGTGATGCACAAGCCTCTCATGATATCTATGGGGCACATCACCTTTTATTCAAATGTTATATGCCCCTATTCTGTGCCGCAATATATATATTATAAAATCCCCCCTGTTCATTGGTGAAATAGTGGGAGCATAGACACTCAACTGTCTGCTGAACCCTCCAACACTAGAGGAAAAGAGGAAGAGAGACGAGGGGCTTACTCATGCAACATCAAGGTCTCTGATTGGCTTTTTGGTACACCTATAAACTTGCGTTTATCGCTTCTCCTCCTCTTCCCGCTCTTAGAAGTTCCCGGGCGAGTACCTGTCAGCGGGAGATCATCAGGTGAGTTCCTATGCCTTATGCAATAACAGTTAGGTTTCGGAGGCTGCAAGTGGAGGACTGAGGGAGGCCCCCAAGAACACCCAAAGAGCGGTAGGTTGGGCACTGGGTTCTAAGGACTGAAAACTGGGAAGATCAGCCAGGTGAAGTTGCCACCAGAAATGAGTATGTGCAAACTGCAGGCAGGATTAATATCTATTTACTAAAACTAAAAAAATAACTAAAAAAAGCTTTATATTAAAAGAAATGAACAGAATTTAAGTTATTTTGGTATTTTATATTAATAAATAAAACATTTTAGGTTAACTTTAAGTTAACTCTAAAATGATTGAGGTTTTCACTGTAATTAAGATAATCTGTAATATTCTGTAATATTTGTATTAATTATTGCTATTAATACAACCTACCAATGGCATTAGGAAACTATAAATCATGGATTGTATTACAACTGCAGCATGTGTTGGTTGTAATTGCCTATAGTTGTAAAAATAGAATTATTGATTAGTTCAGGCAGTACCAAAAGTACTGCATCCCTTAGGCACATAGACTTCCTCATGACTACTATTAGAGTGTGCGTGGCTGATTTGTAGAATGGATTGGTTTTAACTCTTGCTTGACCAGAGGTCACTGATGCCTAGATACCTGTCAAATTTAGCAGTGTCAACATGTAAACTTGACAGTAAGTCAATGGCACGTCTTTATCAAAGATTAACTGGTGAAATTCCCCAGTAAAAATGAGTTGGTATATGATTCACTTAGGTAAGAGTCTCCCAGGATTTTCCCCATGTATTTTATGACATTCTCTGTGGTAAATTTATTCTGACAAATTGTGTCTCTTCTCCAATTTTTGTTGTTGGGTGAACCTGAGTTGTAAATAGCAGGCAGGACTGAGAACCATTTGCCGCAGATAATGTCATCTGCAGGAACTTAGAAAGAAGAAATGTGTATTGAGGTATCCTCAGCTTGGCACATATAAGTCTGTATCTTATGTTTATATTCATTTCAAATTCTGATGTTTAATGTATATATGCAAAGCACTGCTAGATGCATAAAAAAGTTTTGTTTAAAATCTTAAATAACAAACCTTTCACAGCCCAAAGATAAATAAACAATGGCAAAGCAGCAACTTCAGAAGCAATTCGGAATTCAAAAGCTCATATGTTCGATTTCAAGATGCAAGAAAAAGATATCTTCTAGCTAACATCCACAGCTACTACCTTTGGTGCAAACCCCACACCCTTTACTATTAGGTCTCCATTATTTAGCCCTTCTGGGGCCAAACTTATCAAAGGTAATGGCTGTGAGTGTTTTGTGGTCTGTTGTGCACTACTTTTTTTTCGTTTGGTGCGTGCCGTATGCCGGTATTTGGGCACGGTAAAGACACGGCTATTGTTTACTATTAGCTATTACTTGTCATTACTAATGTTGCGTTGCTATTTATGATGTGTAAATGACATACAACATGTGTTACAATACTACAAGGATTGCCCTATATAAGTCTACAACAGGGTCAAGCCACCCTTTAGGCATCATGGATGATCAATGCAGATGTGTCCATGACGCCTAATAAAAACATAGTGATAACTTAGCCTTACCTAGAAGTTTGTGTCTTGAAAAAGAGATTTAAGTTCTGAAGCAAAAGTGTGATTGGTGGCGTTATTGTTTGCATCTGTATGCCATACATTAGTAGGTAATAACCGCAGGCATACACAGATTTGGAGCGGGTTGAAAAGCTATTAACATACTCAATTTTAGTCATTAGGAACAATAGTTTTTTGATCGTTTTCAATGATGAGAGAATAAAATTGCACTGTACATATAGCACTTAATCTGATCCATGGATTCGGCAGGGAATGAACGAACACCACTGTGCTACATCCTACCCCATAGAAGACATAGAGCATAAGGCATAAGAGATGGTCAGATTTTTTGACTAGAATTTGTAAGTTAAACATGGTATTATCCCAAAAAACGTTAGAGGGAACAATTGAAAAAAAAAAGTATTGCTCTAGCATAGGAAGTTTTTGCATAAATTAAGTTCACATTCAAAGTTTAAATTTCGACTTGATTTTTAACTTAAAGCGGACCTACCACCACAAAATCATCATTACATATATGGCACTAGAAGTGCTGATAATAGGGAGGAATGCATAAAAACAACAAAAAAACATCACAAGAGTGAAGTGGTTGTCGGAAAATTCTGTCATCTCAGCTCGTCATTGAAAGTAAATGGAGGAACATTCCCATAGAAGACCATGGAACCCCCCCCCCCAGTGGCCAGCAGCAATATTGCACCCGGAGTTAACCCTCGGAAGCCTGGCAAATAAATATGGAATCGCTAATACAATTCTACCAACAGCAGGTGAGTATATTATTTCAGGATCATGGAGCCCTAAGCCACCATCATACCAGCTCAGAGGTAAGTCAAACTTTAATTTTTCATATGCCATTTTGGGCATATGAGCAGGGGTGCACATAACTTTTTTAGTGAGTTCCTCAGATGAGTACCAGGAGAAA
>CM070035.1:64904257-64919210 GCA_036250615.1 Ptychadena robeensis | reverse complement strand
ATATATATATATATATATACACACAATTTAAGTGCAATTCCATTACACTATGGTTTTAAGTCTCAAACTTCTTCTAGATTTTCATGACTTTTGTAAATGTTTCTTATCACTATCCTGTAGCCTATGGCTCTAGTAGTCTTTGCAGAAGAACACCCCTTGTTGTCCTCCCCCTTCCTCTCTTCATGAAATGAAAGAGGCTAATGGAAGCAGAACAGTGTGTCCTTGCATTACTATACTTCACGTTACTTAACTTCGAGTGTAAAGAAAATACCGGTAAACTGGTTTTCAGGCTCTCCTGAAGTAGTAAAACAACATTCACCTTTATGTTGTACAATAATGTTTGAGTGTTACATGGAATATAGTGTTGGTAGGTTAGGTTATGCTTTCTAGCTGCTGGCTCACTTATGATTTGCTTTAAAGAGACACACCACAAGGTATAATTTGCAATGACATTGCTCTTAGGCATGTAGGTGCTTCTGCAAAGCATGGTGTCCATAGGTCACAGATCGAGTCAGCCCTATGACGCAATTGCAATTAAGCAGATATCTCTAAGCAATCATTGCATGTTTGCTTCAAATGGTATTGCCAAGAGGTATGGTTGTGACGCATCAGTCAATGCTTGAGGCCCCTAGTATTGATCAGAAAATCATTGAATATTACACAAAAAAGCAAGTTTTAGCCATGGGTTGTAGCTACAGCTATTGTGTACTTACCTACCATTAACTATTCTACATTTGTTCTGGTTTTGCACCAGGGAAAGTAAAAAAAATCTTAATGCTGGGTCTACACACACACAGTTTTATGGGCTGCAAATGTGGCATACTGAAAGTAGCACGTCATTTGCAACCTAACAGGTCCTGTATGGTGCTTCTATTGTGGTTGCAGCCAGGTAGATGTGTTGAATCCATGGTTCATGTGCATGATCTATTGTCCACAGTAAATCACCCCAGTAGTACCCCAAATAGTCCTTAGTTAGAAATCAGCTTGTGTGAGGTCCATACCGTCACCCATTTTGGTCTGGTGGGGAACGTCACATTTTTATGTGACTTTCCCGGCAAAATCCAGATTTCAACAAAAACCCAGATTCAAATCGAGGTAATTTAGGAGAGAGAGGGCATTACACTACCTTCTAGGCTCCCATCCCTCTTGTGCTGAGTGGCATATCAGCAGAGAGAGTAATGCCCTCTCCCTCCTAAATCAGTCATCAACTAAATCCGATACCGGAAATTACATCAGTGACATCACTTTCTGTATTTGGAACACAGAAGAGCCACGTTCCAAATGCTGGAAGTTGCATCAGGGGTGTCACTTCCTGTTTTTTTCCCCTTATTTGTCCACATTAAAGTTGACAAGTATGGTGAGGTCCTCTTGAAATGTGTTATGGTTGGTTCCCATGGGCCATTGCTTAAGTCTTGAGCTTTAGGTCAAAGAAAACACTGCTCAAAAACCTCAACCACCATAACAATACCCTCTGAGCACACCCTGCTGTTGAAATCATAGCACTACAGTTCTAAAATGTTAAATTTTGCAAATATAATTAACACATCCATACTAAAACCATGACTATACTGTCCATTAGCAATCATTGATTATGATCTGTTGAGCTGGACAGTAGTGTATGCGATTTCTCAGAAGTAATTGCAGGTAGATTATTATTTCTAGAAGGTTTTTTGTTAATTCCAGATACTTTAAAAAAAAAGACTCAGTTTTGTGAAAAGGTGCATACTGTAAAGTAGAAGGTAACTTTTTAGTATTTTCAAACCATCCCCCATGACCATTAGAAAAGCAACTCTTCTTTCTCAGTATGCTATTGGTAAGTCTATTTGAGCTAGAATAAAAAAAATGTGCATGATGCAGTAGAAGATTCTATTATCTGAGCTGGATGAAGCTCAACAATTCAGATTAAGGCTTCTAAGTAGTGTTGAGCTCGAACCAACTTCATATGTTCTTCACATATATCCACAATAGCCATAACATTGTAGTGTCATGAAGGTACAGTATAGCTCGCTACTTACACGACCAGGTCCTTTCGGATGGATGTCCTCTGTCCAGTCACCAAACATGGCTCACATTCTGAACAAATGTAGGTCCATGCAGCTGGTAGGGGCTATGTACCGTTTATTAGAGAATATTTACATATAGGAACTCCTGAGGGCAGAGATGGGGTCCAGACTTGGGATTAAAACATTGCCAAGGCTGCTACCAGCTGCTGTAATTGTGGACAGGGTTGCTGTAGGCTCTCACCAGAATTAAGAATAATAGACAGTCAAGTCAGGTTGTCATGCTTAGGTTTCCTCACCCAGGGATTCTCGTCTGAGAGCACATCTGAGGGAAGCTGCAGTCATCAGGGAAGCCACATCAGAAAATCCCAAAATGTTCTGAGGAACTAATATTTATAACCTCAGAAAGGGGCTGGCTTAAGGTCTGTAATTGGGCAGAACAGAATAGTTACATTTAGAGCAGAGAGCCAAAACAGCGGGAAAAACCTTTACCCAGTCCTTGCAAAAAGAGGTTGCAGCAAGTGGTAAACAACAAGTGTAGCCCTTAAAGGGACATACACCATCTATATATAGCAGGCAAAAGCAGGCAAAATTACACAGCACATTATATACAGTTTGTGGCCCTTTCTCAGGATATTTTATGATAAAATAAAAGGTAAACATTTCTTGGCAATTAATTTGATTCTGAAAAGTCTTAATAATTCTTCCATTTTTACTTTTACCAAGCCTGGTGAAGCACAGGAATCTGGTTATTTAAGGGAATATTGAGACACATAATGGGGATGTAGAATGAGCAACTTTTCATGTGTAGAAACATTTGATGGTTGATCACTTGCAAAATCCACTTTTATAGAGAATTTATTATAGAGAATATAATCCACATAGATTATTATATTGCACAGGGCTAATGATATCTTTAAATTCGTCTCCCGCATTCCTAATCTCATCCCATGAAAAATGTGGTTGAAAATCTAGCTTCCAATGCTTGTATGATGGTTCTTCTTCATCTTCTTCTCTAAAACAGACAACATCTCCTTTAATAAAGGTCCTCTTTTATTTAGGGGACTTTCACCCTTACAGTGTTGAGTGTGTTCCTACAGGGATGTTCAATTAACTGGAAAAAAGCAGCCACAGTTTACAAAAAATTAGGTCAGTTTATAAAAAGGTATTTTTCCACTTAAGTACAAGATCAAATAAAATTGAAACCGAAAGACTAACATTGTCGTTGATCTTATTTTGATCATTGCCAGGGCCTGTCAGTTTGCCATACATTGAATGGATTTCCTTCATGCCTTTTATTTACTTTTTTTCTTCTTGCTTGCTAACTTGCTGAAACACTTGTGAAAAATTTGCCGGTTGCGATTTAGAAAAGCTGCCAGTGGCATTCTATATGAGAAGTAGATATTCTGTTTGTCTATGTCTGAAATTGAGGATTGCACAGTCTTCCAACCACCAGCCCTTATTTGAGTTTCCATGACAGCAAAAAAAAAAGCACTTTCTGTGATGTAAAATATTTGACACTCATGCTAGGCATTTCAATAAAAGGACCCACATCAGGGCTTATTGTGTGGAGATTTCAGAAAGAAACTGATACCTAAATAAATTTTTTACCTTAGCCATAGAAATATTAAAACAGAAAAACGGACATGTTGTTGCTTCTGATTTTAGTCCTAATTTTATTCTAAATGTGTAACAGAAAAACACTGAGGTTGTAGAATTAAAGGACCCCCCTCAGTTTTACACCCTATGAAAATGCTAATGCGCTATTACCTTTATGATCTCGTGCACCAAGCTGTCATGCTGAACGTTGGGGGTCCTTTTTTCCTAACCTCCCTTTGACATTTGAACCCAAACATTTACATAATACCGGTGCCGCTTGCACGTGTTGTCCTGGTTCGGCTCGCCTACCCCACGCCACCCTCCTACTACAATACCAGGGCTCGATGTTAGCCCTCACCTATCTACTTAGACGTTACCTTTTACATACTATTAATCTATAAATTAGGCTTGCCGGGTGGCACCCGACTTGATGTTTCTCCATTCTGGGGGAAGGCTCCTTATCCAGCAGCATATGTACGCCAGACATCTAGGCACTATACTTCTAACTATAGCACAGTAACTCTACACCATCCAACCAGCCCATATCCCCTGAGGAAGTCCATTGACGAAACGTACGTCGGGTTGGGTTGGCAGCTACCACCCTTGGATGGTCTCTACTCATTTATCCATCCATTGAGTAGACCAAGCTCGAACACCTGGGCTATAGGCTTGTGGCTTTTGTACTTTATCAGCATTATACTTTGTATTGTATACACTCCTTGTCTTGTATTTATGATTTGTTTGAATCAAATACCTCCTATTTATATACTCTGTGAATATACACCCTCGATGTCTTCGTGGGTGCTCTTACCAGAAACTTGTGAATTTGAATTTTAATTGACCTCGTGTCTACACAATTGTGAAGCCGCTAAAGTCCCCCCGCCCGGCAATTCGTTGCTGGGGAAATTCTCTGTTCTCCTTTATTAGTACCAAACATTTCCATACATCAAAACTGAATCTTCTGTGGCAAATTGCAAAAGAGCTAGTTTTCCAAGAACACACTGGGAGCTAGGAATAAAGTTCAGTAGTCATAGAGATGTGTCTTCCAATAACAATCAATACTTTAGATGAATCCATATACAGCATGATCCCGAAAAATACCTGTAATCAAGTAAAACAAGCAGAGGACTATATACTATTATTATTGGTGTTTGGATATGTAAATTGCTTATTATAAATGTATATCATGTATACTATAGATTGTAATTGGAAAGTATAACAGTTCTGTCATTAATGCAGAAGCTTTGGTGAAGTCTTGAGTCCTCTTTTATATTTCTTATGTTTATGATGATAAATGACAGCATTAGAACAAACATTCTTAGTTGGCATCTAATCATGGAAGTAGATTCATCACTGTGTCTGGTTAAAATGATAACAAATTTGTCATTCTTCTACGATGTCTGCTACCAATATAGGACAACACAGGCAAATAAAAAAAATTACTCAGTTATGTGAAAAAGGTGGATACTGTAAAGCAGAAGGTAGAAGGTAACTTTTTAGTATTTTCAAACCATCCCCCATGGCCAATAGAACAGCAACTCTTCCTTCTCAGCATGCTATTGATAAGTATTTCTGTAAAAAGTACATAATGAAATAGAAGATTCTATTATCTGAGCTGTATGATTTAATTCAGATTAAGGATTCTAAGTTCCACTCAGCAACTATAGACATTTATTGGCTCACATTTAGTGTTTATCACAAAATACCGTATTTTTCGGACCGTAGACCCTTAAAATTGGGGGGAAAACGTGCCTGCCTCATATGGTCCGAATGTGCAACCACCTGCAGCCATTCGGCCGTCGCTTTTGCATTTACAGAGCCAGAGCAGTCACTCCAGAGCCGGATTCCATCGTTGTCACTGTGATCCAGAGCTGAACCACATGGAGCTAACTCTGGTGAAAATTAATGTAGTCAGGAAGTGGTTTGAAGGAAGTCCACAGAACAGAAAAGCAAAGAAAGGAAAAAGATATGATGCAATACAGAAGTTGAGGAAAATAAATGTACAATGTAAATGTTTCCAATACATAATTAAGCAAACCGAGGCTCAATTCAGACTGTTGGTTGGGAATAAGGTCCATAAGGATGTGGATGGTTTGGAGTGACATAAACCTGCCTACACAAAATTGACAGTCCCTTGCTATACAGCTAACTTGCTATACAGTCAGGGTTTACATCTATTTTCTGTATCTAAACACACACATCCCGCAATATGTCAATTTAAAGCAATAAAAACTAAGCCCCCTATAGAAGTACTACTATCTATGTGTACACTGCCCTGGAGCGAATTTTTCTCATTAAATCTTCTTATACTGTTTTGCTCATGTGGGAGGCAACTCTGCATCACTCTGTTCACCAATCTGCAGTCATGTGCTTGCACAATATATATATATAAAGGTAATGTCTGAACCTGAGGTACAAGGTAAATATTAAACATTTACATGTTGGGAAATGTTATTTACCATTAGCGAACATTTAAAAAAGAACCATAAATAATAAAGGATGTCAGTTCGTGTATTATTCAGCCAGGACCAAGTTGTCAAAATATTGCTCTGCTAATGAAAAGAATTTGATTCATTGGAGTAAATAACAAAACTGATTAAATTCATTCTCCCAACTAACAGTACTTTGGTCCTTAAGATAATATCAGTTGGATGGATATGTAGGCAAAACATGCGGCAGAGATAGTAGTATTGTAATTTTTTAATTATCCTTTGTACCTACTGGAGGTTTTATTGCTAAGCCTCAGGTGTATATACTTTGTTATTTTATTTTTATTATCCAGTTTTGCTCTATGTATACTAATAACTCTTCTCCTCTACTCTAAGTCTCTTCGTTAAGCCCCCCATACACGTTCCGATTTTTCGTACGAATTTTGCCCGACCGACCAATGTGGTCGGGAGATTAATCGATCGGGAGATTAATCGGATTCGGAATTATGTACCCGATCGGTCGGGACCGATTCGGACCTGTCCGTAAATTCTTGGTCGATCTGCTGTTATTAAATAGGGTCGGGCTGATGGATCGGTGATAATTCGAATTCCGATTTTTCGTGCCAGTCGACCGACCGACCATAACATTTTAGGTGAAAATTGGGTGACAGGATCGGACGAAAAATCGGTCGGGAGAATAATCGGAACGTGTATGGGGGGCTTTATTTACAGTTTGTACTTGTAT
This sequence comes from Ptychadena robeensis, assembly GCA_036250615.1. Taxonomy (NCBI): domain Eukaryota; kingdom Metazoa; phylum Chordata; class Amphibia; order Anura; family Ptychadenidae; genus Ptychadena; species Ptychadena robeensis. The sequence continues at coordinate 64,912,437 of CM070035.1, read as the reverse complement.
GTAAGCTTGTATTGTCTTTGTTTAACTTTTATTAAATGTACAGTGCTGTGTAATATATTTGCACTGTAAATAAAAGCTAACAAGAATTTCAACAATAATGAAATGATAGTTGTACATACCCTGTAACTTAACTGTAATGGCAAACAAAATATAATCTTCTTTTTTTTATTGTGTAACTTTTTATTAAGGTAGGACATTTTTTCACCATAACAACAATATAAATTAAAGGCACAATATAATAAGATATAAAGAAAGCAAAACAGTGCAACCACCCCGGATCAAGGCCATAGAAAATGAATGGACGCGGTTAAAAATCGCATCCACATGCGATTTTGACCACGTGCATTCATGTCTATCGGTGCGATCCGTGGCAATTGGGCCAGTATCCAACCTAACCAACCACCCTAGTGGGGACAAGGCTGTTTAAATTTATGGATGCGGTCTGCTGTGGTCTGCTGCACAAGTGGGGGCAAGCACTAAGACACAAGCCCAGTGCTATAGCCATGGAGGTCTAGAAAATAATCAAGGACACCTGGCTCATAGTAGAGAAAGGGACCTTTAGGACTACAGTATTACACACCTCAGACCAATTTCAATTAAGAAAACACATCTCATAGTGAAATAAAGAGCAAGAGCAGGTGTTAGAAAAAAGAAGAGGAGAAAAAGTAGAGGAAGAAAAGGAAAAATGGCCAGTATTTGACAAACCGGAAGTAACACTGCTACTCAGTGGCATGGACAGGGAGTCAGAGCAATAAGGAATAAGGGGGTTCAAGACCCATCCAGCTCATCCCACCTCATCCAAACTTTATGGAACTTGTCGAGAGTGTCAAGGGTGGCTGCCATCCATTCCATGAGACGAACATCTCTGATCCTTGCAAAAAGCTCTGACCAACCAGCAGTGCAGTGGACTTCCATTTAACAGCAATCAGGCATCTCACCACCGTTAGAATATGGAGGTGCTTGGCAATGTTGGAAAACTTAAGTGGGGAAAGACCCCAGTGGGGTAAGAGGGACACTTAGCTCAAACACTCCAAATCATGCACCGATGTCCAATATGGAACTGCGAGCATGGACAAAAGATACAAAACAACATCCAGCCTCTGTACCACACTGCCAACAACAATCAGATGAGTGGGGGGAAATAGAATGCAGCATATCTGGAGTCATGTACCAGTGGAATAGGATTTTGTTGATATTTTACTTACATAAGAGAGAGAGAGGTCTTAGTCGTCCCAGACCAGATAATCTGCCAAATTTTGTACGGGATCTCAGTGCCCAATACCTGTTCTTATTTCAACATATAACTATGTTTAGGTTAAGGTGTATGGGATATAATAATCCCATAAATAGCAAAAAAAAGCCCCTTTTGAAAATAGCCAGCCAAGCATAGATGCTCAAACTCGGACAGTCATGAAAAGGTAAGATGGTTAGTGAAACTGAGAGCATAATGATGGATCTGGAGTTAACTGTAGAATGCCTGCAAGGGGAGATACAAATTTGTCTCTGCGCTCATCAAAAAGACTTAGTTTTTTAGAAAAAAACATCTATCAAAAGGCCAAAGCAGAACAAACCATGTGTTGACCAGGGGGAGGACATGGCAGAAATTATACTATCTGGGATGCTATGAAGTAAGCAAAAAATTTGTCAGTAGGAAAGCTTGGGCCTTAAGTTGATAACAATCTCTAGATCTCCTCCAAATAACAATTGTAAAGGTAACGGAGGACAAGGAGGAGGATTGTGGTATGGACACCGTGCTAAGTTGGGATGGATGGGGGAAAGCCACAGTTTCTCCAGCTCAGTCCACCTGTTGAATGATTTTAAAGACGTCCATGATGCAATCGCATCTCAACCCCTTAGGAGTTGGTGCCTATTTGTAATTAAATGTAAATAAACTGTACATAGCCCATACCAGCTGTGTGGACCTTTGCTTTATTGGGGTGTGAGTGGTGTTTGGTGACCGGACAGAGGACATTCGTCCCAAAGGACCTGGTCATGTTAGTAGCTCGCTACCCTGCTCCTGCACAACACTACAGGGGAAAAGCGTAAGGTGAGTTAGCAATGCAGGAGTAAGGTTCGGGGGTGAGCCTCAGATTTGGAGTGGTTGAACTCATACACAGAGAGCCAAACAGATTAATTAGTCTATGCAGATCAGGGAGAAAAAATAGCATACAGTGAAACCCTAAACTCTTTACCGCAAACAGGGATCCCATGGATATTTGTAATGTTTCTGATGTGACATGCCAGGGGTTCAATGCGCAAGGCAAGCAACAGAGGGGACAAAGGGCAGCTGTGAGGAGTCCCATTAGAGATAGAAATTGTAGAGGAGGAAGCAAACTGTGTCCGGATGAGAGCTGTAGGATTGGAATAATGATGACGAATAACCTGAAGAAAAGGACCAAGAACTAAGAACAGATAGGCCTATCAAAGGCTTTCTAATTATCCAAACTGAGGAGCAGAGCCACAGTTTTACAGATATAGTTGTAAGTGTGTTAAAGCAGGTCCCCTTAGCAATGTCTACATACCTGAATATATTGAATTCAGTATGTGTAGTAAATAGCAAGTTGAATTCATTTATTGATACGTCATTTTCAGCTGTTGTAAGTTGGAGATACATAGTTACTCTCTGTAGTCAACTTGACTCTGACTAGGACCTTGAGTAGGATAACATTACATGCAGGATATTGTTTGATGAGAATTGAAACCAAAGTACATCTAATGGCATTTGAGATGTCGTGCTTTTATGGATATGATGGTTCTTTTATAAATTTATCGTTCATTTATCAGAAAAGAAGTTCATGTTACCATAGAGCCAATACATCTGTTATCCATGGTGGTGGACCGAAACAAATGTAACATGTGAGAGCTGCATGGGTAATTGACCTTGAATAGTAATATACCTTTGTATTTTATACTAAGATAAGATAAAAGAGTGTATAGCTAGGCACACATGGGTAGATCTGTAAAAAGATTCAAGTACAATCAATTAACGTGCACGGTCACAGTGTTTGATTGTACTCTAATCTGTTTACGAATCTACCCGTGTGTGCCTTACTTCGAACGGGATCAATAAAGCCCGCTTATGCTGGCCATACACATGCTGATAAACGGCCGGATTTTAATCTGACCGACGGGCGTGCGCGCTCTCGCCGTCGGTCAGGTTAAAAATCGGCCGCTAATCGGCATGTGCCCACATGGGGCGACAGATCCCTGTCGCCCCACTTCTCGGCCGGCCAGAGATCCGACATGTCGGAAAATCTCTGGCCGGCGCGAGCCGATGGGAACCGGCGGCTTCATTGCAGCTTATGGCCGGCACACAAAGGGTGCCCAGCCGATTGAAGGGCCCCAGAATGCAATGGGAGGCTAAACGTGATGACGTCATCACGTTAGCCTCCCGGAAACATATCGGCGGCAGATGTCGGGGTAAGTCGCCATGTGTATGGCCAGCATTAAAGAAACTCAATTGAATGGGGTTCCCTTTCAATCTCCATTACTTTGAATAGAGACATGAGTCTACATTCAAAGTATTGGAGCAGTCCTTTCGGCAGTCTAGGGTAAATTCATAATTCAAGTGATGATTGTTCTTAAAGAAAAAATGGTTACTTCCCCTTCCAACATAGTGTGCCGACATCCATAAATCTCTCTATAAAAAACAAAAACCAGGAGGGGGATAGAGAACTATGTATCAACTCTCATCCATCCTCTCCAGAATGGAGGCTCAAACTCCTGGACTTTTAAGGCACATTTTAGAAATTGATGGTTGATAATATCGTATATATAAGATTTTTATTAAAAACAAGGTACATACATAATTGTTCAAAATTGATGTCATCACTACATGATTATAGATGTCACATAATACAAGATACACTTGACAAGTCACATAACAATTGCTGTTACATACAGATAATATTTTACATAAGCAATTGCATCATACTGTACTATTGCTGGGCATTATGATTGTTCTTAACTTACAAAAGCTTCCAGTGCTCATATTTCAGCCCCCATTTCCTGCATGCCATGTCTGCAGTTATGTAAGCTGAATTCAATCATTCCATCTATTGTTTATAAATGACCAATTCAAATAAAATTATAAAAATTAGGTAAACCCTATTAAAAAAACCAAAAAATAAATTATTTATTTTTATTATGGTTTTTATTATGGTCTATGGTATTTATTTTTATTAGGTGTTTTTTTAAGGACACTCTCTAATTTCTAATCAATAAATGAATCATAATTCATACACAAAAAAATTACTGGAATTATATACCTGTCACCATATATAAACAAACATAAAAATGACTACTTACTACTTCAAATAAACTATAACCTGGATGTTGACTAGATGCACTGTGCAATAGAGCTCTAGTGTGTACTACTGATCTGGGGGCTATAAAAGGTTGCTTACGAGGACACATTCCAGTATACAAGCTATAAAATGTATTTCATAATTTTAAACACATCAAACAAAAGCAAATAAATATTTTCTTTAAAAAATATGATAAGAGGAGGAAAACACAATGCTCACATAAATGACAAAGTAGTTAGAGCAAAAGTGAAGACACCACAAAATATCAGTTGAAGAACTCCACAAAACCATAAGTATAAATTGTGATTGAAGTAAGGCATTATAAGACCAAGAGTACTTACCTGCAATGTAGTAAGAAGGCTGCAAATGTCACTAAAGGTTTAAAGAGGTCAATGGATCGTCAACTAGGAGCAATCACATTTTACACTGTCCAAAACAGGGGTGAACTGCGGCTCCTCAATGTTGGTTGTACTTCTAAAGGTGACAGATGTCTGGTGGTTCGAAATGAGAGGCTAAGGGTGCCCATACAAGGGTCAATACCCGCTCGATCGATGAATGCTCAAGGGCAGCGTGGTGACTTCACAATGATTCCCGTCACTTTGTTCCATCAAGCTTTCTTTGACTGTGATTCATTGATCCCACTGGAGCAAAGGGTGGCCGTGTTTGATTCTCGAACAGATTGATCACTCTGAACGCGCATGTCAACTGAACTAAAAATTGACCCATCTTTGGAGACCTTAAGAGAGGGTATATGAATGGGTAGCATAAATTTTATGGAAATGTAAGCCCTATTGACCATTTGGAATGCGGCTATAAAAGGATTTTACATTTGGATTGCAGATTCTATCGGGAGTTAATTACTAATTTTATGCTATGTTTAACTGCTAATGTTACATGAAATCTGGGGGTTCAAAGAGATGCAGTACTGTCAGGGGGAAGGCTGGTGTATCCAACGTTGGCAGATTTGTATTCTATGTTACCTGTTCCTACTGTCAAAAAGTTTAGTGACCACTGTAATAGAGTACTAACTACATACTTAACCCCTATTTATACAATGTCCAATCACCCATTATCTGGTCATGGTATTGCAATTTCCTCACCTTAGCTAATGGCACAGAAAATAGATTTGAAAAATCAGAATATAAGAAATGAAAAAAAGGTAGTTCTTCGTGTATATAAAAACACACACCCAGGCGATCACACAGCAATTTTAAGTTCTTTCAATGGGCATCAGGCCTGAAGAATTGATTGTACAAGCTTAGAGGCTTAAAACTTGGAATACTCCATTACTGGAAGCAGCCTTTGAAGTCCGACTGTGCGCCTAAGGCAGCCACAAAGGCAAGAAAACTTCTCATTTCAGCCAGCTAGTTTTGAAGGCAATGGTTATAATTAAAGTATTGCATATACTAAGAATTTATTTTAAAAGAAACTGCCCCCATTACATTTATATTTATGTTTTAATAAATATGCAGTTTACTACAGAACACAAACTAATTTGTGTAATTAAATATATTAAGCTCTTTATATTTTTCTGTTCTTATATTTGTAAATGGCCCACCAGCTGTGTTATCAGGAATTCTCATGAGAAAATAATGAATATAATTGTATTGATAGAAAGGAAAGTACATTTATAGTTGTAAAAATGTAACTGCTCTGCTATTATACAGTTGATTTTAACGTGTAGTTCTCTTAGAAATCATCAAAAAAGGGGACGGAGTCATGGGAAGTGGAATGTAAACAAAATCTCAGAGTCTATTCTTGCCTACAATGGCTATATACTCGAATATAAGCCACATTTTTCAAAAATGAAATTCTGCTTATATTCGGGTAAAAAATGAAAATCACAGCATTTTGTAGGTGGAATTTATGAGTGAATTGCAAAGCCCTCGAACATGCTGTCATCACCAAATTTGCTGGAGATGTAGAGAAGGGTTGTGGCAACATTTGAATTTTTTTTTATTGCTCTAGCATATGTAGTTTTTGCATAAATTTAAATTATGCAATACATTTTAACTTTTTTGTGCACAAACGTGATACGCTAAAGCAATACTTTTTTATTTTCAATGTTCCAACATCCCTTGTCCCCCCCGGCGTATACCTAAATCATTCAGTTCTTCCCAAATTTCTTTCTAAAATTGGGTACCTCGGCTTATGTTCGGGTCGGTTTATATTTGAGCATATACGGTAATATAACTCTAACCATTGTTCTGTTCTTTTTTCACCACCTAAAGTGGTGAATGAGGATCCATATTGAGATTTGTGGAGTAAGCGATCGGACACGGAATCGTCCAGGAATCCGTGGGATAAGGTGGTATGCAGCGATCGGATACTCTTAATTGGCCGATTGATCGGAGCTCCGATTCCCGCTGAGATCGCCGGAATCGATCGGATGGGAGATCGATCGGCCATGGAATCGGAACGTCTATGGCTAGCTTTGCAGTCTAGGACTTCCTGTCCGTGGGGCCTCTCGAAGTGGAATACATATGGCAACTGCTGTAGGTAGGGCACACCCTTCCATGTCTCTGTGTTTAAGTATGCAGATTGTGAAGGGGTGTGTACTTCCCAACGTCCTTTGTATATTACAAAGTAGAAATAGTTTAGAAGTAGTAAGTTTGCATTGAACTTTTCTCTAAAAGTTTCCAGTATCTTCTAATGATTCACATCCTTCACACGCTCTCTATGGCAGAGGCCCTCTGCAGCATCTGTTCAGCCCTCACACAAGGTTCTTTTTGTCTCTCTCTCTAGGGGAACTCACTTAATGGCATTTCTCCTATAATAGTCCTTATACACCTTTAGATTTATCTGTAAGATTTCCTTTAGATCTCCTTTTGTTTACTAAAACCATGTAATATGAGGTACTTGTTAAACAATCAAGTCTACCTGTGTTCAATTGCAGAGGACACTATACTACATAGTTGTTGGTAGATCTAAAGGAAATCTATCAGAGAGATCTAAAGGTGTATGGCCAGCTTAAGGGGGGTGGGGGGTTCACTGCGTTCTGTGATCTGCCGGGATCCCTATGTTAAGCACAGTGCTTGGCAGGATCCCGACAGGGTTGCTCTGTTCAGACATCTGCCGATGAACGTACTGCACTATGTTAACCCCTGCATCGGTAGAACGGCACAGTGCCGTTAGAACACAGCATCCGCCGAGCAGGTAAAGTGTATGTGCTCTGTCTGGACCTCCTGCCAAGCAATGCGCTTAGCGTAGGGCGTCCAGACGGATGTGGCAACATACCCCAAGTCTGAGTCTCAAACTCTATCTGCTTCCTCCTTCTACCAGCATGCTGATTTCCAATATCCTCACACAGGTTGTACATAGTTCCCTTTAGAATCAATTAAGTAAATGTCAAAACAAAAGTATCTTGCAAAAAACTGCTGTATTTATAGAAATGGAAAAGAGAATGTGTTTCCCCAACCAGTTTAGGTTGGGAAAACACAGCTCTTATCTCACCCACTAAACTGGCTGGGGAAACACATTCTCTTTTCCATTTCTATATCTAGTTGGGATGTGGCAAACCAGTACATAAGTGGTCAACCCTTTATCAACTTAACTGCTGTATTTATTTGTAACCCAAAACAAAGGAATATTTACATGCTTGCTCTGTCGATGAGCCCATCTGCAGGGTACAGTTCTTGGGAACATAAGTTACAAATGATAAAATGTATAAACTTGTGTGTCAGCCCTTTGGGAGTCCTCTCACTAGCCCTCTCAATATCTCAGTCCTCAGAGAATAGGATGATTCCTCACTTGTATGGAAAGGGAAAAATGTCAGCTACTCACATATAGTGATGGCCCGAACTGTTCGCCCACGAACTATTCGCGGCGAACATCGCATGTTTGCGTTCGCCCATGTTCGCGAACATATGGCGA
>CM070035.1:64876329-64893675 GCA_036250615.1 Ptychadena robeensis | reverse complement strand
GCCTTTAAACCTCATCTCTAGCGGGTCAACCAGGACCTAAAACTGGTGTTAGGGCTGATTCTAAAACACTGTAATTATAGTTCCTCTGAATAATATTCTACTAAGCTTGTAACAGAATGTTAAACAGATAAATATGGCATTCCTATAGGTATGTGTCTTATGTAAAGCAGGGTTTCAATTAATTTAAATATGTATTAAATATGTATATCTAATAGCCTGCATCAACTAATCTGTTATTTGATTTGAGATCAGAAGGGGCTTCAGTGCTGTTATTTTTTACATACCTGACAAATGAAAAGGCTTTTCCCCAGTTATCACGTATGCGCTTTGTCTGTTCTGGGAGTTAAAGCATTATACCTTATACATTGTCCACAGAAGAGAAAATATGTGTCTGTTTACTCTTATGAACATTTCTCAAAGAGCCGGAACCTTTGGTGACAACACAGGAATTAAAGGAAACATTGACCTTGGCAAATAGAGACTAAAATCATGATGAATCCTGACTGATTTATATTACTTTTAGATTTCCCGAGACACGTCTGGGCATAAGTGGCAAATGAGTAAAGATTGATTGCACACAAGATTCTTTTCTGATCACAAACAGAAAGCCAGTGTCTATCTACTGCCATATGGTAATATTAACTTCGCAAAAAGTGCCTGAATATGCAATGCTAAGAGAAGGAGCACAGAATGTGAATTGCTGACCCCCATATGTTTGCGTTGCAGTATTGTGTACTAGTGTGAAATGGCCCTCAAACCTAATTTGAAATATAGAAGCATTTATCAATTACACACTGCACCAGTAGTTCCCAAACGTTCCTTGCAGGGCCCCCTTTTATATTTAGGAACATTATTGAGCCCCCCTTCCTATTCAAACACAGGTTAAGAATGAGGGCCTGCACCCCCCTGGAATACCTTCGCGCCCCTCCAGGGGGGCCCGCCCCCCAGTTTGGGAACCACTGCACTACACTCATGCAGACACATCAATAATTCCTATTGAGTCACACAGACACACATAGAGACAGAGATAAACACCAAGAAACACACATTAAACTATCTATGTAGGCATTGATAGGCCTGTAGCAAACCCCAGTTTCTATTCGTCAGCCAGGAAAGGATTTATTCTGGCAGGTGGTAGCGTTTGCACTATACATTTCACATCTAGACCATTATAGGAGAAGTTGATCAAATTTCTGTTTCTTCAGGTGAAGGCTCAAGTGTTTTTTGGCCAAAAAAGAGGAAGAACCATAACAGAGTTTTACCACTTTTCAGGGAGGTGGGAACATCTCATCAGATAATAAACCCAATAAAACTCAATTTTACTCAATGGGCGCCTACTGTAGCCTTTTTTGTAGTCAAAATTTACTTAAGGTGTCCAAACGTTGCCTTGGGCATGATTCAGTGGTGATTATGTGATGACACTATGGGCACATCCTCATGGCGACAATAGGCAGTCTCTAGGAATTATCTCTGCACACAAAGATATGAGAGAGAGATTTTTTTGTGCAGGTAATTTTACCTCCCAAGCGTTCTACCTGTACCGCCCACACGGGTGATCGCAGCAGAGTACAGTGTAGCTTGAAATTCCCGGCCTACCCCCGCCCCTGTCCACGTGGGCTGGGAGACCAACGCCCCTCTATGGCATGCTCACCCCATATCTCCCGGAGGTATATCATATTTGTCCTATCCCCACTCCTGTTTGGACACGCTCAAAATCTCAAACGCTAGGCAGGTTAAAAGGATAAAAATGTCCCTGTCACACATCTCCTATTACTCATCACCACCATCATAAGTAGTGATGACCGAACTGCCCGCAAGGCGGACAGTTCAGCGGCGAACATGGATGTTCGCCCTCCTTCTCGTCGACGAGCAGTACGGGTGTTCGACCCGCCCCGTTTGCCCGCGAGAAGAAGATCTCTATTCTTCCTCCAGCAGGATCTACGAGATTGTGTCGAAGGAAGAATCTTTTCACTAGAAGACCGGGCATGAAGCTGGTCTCCTAGTGAAAAACTGGTTCGAGAACAGGAAGTGGCATCAGTGACTTGTTGTGAGGAATTTGGTCATTCTAATATTCTCCTATGCTGGTCACAGGTCCACCTTGTCTATCAGATGCATCTGGAGACAGCTCTCTGACAAACAGACACGCATACACAGGGTATCAAAGAACTGTCTAACGTTTATTGTCAAAGTCAAACATTATAACATTAAAATAAGGGAGGGGGAGGATGACTCCAAGCACGCAGGTGCAATATCTATAAACAACTTGTATGTACTTTTGCCTCAAGGCTACTTTTTCTACAAGGAACAGTGGTAAAGGGAGACATCTTATCAGAACACTGACGTCACATCCGGTTTTTCTGATTCAAATTCCCTGACTAGAGGCAGGGAATTTGAACCTGTCCACGAATAGGCGGACGGCGGACTTTAAAAGTCCGATCCTCCCGTTCGCGGACACACCTGGCCAATGTTCGGCCATCACTAATCCTAAGCAATGCTGGCGATGCTAGGAATTGACCATAACAAGCTCTGGCCCCTTTATCAAATTTAAGAAGCCAATCTGGACCAGGAGTATAAGTTTGCCCACCCCTGCTCTAGACCTTTGTATTCTGACTTTTTCTGACATGTGCAGTAGACGGCACAGCAGTCAGGGCAATAACTTTTTCTGTGGCAGGAGGTTTGAGAGAGAGAACAAATAAATGTACTTGGGCAACTTTGCCAATTTTAAACATGAAGGGAATTCCACCAATGAATATATAGAAATATAAAAACAGTAGAACATTATGAAAATGAATACATATATATTTAACAGATCTCAAGACAGAATTTATATCATTAATAAAAAGTAAAGTAATACATTTTCATTAGTATTTACCCAAAGGCTAGTCTAGGTTAATTTTAAATGACAGTTACCAAAGATGGCTTAGACAATTGAATATATTCTAGGATAAGATGCTGAGGCCTGTGGCTGACCCTTTTCCCTATGTAATTGAGATGACGGGAGTTACGGGACTGAGTTACTGATCCAGAAAAAAGAAAGAAAAAAACATATTTTTACTGACATTAATTTGCCACTTGCTTGATTGGGTTCTATGAAGAAACTTACAGGGTTAGTGTCAGCATCCAATTAAACATGCCCAACACAGAAAAGCTGGCCATAGCCTGATAATGCCAGCATTAGAATAATTCCACAAAATACCTGGCTAGATCAAGGAGGAGCTATTTCACCATCATCATCATTTTTTTTATTCTTGTCTATTGTTGTTGAAGGCATGGTCCCTATCTAGACTACACCTTGGTTTCAGAGATATTGGACCTGGTATGCAGCTTGTAATGATTGTCCTCTCTTCATGTAATTTAATTAAGCACAACTATTTGTTATAGTATTCTTTTTTCCTTTTATAACTTTAAATATACTAAAAATTAACTATAGAATTTATCTTCAAACAGTGTCTTTTAAGTAATAAGTCAAGGCCGATATGATTTAAAAAAAATATCCTAGATGGATTTTGGGTTTATGAGAAACAACAGTCAATAACGTCTCCAATCATTTTTTAATTCCAAAGTCGCTGAACAAATATGCCTCCAGTGAGGAAGCCTAAGTGCTATTTAAAAGCTATAGCTTCCAACAGTGATGATGCCATTATTAACAAGTCCTGCTATTTTCAAATGAATCCTGCTACTCAGAACAGGCACTAAGAACAAGCAAAACACATTGAACACTTCTATGGTGTCCTTACTGCTATGAAAAGTAAATAAAGACTACTTTCAATTTTTAATGCAGTGTTAAGTCCCCCATACACCTTCAGATTCCTCCATACAACTTTCATGAGACCTACCAACAACTATGTAGTATAGTGACCTCCCTGATAGAATACATAGTGATTGGAAGGTGTAGAAAGGTCCTCCTATTACATGGTTTTGGCAGAAGAAAAGTTGGTTGTACAGAAGTTGCATGGTAATTGTATGTGGTGTATGGGGGGCTTTAGGTTATTATGAAAAGTATAAACGTGGAACATGTGGAAATATTTTGATGATCTTGACTATCTCTCAAAGTATTGTGGGGGTTCAGCTGCAAATGGTGCTCCCAAAACATCAATTCACGCAATTGGTATCTTTTTTGGGCTCCTGCACATGTTTATTAGCACCACATGGTCCAAAATATGTATACTTGGTTCAGCTTCTCAGCAGCAACAGGCCTGGGCTACACACTCCCTGTGAGCCCCTCTGTATCCACTGCTGCTAAAAACATTCAGCAACCTAATGTTGCTGTGCATAGAATTCCTGGACTCCTTCCTGGACACAACCTAACAGCCAATTTACACAGTAAAGGCCCCCATACACGTGTCGGATTCCCACCGGATTCCGGCACAATTGATTCCGGGCGCGTGCACGCCAAACGATCGTGCCGGAATCGCATGCAGCCCACCTTGTCCAATCGATCAGGTCCGATCGTTCAGGGGCCCAGAATCGGATCCGACAGAAAACCAACATGTTGGTTCCATCAGATTGATTCTGCCCAGATCAGGGGGAGTTGCCATTTGTGAGGTGGACAATCGGGCACGGAATCGTCCCGGAATCCGTTGGACAAGGTGGTATGCAGCGATGGATACTCTTAATTGGCCGATTGATCACACCTGCGATTCCCGGCAGAATCGCCGGAATCGATCGGGTGAGTGATCAATTGGCCATGGAATCTGACACGTGTATGGCTAGCTTAACAGACAAAGAGTCTGTCACAGAATATTAATATTATAAATTACCTTAACTTTTTGGAGTTAATATGACAATTGAGGCCTTTAAAGTCCACATGCCCCTGATTTTTTCAGGAGGAATGTTTGATCTGAGTTAGTGGGCTGTGTTCCCACTCTTATGGTTCTGAATACTGTATATATATATATATATATATATATATATATATACACACACACACACACACAAAATAAAATATTTAGTTACCTATAAACTGACAGGAGTAATGGTATAAAATTCAAAAAAAATACAAGCTGTTTCCTGGAATCACATGAGAGGATCCATAGTTACCTGCCAGGCTTTTAGGTGTTAATTCAGTGCAATGTTGCAAGTGGCTACTGGGAATGCTATAAATGGTTTCAATGGTGATGATTCAATGGTGATGATTTAAAATGTCTTTGAATAGTTTTCATTACACAGTATCTCCCAGCTGTCACTGCTCTCAGAAATGTGGGATGTCTGCTTGTTGAAGGACTATCCAGCTTGTTATCAGCTCACTATTTATCATAACATTATTTAATGTTGGGATGTTGGTACTTAGATCAACTTGGAGGAGGACAATATCCAATCCAATTCATACATTTCTATTAGTGCTCATATCATAAATAACTTGCCTATGTGGAGGACACATTAAAAGAAGATGTATTTTGATATGTTCTGCACAACATTCTTATAACAAATTGCAACACTTGTAGTGTTTCTATAAAGCAGGCATCCCACTGTTATGACAGGTCTGCTTTTTTATGTTTTTGGTAGTATATTGCAGTGTATTGGTTTGAAATTTCTTTTCATGTGTTCTTGTGCTGAGCTGCATCACTGAGATGCATAAAAACACAAAACATTTCTAATTTAAATGGAACCTAAACATTGTTTATAGGATGAGGTACAATGAGGTTTATTGGGAGGCTTACAAAATGCCAGGTACGGGTTCAGCTTCAAGATTCAGTTGCAGATTCAGACCCAACAAAACTGGAACAAAATCAGGAACAGGTATAGATTTAGGAACAATGCTAAGCCATATGTGGGAGGGCGAGGTACACCTTTATAGGCCTCGTGCTAAAGAAGCTGGTGTACCCAACCCAGCCTACACTTACAGAAAGCCATCTGCTGGTGTCCAGGGAAATTATCCAGCGTGGGCAGAAGGACAGTGCCAACAGTAGGCACCTTACATTAACCCCCTCCTGAGCATCATGAGTCTAAGTCTCCTCCAGGGTCAAACAGAAAAGAGTCCTCTGGAGCGACCCAGTGTGCTGGACCTCTGGAGCAGAGTCAGGATGCTGGCCCTCTGAACCAAAGCCAGGGTGCAGGACCTCTGGACAGAGCTGGGGTGTAGGACCTCTGACACAAATACGGGATGCATGTACAGATGAAATGCAGTCCAACAAAAATGGTTTAGGTGAAAAATAAGGCTCTGCCGACACCAAACCTAATCCATCTTAGCCACGAGTGCATAGCTCTGGATGCAACAGAAATGCATGCTGCTTGCAGAGAGTGTCACACCAGCCGAGGGAAAACTGAGGCAGTCCGAAAAACTAATCTGGATGGAGATTCCATGTAGCCGCACTGGTCAATAAGGCCTGAGCATTCTGTCAGGGATTGGGACAGAGGAGGTGACCAGGTTATGTGGCATACAGTAATAAAGACAGAATTAGGTACAATAAGGTTTAATGGGAGGCTTACAAGATGGCAGGTACAGGTTCAGCTGCAGATTCATATGCAGAAACAGTAACAAAATCAGGAACAGGTATATATTCAGGAACATAGGCAAGACATACCTATATAGGCCACAAACTAACGAGGAAGTAGTACCCAACCCAGTACACACTGGCAGAAAGCTATCTGCTGGTGACCAGGGAAACTACCTGGAGTGGGTAGAAGGACCGTGCCACCAACAGGCAATACCAGGGATAGCAGTTTACAACTCAGTAGTCAAAGAAAGTGGGTCTAAATTGCTGTCTAAGCCATTAAAAAGGTTGGTAGCTGTTATAAATAATTAAAGGAGGAAAGGGAACTATGGATTTTGGATGCTATTATATATTAAATGCTAATGAAAAGTATTTCCCACTTCATAATTATGAATCTTTGTGTACATCAAAAGTCAACATGTTTAGCAATAATGTAAAGGACTGTATCCGCATTACTGCATTTAGCACTCTGGGCAGAGCACATCACAGCAAGCTGCTTGTAGTTATATATATTTTACTAGAAACTGTAAAATAGGAGACATAAAATACAAACCTTTAAATCGCTTGCTCTGCACCCTTACTTTATAGCTACAATTACTAGCAGAAAAAAAACACAAATAATGCAACCACTAGCTGAACTGAGGTTTAACATATAATCCTATATAATCTTAGATTTCATAAATCACTCTGCAGTCACAGTTTTAATATAATCCAAATACTAAAGTTTGATTCCAATGGCATTTATAAATATGATGAATATAAAAGTTTTTTATATTTTGGATTTACAATACATGGACATTTGTTTTGTATATTGCACTAATCTTAAATTTTTTTATATATCATCAATTATAAGTTGTACATGTGATCCTATAATTCATCATGTGCAAGCAGTAAAACATTATTATGAGAACAGTAAAAAGCCATAGGAACAACTCAGACATTATAACTGTAAGCAATCCAAAAAGGATTTTTAGCACCTATAAACATGTCTCTGCCCTTTTAATTGCTTAAAAAATGCTTGAAGAATAGTAATTAGAGAATAGTAAAATACCTATTTGCAAAATGTGGCCGGTTAAGGCCAGATGATCTACCTTACTGCCATTTAAACCTTAAAAGAGCAATGTGTGTGTAATGTAAGACAGACAAATCTGTCTACCTCACTGTGGGTAGAAGTTCTCAATTGCAGCGGACTCCACACAAAAGATAATTAATGGGGTTTAATGGAATTATAGCTCAGTGGTTACAGAAAATGTCACAATAACACATGCAATATATGATCATACTGATATTGGTATAATGGTATTGTAGTGACATGCATCTGCAGATCAGGGACAGTGTCCATTTTAAGATTCCTGACCATGATTCTCCTGGGCTCCAGACAGATATAAGCGAGGGGTCTGCCCCCAGGAAGTGTCTTTGTGCACCTTTGCCAACTGTGCTAGTTGGTCCAGTGGGTCAACATCCTTGAATCACTGGTGTGATTTTTTATATTGAATGATTAAATTAAATAAGTTGTTCTGCCATGTCCCAGTGGGGGAACCCCAGGGGAATTTTACACTATGATGCCCCAGAAACCATGGGGGGCATTATGGGCACGTCGTGTGTGTGACGTGCCCGTTGTTTGAGCGCTGTGTCAGGGTTTATACGGCGCTGTATTTGCTGTGTTGGCAATATTATATTTATATATATTTACTATATAAAACCGCACTTGGAAACACATTGGGGGGCACGGTGTTGTTTACCAATGGGTGTGTAACGTGTTTAGAAAACACGGTCATGATACACCAGTATAAACTGGCACTTCATTTACCATCGGGGATTACAGGGGATGGCTGCACTGTGTGGTTTTCCCTGTGGTCTACGCACAGGAAATCATGCAGAAATCCGTAGTGTAGATGCAGCCTTAGGCATTCACATTACTCCAAATGTATTATTTAGTAAGAAAATCATATAGTAAGCAAGTATAGTAAGTAAGTAAAGAAAGATGTCAAGGACCACATGTCCCAATACCAAACGTAATACTTTAGAAACACATAAGTTAGGTTAAACCGTGCTGAAGATACAGTCAACTTAAGTTATCTTGTAAGAGGATCTTGATGCGTTTCGCAATACAATGCTTCCTCAGGAGAACATTACAGGACCTGAAAGTGTATCTATGGATGACAGACATATATGAGTGGATAGTCTTGAAAAAGGGGTGCCAACAGGTTGAAGACAGAAAAAATACCTTAATTTAATAAAGGTTGGTAAAAGAGGCACTCTAGTTCCAGGATGGTTTGCGGTCCCCCTCCCAGGGGTGGAAAGAGACTGCACAGCACCTACCCCCTGGAATTCTGAAACAGGCACAGGGTGCATCCATGTGGTGCATCGTTATTAACTGGTTATTTAGGAGGATGTACTAGATAATCATGGTAATGCTAAGACGGAAGCAGAGGTAAATAAATAAGGGGGATATTAATATGAGCAAGATAAAGGTTTAAAAAATATTTTAAAAAAATATTTAAATATTTAAAAATAGAGAGTGGGCTAGACCCTGTACAGAGGGCGATATGGTATTGAAGAAGAAAGGTGGAAGACTATGACAATAGAATGAGTGGAAAACAGCCACCTGCGAGAAGGTGTCTGAGTCCTGTGTCCATGTGTAAATGTTGTTTTTTAATTACACCTCTCACTTTCAATGGTGGTGATGCAAAAAGTTGTGTCTCGTACCAGTTCCTGATGACATTCATTTTGATGTCTTTTTAAAATGAGGTCTCTCTAATTCTGTAGCCTCCACAAAACATTCTACATGGATATTTTTGCTAATTAGTTCTTCAAAAATAGTTTTGACTTTTTTGATTTTTCTGAGGTTTACTGCAAGAATAAGTCATTAGTTTATGTTTGTAATATTATATGTCATGTAAACGCTTCGATGATACCTTAGACCTTTAAGAATAGAGGGTTTTTTTTTTACTGTGTGTTGGCCTATGGCCTTGTTGTACCACAAATTTTCTATTAACTTGTTCATATTGTCAGTTAAATTGCTTAACATTTCATATAAAGTTTGGTGTGTGGATGTTTTTTTCCTGTAAGGGATTGCTTACTTCTGAAGAATTTCACTACTTTCTTATCTGCCTGCTGAATGTTGTAATCAAAGTTTGTCGTTTGCAAAACTGAAATGTGTAGCAGTCTTTTTCAAGTACATGTTTTTCTTCTTAACACTATCTTGACATGAGCTAAGGGATTCGTATTCTAATGATAAACCTTATGACAATCGTTAGAATACGCAATTGGATTAAAAATTTCATAGCAGTAATTATATTTTTTTTTCCTGCTAAACCCCAACTAGCTTCTCATTCTGGCCATTGCCTGTCCTGAATGGGTGTTACTTATCCAACGAAATGAGGATACACCAATTGGAATTTCTTGATTCATTTCTCCAGCATGACATCATTGAGGCTTATTATTTAGGTGAAGATGACACCACCAAACATAAAAGTTTTGTTATGCCTAAAAATTCCAAAGGCTTAAAAAACATTTCCTTATAACCTTATTTATGCAAATTTGTGTTAAATTTTTAATGCAAAGCCAGAAGGGCTATAGACCAGGGGTGCCCCTGATCGATTGCAAAAGCATGAATAGTTGTTGTTTGATTGTCAGCACTTTGCCGTTTGAGCTGTAAAAATGACTGGGCATGAAAAAGTACGGTTGACAACCTCAAACCACTCCCTAAATGCAGGATAAAATCAAGACATTCAAGTAGGAATTGAATTTCTTACAGCGGTCTCTACATGTTAAAATGTTTGTTATTACAGTCATGAATGATGGCTGGAAAGGCTTCACAGTCAGCAGAATATTCTTGTTTAGATTTTTTTTTTAAAAGAGCAGCAGTTGAACAAGAATTTGTTACATGACAGAATATTATTCTACAAGTCCATTTACCCAGAGCTGTGTGAATTTGTGATGCCTTAAACAATGTTATGTTTTTTATGCATCTTAAAAGCGCTGGGAAAAGTACCATTGAGTGCTATGTCAAAAACAACTCTTGCAGCTTAAAAAATTTGTGTGCGTTTTAGGTGTATATTCAAAATGTCAAATGTATTTTCAATGGACGCATAAATACTTTCTTACTCAAGGCAACTTCATCAGCAGTATTAAAATAACACAACTTGTCACAAAACAACACTGATGTGTCTGTGGGTACTCATTAATTGAAAATCATTAGACAAACGCAAACATTTTGCAGTGAAAGAGAAGAAAAAGTTGGTAGACCACACCAACGGGATGAGGTGGCTAGCCTCTTTGGGACTTAAACGGCAAGTAGCTTATAAATTAAACGTTAGGGTCCATACTTTCAATTAAGAAATGGTTTATTCATTCTAAATACAATAAATACATAATCAGTCAATATCCTGAACCAAGGATTAAAATAGAATATATTCAACATATTTGTGCAACCAAGAACAGCCACATCAGGTGCTATGCATTTATGGCCTGTAGATAGGTCAATGGTCCAAGATTGGCTCTCTCTCGACAAGTTTTGCCCCCCTAACGGGGCTTCCTCAGGAGATTTTAGTCCAAGTCAAAGTTTGTGCAGTTAGGCCATAAAAAATGCTTCATGAATACAATGAAAAAGCGTCCTATATGTCAAAACAAAAATCATCTGTACATCAATCATGGTTCTGAGTTAATATAGAAGAATCCATTTCACATTATATTACATATGGGAGGGTGAATTCCCAATACATTCTTGTGACATATCATCGTATATTACATCACTTAGTATATAAGCAGCCTCATACCCTGATTTCCAGGTTCCCAGAATGTGGGGATGGTAAGCAGGGAGGAGGGTCATAACCCCATGTTGTTGACCCACCAGGCAAGGGGTCTCCCCACTGGGGCGGGAATGAGAGATCTGGTAAACAGAGGATGAAGGATGGAAACGCCAAATCCGGCGTATGAGGTTCCATAGTAGATGGGGGGGATTGCCCTCTTCCCCTTCTGTCATATGATTGGGAAGGGAATGGAGAAATTGGCAATAGGGGCACATAGTATAAAATATATATATATGGATAGCATCAGTGGTTCACTCACCCCAGTGACTAGCAGAGACACCGGTGAGCTACATATTAAAGGTTATCCCTCTGGTTACTGGTTATGAGTCTATGGGAATCCAATGTGGTACCATCTATAAGGGTAAAACACATCAACTATGTGCTTACATTCTCCTGTGTTTCCTCGCATTCACTGCGACTGGTGACTGTTAGGGTTGGCATCCTACGCCATATGCGTGGATGGCATGTTAAGTACACCATCCCCGTCCATTTTGCAGTGAAGACCAGGCCTAGGGCTACCTGTGTAAAAATTAATGGTGATGTGTTGAGTTATTTTAAAGGGACAGCAAATATACACTGTTATACAAGCAGTGCACTAACTACTTTACATTGTATAAGTCATATCTTCAGTGTTGTCTCATGAAAAGATATCATATACGGTTAAGCACAATCAGGGGTCTAACTATATACAGTGGGTTGGGAAAGTATTCAGACCCCCTTTCCTTTTTTTACTCTTTGTTATATTGCAACCATTTGCTAAGTTCTTTTTTTCCCCCTCATTAATAATGTACACACAACACCCCATATTGACAGAAAGACACAGAATTGCAGATTTATTAAAAAAGAATAACCTGAAATATCACATGGTCCTAAGTATTCAGACCCTTTGCTCAGTATTTAGTAGAAGCACCCTTTTGATCTAATACAGCCATGTTGTTTGGGAAAGAAGCAACACATTTTTCACACCTGGATTTAGGCATCCATCCATCTGCCATTCCTCCTTGCAGATCCTCTCCAGTTCTGTCAGGTTGGATTGTAAACGTTGGTG
This sequence comes from Ptychadena robeensis, assembly GCA_036250615.1. Taxonomy (NCBI): domain Eukaryota; kingdom Metazoa; phylum Chordata; class Amphibia; order Anura; family Ptychadenidae; genus Ptychadena; species Ptychadena robeensis. The sequence goes on along the minus strand of CM070035.1, from coordinate 64,881,379 downwards.
GACAGCCATTTTTAGGTCTCTCCAGAGAGGCTCAATTGGGTTTAAGTCAGGGCTCTGGCTGGGCCAATCAAGAACAGGGTTGTTGTGAAGCCACTTCTTCGTTCTTTTAGCTGTGTGCTTAGAGTCATTCATTGTCTTGTTGGAAGGTACAAAGGTTTACCTTCCAACAAGACAATGAATGACTGAGGTCCTGAGCATTCTCATACAGAGAGGGAATATTTAAATTTATAGCCTAAATTTATTTCTGGGCCCATGCCATGTCAGCCTAACACGGGTCAACTCCGCCCCCCTTGACACAGGACAGGACACAGGACAACCCTATCTAGTCCCCATAAAAATCTACTCTAGGTGGTGTACTGATGTTAAATTTTTGTCCACGCTAGGACAGCCCTTACTGTGTGAATAGTATGATACAGTAGTTGTGATAGTAGTTGTGATCTGTCAGACCGCAAGTTTATCTTCGTGAACACCTTTATTCACCATTATCGGCTGCACATGTCCAAGAATCCACGGAGCTCTGTGGGCCATAGTATTCTGTCCTCTGCTTTGTCTTAACCTTCTTAGTGTTCATGACGAGCCCATCTCGTCCAGAGTTTGTGTGAAGAACAAACTCTGGCCGCATATCCCCGGAAAGCTACGGCGATGCTGCTTCCAGCCGCAGCATTTCCGGGGTTCTGCGGCTTCACTGATGCGTCGCGGTGACGTGGAAGGGGGCGAGGGTGAGCAGTGCCATAGACCTCCATGTTAATGGAGGGGCCTCTGCTTTCCAGCCCTCCCAGCTGGTGTCATGAATGACACTGGCTGTGTGGAGAGGGGAGGGGGGAGGGAGGAAATGGCAGGCAGTGTACCTCGTACACTGCTGCCATTGCCTGTACCACACTGTTAAAAATGGTGCGGTACAGGCGGTGCGCTAGGGAGGTTAATAAATGTGTCAGTGTTTTGCGGTACCTGGTGTCCATGTTTGTTGGCTTGGTTCCCTCCCTGATACTTACCTGTAATTTTACTTTCCTGGCCAATACCTCATGTCAGCCTCAGTTCTCACCCGGTTAGTCGCGAGTCTTGTTATGGAACATCAGAACACCACAAGGGGATTTTTATGGGGACTTGTTAAGGTTGTCCTGTGGGGTCAAGGGGGAGGAGGCTGACATGAGGTTTTTGTCAGGAAAGGATACAGGTTAGTATAGAAAACTATTTTCTGTAATTAAGCATAACAGTTTATTTAAAATGAAAATGGTCCGTACAATCAGATCGTAACAACCACCCGTATATTCTCAATCATAGATGAAAGATGAAAACTGATTGACACATTATTATTGCTGGTATGCTGCCTTATTAAATAAGTCCAGTCTTTGTGTGTGTTCCAGTTTCCACAGTACTGATGTTTCAGAACGAAAAGAATAAGAATTTATAAAAAGAAACCTTCCAGAATTGTATCTGCTTGAAAACAGACAGTCAAGTCCTCACTAGGAAAAAATGTTTGTGAACCAAAATGCAAATTAATTGGCAGATCATAATGGAGCACAAAAACCCAATAAAGCCGCAAGGAAAACAATATTTCCTTGAACACCCGGAGTGATATGCAATTTCTGCATCTTTCCAGAAGATTAAAAAAGCTTTACGTATTCTGGTGAAGCAGTCTGACTAGGAGGTATCCCATTAATTTGGAGTCTTGTCTAACACATACCAAGACAACTATATATTAGATGCGTGGGGAAATTGCATGGTGTCAACAGGCACAGTGGGGGACTGCGACTCACCTCTTTGCTTACTTCATAGCCATTCGTTCCCGGTTTAAAGAAACACTTTGGAGCTCCCCCTCCTACATTCAATTGCACGCTCCTCTTCTGATACCATGACCACACTGCATTTTAAAATAACAAAAGATTTCTTCCCATGCTTTAAAAAGGAAACATCTTAAGATAAAACACTGCAATCGTTCTATTCTAAAGAATAAACATTTTTTCAGTGCACCTCTACTGAAGCTCAAATGCAATTGTGGATACTTTTCACTCAAGTAAAAAAAACACCAAGTAAACTAATCTACAGCTATATTATAGCAGAAGTAATTTCTTATCCTACCCTGATGCATGTATTATCACATTAATTATGCTGCTGGTATGACTTCTGGATCACTTGTAATGAGTTCCGCATACATGTGAGTATACCATGCAGAAAGCAGTAACACACCATTCACAACATAGGTTTTCACAAATAAAAATGCATAGCCGATGCATTCAATGGCATACCTGTTAACCTCACTGTCCCCGAATAAGGGAAAATTACAGGAAGGGACGCATGGGACCTCCCTTCCAGTAGTTTGTTGAGTCTCTTCCGCGTTCCAAATACCAGGTGATGTGCAGAGTGGGAACTTAGGAGGGAAAGTATGCTCCCTCCCTCCATGACTTTCCCGGCCAAACAGGAGGGTTGACAGGTATTTTTATCCCACTACACAGGCAGGGAGGATCTGCCAGGAGATGTATTTTTCCTCTGCCTGCACTGTGTATGTGAACAGAGCTCCAGCTCGAGAACGCGGCTCCAGCGGCAGCCTCTGACAACTTCCCTTTAAATTCTTGTTCTGGAGCATGGAGCTCAGACTGGCAGAGCAACAGTTCCCCCATTACATATCGCGATTGGATGCTCTGTTGTACAGTTTTCCCCTTGCTATAATGCTGTTTCCACTGTCACTCACTTTACCTTTTTACTAGTGAACCAGGATGACTTGTAGGGCAGCTATCTGTGTCACTGTCAATGACATGGTGTACGTATACCCTTATCTAAAACCAGACCTAAAAAAAAACCCTAACAGCTAAAACATTCATATTGACACTAACTACTAAGACACAACAACGCAAATCATATTAAACTATACCTCAATAGAAGACCCAATAGGATGCACCTAGTGCACAAGTGTACCTAAGAAGCTGCCCTTTTTTATAGTAAAAACACCTTCTTATGCTACCTAAAGTGCTCATACCTACACTTCCTCACTACGCCAGTTCTAATTCATAAAATATAATAAAACACTCAAATTAACTAACTAAACAGTACAAAAAAGTACCAGAGGCTGCATAGGTTGGTTAGTAATAACCCTCTTGGCATCAGGGTCATTAAAGGGAACACGGGATAACATTGGGAACATCAGGAGAGCGGGATCAGTTAATTCATGTTCTTGTAGCACAGGGAGCATGAAGCTCTGTGAAAAGCTATTTACTGTGTTTGTGCAAAAGGCATTGATATCATAGCTGTATAGAAATCTATTTCTATGTGATCCAAAAGCTGGCAATCATTGTAAAAGCTTACATTTTTCACCAGCAGCATTATCTAAATTTATCTTTGACCCTAGATTGAATATGACTTTTGGAACTCATATGCATCCAAGATATGTAAGGTTTACTTTTGTCTTTTCCATTCCTTCTAAACACATGAAATAGTTTTTTACTGACTGACTACAAATGCCATCCTACTGGCTACGCTTTCCAATACCGTAAAAGCTTTGATTAGTGTACCCTTAGGCTAGAGCTACACGGTCTATTTTTAAACTCAAAGACAGAAAAAAAAGTACAAAAAGTCACAATTTACGGTAGTTCTCCTGAAAAAGATAGGGCAAATGTAAGATAAGTGTAAGTAAATGGGAAAAATCTGAGAGAAAAAACCCTGAAAGGTTGATGGATTCATATCCTATGATTCATGTGCATGGATAAGATGGGAGATCAATCACCAATGGTAAAATACTGTTTTATGAAATTATGTCAGACTGTTACTTTGACTGATCTTTTAAAATGTTTTTATATAGCAAGTCAAATTTAAAATAATGTCATACTAGTTGACTGACCCCATGTTGTTTTAGAAATAGATATGAGCTCATTTATGTCCTGAATTTATTTTTACAAAGTTGTGTGTGTGTTCTATGCCGATGAGTTTTGTCATTTGCCACAAATAAACCATCTAACTTGTCACTTACTTGCAGACCTAATGCCCACTTGATATTCTCACATGTATTTTTAGCAGTATGGCTGTAATATTAGATAAAATTGTATATGCAGAGCTTAGCAGGAGTTTTCATTTATACTTTCTGGAATCCAGGAGGTCCCCTTTTAAGTAATGAGCACAGAATACTGGCATTGCATTTTACTGGTAGTGTTTCTTCTACCTATACCCTCCTAATTAGGCTATGGATTTTCTCAGGAAATGTTTCACCTGCTGCTTCTAAGAGCTCAGCATGTATGTCACACTTTTCCAGTTGTTTTCTCCAGCTCACTGATTCTATATTAGATAGCTAAATCCAGGTTTAATGCTAAAAAAAATAAACATGCATCCTCTTTGTATTTCTGAGTAAAAATGATCTTCTAATGAAAGGTTGGGGGCATGCCATGGTGGTGGTGTATGGTCAACTTAAGGCCTTCTTTCCAATCAGATAAGCTTCTACATGTGTCCTCAGGTACTTCACTGCATGTGTACTGCCTTCTCTCTAAACACATTTCTACACACCTCTTCTCTAAACAGACACATCCTTACATTTCTCCTCTGTAATCTGACACACCCCTGAACATCTCATTTATACACATCTCCTCTCTGATCAGACCCACCTCTACACACCTCGTCTCTGATCAGACCCATTTCTACACAGCACACACAGAAACAAACCTCCCCCAAGTCACCTCTACACACCTCCTCTCTGATCAGACACACCCCAACACACCTCCTCTCTATTCAGACCCACCGCTACACACCTCTCTAATCAGACATCCCTAACACACCTCCTCACTAATCGGACCCACTGCTACCCACCTGCTCTTTTATCAGACACACCCCTACCTGCCTTCTCTCTAAACACATTCCTACACACCTCTTCTTTAAATAAACACAACCCTATATTTCTACTTTAAAGAGGTCTGTCTCTGATCAGACACACCCCTACATATGCACTTTCTGATCAGACAAACTCCTTCATACCTCCTCTCTGATCTGACACAGTCTTAAGGCCCCCATTCACTGGTCCGTTTCCCATCGGATTCCGAGACGATCGATTCCGGGCGCGTGCACGCGAAAC
>CM070035.1:64846528-64870133 GCA_036250615.1 Ptychadena robeensis | reverse complement strand
TGGCAATGCTATCTCTATGGGTAATATGCAGTGGTGGGAACAATGTGCCAAACAAATGCGTGAAGTGGAGCAAGTGGAGCAAGAAGAGGCCCCTGTGCTCATAACAGGTAACATGTAGTAAATCGTTTCGTGCAACTGTCAGCAGGGCTCAACCAGTAGAAATTATGTCAGTGGCCAGAAATGGGTTATGTCACTTCCTGTTTACAGATGATATCACATGCTGGTAACAGGTTATGTAGGGTTTAGTTGGATCAATGGGACGCATTTTGGGTACCAGCCCTATATCAACAATGGGGGCTTTATACTATAGGTCTTGTGTCCTTGTTCCTAAGTGCTCATAAAAGTGTCTATCCCAGGCCTTGGCAAGTAAAGGAGCAACGACCTCCTCTCCTGGAAGAAACCATGAAGATGTGGTCTGAGAATGCAGATCTATCATTGGCCTAGAGCAGGGGTGTCAAACTATTATATTGTAATGTAAAATGCAATGTAATTATATTTGGCCCAAGAGAGAGCCTAACCGTATTTAGGAAATTGATGTCACATATGTGTCTTGTATATGACATTTAATTTCACACGTGTTATAGTATAATTTTGAACATGTTTTTTTTACAAAATTTTTACTAAAGTGACTGTCATATATGGTATTTTATATTCAGCATTTTGTTTATAGTATTGATTTTTTTTTAAGGAAAGGCCTAACTGCCCTCAGAGAAATTGTCGTGGTACTCCCATATATATTATCATTCCCACACTTCCACATACTGTACTTGGAAAACTAAAGGTTTGGTGCATGAATGGACAGACATTCAAAACAACGCTAAACAGGAGCAACCACACAGATTGGTTGACAGATGTGCTACAAGAATTATTAAAATGTATGAATCCTTCCTATATATGCTCTGAGATATCATTGTAACTTAAGGAAATCTGACCCTGACTACTTCTTTTCTACTTTTTCGTCTGTTTAGATAAAAAGCTGTCTCATCACTATCGATAAATAAGTTGGAAACCTTTGAAAAGTAATGCATTTGGCTGACCAGGACTACAGACACATGGGTTACAAATACATAAATACATATATATTTTTTTTCCATAATAACTTTTATTGAAAAGTTGTAGCATAACATAAGAAAATGACATTCAAGTAAAATTTTTGTACATTTGATAATGCATACATTAACACAAATACATATATAGTCCTATTTGCTTTTAACTGCCCACCAGAGACAGTTGTACATGGAGTAGAATAGAGATGTAAGCATACAGATTCAAAGAAAAAACATCTTAAACCCCAGCCATCATGGTCGTGTCCTCAGCCCTTTTCTTTAGATCACCAGATCAATTAAATAAATCAGCAAGCTGGAAAATGTTGTGCTTGTTATAGCTTATTATAATGGAAACCTTGGCTCAGAAAAGGCCTTGGGACAAAGCCCCTAGGTACAAACGACCTTTGAATGTTAGCAGACTATTGTGGACTCCATTTTGGAATATTTATCACCATTTTCAGACATAACAGAGTATTGCAAACTGACAATAACAGATTACAAACTAAACTTGGCAGGGAAAACTCTTAGCACAGCAGAACATCGTATGATTGTAGGAAAAATGAAATGCTTATAATTTTGCTTCTTGTTTCTTTCTCGCCTGAAGGATGCCCATGATCAGCTTTGCAAAACAACCAGCTCAAAATATTCAAATAGGGAAAAAAGTAACTTGATTCTTATGCAGAAACTGCACCAAGACACTTGCTAAATGGCCCTATTAAAGCTTATGTCACAAAGATATAATTATTTGTAAACTGTGGGAGGCTTATCGTGAAGGGCACTCATTACCTCCTGTTGATACTTCTCTACCTTTCATGAAATTCATTCAATTATTAATTTAAATTAGCTAGAAGGATTTGTCAGTGTTTCATGTAATTGAACTTATTTGTATAGAATGAAATTCGTTAACTTTTAGGCCCCAAGGTTAATCTTGGCATATGGAGAAAATTCATGGAGCCAAGGCCACTGAACAGTTTCCTCTGACAAATCTACTCAGATTATAATTAACTGAAAACATTGACATTAAACTGCAGCAGTCTATACACAGATGGTTCATTTTTAGGGTAGAAGTCCTAACTAAAAGGGAATTATCTATAATAAACCTATGCACCAGACATGTACTATAAAAAGGTCAGTGAGGTTTTTCTTTAGTGGCCCATGACTATCTGTGTCCTGGATGATCCACGTGGTACTTCTCCTTGGTTTTCTACAGTGCTCTGTTGGGATCACAAATAAATGGAATAAAGGAATAAATCATGTATTTTATATAATCCTATGGGATTATGTGGCATTTTCCAAGAATTGGTCATAAAATGTGCTTGGATCTTCATCTAAAGCCCCCCATACACGTCTAGATTTTTTGTTCAATCAACTTAAAAAGAAAAAATTTTGGGGATCAGGGAAATCGGTGATTGAATGTATGTTTGCCAACTGTAGTAACAGATATTTGATCAACTTTTTTGTAGATAGGCTGAAAGTGTAATGAATTTCAATACAACCAATTAAAATTTACCAGCACGTCCAATCCTTTTTCAATACATTTTTTTCCCAATTTTAATTGTTTTAAGGCTGCCATACACACCCCAACGGGTGCAGACAGACCAGTCCCGATATGCACCGGGATGCAAACGTGATGACGTCATCACGTTTGCACCCTGGTGCAATATGGGGCCCCTTCAGTCGGCCGGCACCATTTGTGTGCCGGCCATTAGCTTCAATGAAGACACCGGTCTTCATTGAAGCTAATGGCATCGGCTTCCATCGGCCAGAGATTATCGGACATGTCTGTTCTCTGGCCGGCCGAGCTGTGGGGCGACAGGGATCTGTCGTCCCATGTGGGCACATGCCGATAAACGGCCGATTTTTCCACTGACCGACGGCGCTAGCGCGCACGCCCCTCGGTCAGGTGAAAAATCGGCCGCTTATCGGCATGTGTATGGCAGGCATTAGGTTGATCCAACCATGTGAGCTGCCATAAATTTTCAATCAACCAAAAAACTGATTGAATTAAGTTGATTGGATGAAAAATCTAGACGTGTATGGGGGCCTTAAGTCACAACAATAGAACATATATTGAACATAACATGTAAACATTCACAGTACAGGGTGGAAAAAGTATTTGAACCTTTGGACTTAATAACTGGTTGACCCTCCTTTGGCAGCAATAACCTCAACCAAACAGGTCATTGTCCTGTTGCATCACCCATCCTCTGCGGAGCTTTAGTTGGCATACAGATGCTCTTAGGTTTTCCTGCAAAATGTCTTGATTAACTCTAAAATTCATTTATCATCAATGACAACAATCCGTCCAGGTCCTGAGGCAGCAAAGCAGCCCCAAACCATGATGCTCCCTTCACCATGTTTTACAGTGGGGATGAAGTTTTGATGTTGGTGTGCTGTGCCTTTTTTTTCTCCACACATAGTGTTGTGTGTTTTTTTCAAACAACTAAATTTTCGTTTCATCTGTCCACAACTTATGTTACCAGTTGTGGAACATCCAGGTGCTCTTCTGCAAGCTTCAAAGGTGCTGCAATATTTTTTTGGGACAGCATTGGCTTCCTCAGTGATGTCCTCCTATGTACTCCATTCTTATTTTCCTTATTGTAGATGTGTCAATAAAAATTTTACCATATGCCAGAGATTTCTGTAAGTATTTAGCTGACACTCTAGGATTCTTCTTTACCTCATTAAGCATTTTGCGATGTGCTCTTGCAGTCATCTTTACAGGATGACCACGTCTAGGGAGAATAGCAATAGTACTAAACTTTCGCAATTTGTAGACATTCTGTCTTACTGTGGACACATGAACATCAAGGCTTTGGAGATACTTTTGTAACCCATTCCAGCTTCATGCAAATCAACAATTCTTGATCGTAGGTCTTCTGAGAGCTCTTTGATACGAGGCATAGTTCACTTCAGACAATGCCTCTTGAAACCATGTAAACCTAAAACTGGTGTTTTAAAGGGCAGACCAGCTTCCAGCAACGCATCCAATATCATCACACTGATTGGACTAAAGGTTGGCACACTCCTGGCTCCAATTAGCTCTTGGAGAAGTCATTAGGCTAGGGGTTCACATACTTTTTACACACAGCATTGTGAATGTTTACATGTTATGTTCAATAAAAACATGAAAACATCTTATGTTTGTGTAGTATTATTTTAAGAAGACTGTGTTTTTCTCCTGGTGGGACTTAGATAAAGATCAGAGCACTTTTTATGACGAATTCATGCAAAACACCAAATAATGCCAAAGGGTTCACATACTTTTTCTTGCAACTGTATGCATCATATTTTATTTGTAAGGTTATATATTTGAAAAGAACATCAAATAGATATATTTGAGAAGTGCATTAATGTATGGGTAAATTCTGTTTGATATCCAGAGTGACCACTGGGGGCACTATATAGTTGTTTTTATGTGTCTGTATTTTTATGTAGCACAGTAAAGTTTTTTTTTAAGAGGATGCTGATGGGAATGCAGTCTGCTCTTTTAGCAGCACTTCTAATGCTGATCACACCAAGTGCAAAGCAAGTGATAGGTTTGCCCTAAAGCGGACCTACCACCAGGAATCTATGTTTTCATGAATGGCACTAGAAGTGCCAATAATAGGGAGGAATGCAGTGAAAAAACCCAAAAACGTACCTGTAATGAGAAATTTAAGAATATAATCCGGCAGCTCTCTTCATTGTCGGCAGAAATCGGGCAGGACATCACAGGAAGCTTAGATTTCTCAGAGATCTGCTTTGAAAATTCCCATAGAAGATCACTGAACGCCCCCAGTGGCCACCCGCGATATTGCACCCACATGTGTTTCATGTGTTGGCTCCACGAACCAGGAAGTGAGGGGAGCTGTGTGGTAATCTTGTTAAATTGCTCATTACAGGAAAGTTTTTGAGTTTTTTTTACTGCATTCCTCCCTATTATTGGCACTTCTAGTGCTATTCATAAAAACATAGATTTCTGGTGGTAGGTCCACTTTAAGAAACCTGGCATGACATGGAATATACTTCCAATTTAACCTGTGTAAATACCCTTTCAAAAGTCATCCAAATCCATTGGCTTCTGAATCATATCCATAATGGTTGGGTTGATAAGATTCTTCATCAAGTTCTTTAGTGATTATAAATTAATTATTTTCTCAAACGCGCATTTACTAATACATGAAGTTCCATTGGCAGAGCAAGATTTGTATCACAATTTAGCAAATTAATGCGAAACAAATTTTAAATGAATCACTGCTATCTAATAAAAATGAAAATGGATGTCTGCTTGCATGGTTGGTTAGCAAATGACTGTCCGTGGCATGGCAAGTTACAGCATTTGAAAGACAAATTTATAGTCCCAGTGGTTTTATTAATAAATGACAATACACTGTTGATTTATTGATGTAGATCATAAATTAGAGGGATAAGTACCATGGTACTGAGAAGCTATGTACAGTCTGCATATGTACAAGCAGAAACTATGGAAAAGGTTCTTCTCAGGGTTTTGAAACAGGGATTTGGTCTTATAAATTACTTGTCACAATACCTGCCTTAATAAAAGAGAACATGTGCTGTAAATGAAAACGAAAACAAAACCCCATGGTATCATATGGTATCACTCTCCAGTGGTCAGCGTTTATCATTTTTATAAACATGCTACAGGTCCACTTTTTTACCCTCAGGGTTATCAATTATTGATTTGGAACCTGGATCAATCAGCAAGCAGGAACTGGTAAGTAACCCTTTGTGTAGCTCAGGGGGAGTTTGGTTTGTTGAACAACCTTAGCTTGTAGCTCGGGGTGACTGCTAGTTACTTACCCAAAATCACTAAAAAAGAGATAGTTGTGTGGTCAAAAATGTTACTGAATATAAACATAAAATATCTTACTAAGATCAAAGTTAAAAACGGGTGTATCTGTTGTCAGTTATAAATATGCTCACACATATAAAAATCTTTTTCACCACAAGTTGCCTCAACAATAATGGAGACAGTCGACTCAATTGGCAACTCTCTTAATGCATTTATCCTCTTGAGTAGGGCTTCCTTAGGAGTAGTGATGGCCGAACTGCCCACAAGGCGGATGTTCGCCCTCCTACTCGCCGGCGAGCAGTACGTGTGTTCGACCCGCCCAATTCGCCGGCGAGAAGAAGATCTCTATTCTTACTCCGGCAGGATCAGAAACAACGAGATCGTGCCGGAGGAAGAATCTTTTTCACTAGAACACCGCGCTTGAAGCTGGTCTCCTAGTAAAAACTGGCTCGAGAACAGGAAGTGACGTCAGTGACGTCACATCCGGCTCCCTTAACCAGGAACTATGCGTTCCAGTTACCGGATGTGACGTCACTGAACAGGCGGACGGCAGACTTCTTTAAAAGTCCGATCCGCCCGTTCGCGGACATATCTGGCCGATGTTCAGCCATCACTACTCAGGAGATATTGTCTTATATCATAAGTCCATAAAAAGGCAAAGAGTGCATCATTCACCTTCTGACCTGGAGGTGGAGTATACAGGATATTCATACAAATCAAGAGAAGGTAAGCATATTGAAAATTTTTTATATACAGGGCTTGGATGGGGGAGATCCAGCGTGAGGAGAATTACCTAATGCAAGCAGCATCACAAGATTACTCTTTGCCTCTTCTGCTGAGGAAGCCCCATTCAAGAGGGCGAAACACGTCGAAAGAGTTACCACTTATTATTGTTGAGAAACTTGAGGTGAAAAAGCTTTTTATATGTGTGAGCATATGTATATGGGACAAAAAATACACCATTTTTAACTTTGAAAATAAATTTTTTTAACAAACTATTCTAGATTATTTTGCTGTGAAAATTTCTGGGGCTAGCCACCCTCTGTTTAGGCCAGGTCCATCCAACCTACTAACAGTATTGTGTACTAATGATTAATTTGGGATGTTAGGACAGACTTAATGCACTTGCTGTGCCCCCCCCCCTTTTGTACATTTCAACACTAAGAAAGATCATAGATAGTTGCGCAGAACCATCAGCAGTGATTACACAGTTACAGTAATGTCAGTGGCCAGAAGGGCCCTCCCTAGGTGTATGGGGCCTGGGCAAAGATCACAGAGTAAAATTGGGTCAGTATGAGGGGTGCGTGTTTAAGTTGCGTGTAGGTGTGCAGCTCTCAAAATGGAGGAGTGTGGCCCCCTGTAACAGACAAACAAGAACAAGGACACGAGGTGCACAACCTAGTACAACATAGTAAGGTACTGTTAATGGTTAAATAATATAAAATAGAACAAAAGACAAGACAAGATACTCACATTAAAAGAAGTTCACAACGATTGATCTCACAAGGCCATGTGCTTTCCATGATGACCTCACTACCAGGTAGTACAAGGCACATGGCCCTGAGAGATCAATCCTTGTAAACATTCCTTTTAATGTGAGTATCTTGTCTTTTGTTTTATTTTATTTCATATTATTTAACCATTTACAGTAACTTAATTTGTTATACTAGGTTGTGTGCCTCGTGTCCTTGTTCCTATTTGTAAATTTCAATAAAATATCTTAGTTAAGATACATATAATGAGATGACGGCAAATCAAAACAAATATGGGAATTAACCTTGAAATGCAAATATGTTGAATAAATATTTAAATAAAGAGTGACCATGGACTTTCTGTGTGTTGGTTGTACCAGATACTTGTGCTATGATGACTTTATTAATATTATTATAGACAATTGATATTTTGCCTTGTTATAAATTGGACCAAATGGTTACTACTTAATAGACCAATTTAAATCTATTTGAAACTTTAGGTATCATGTGAATTTGAATTATTAGCAAAATAAATCTCCAGTTGTGTCTCACTGCTAGTGTTGATGAAAATGCGTGAAAATGCGCAATGAAGGTAATAATGACTGGAGATCGCGAATTCTTGAATTTACTAATTTATTGGAAATATGAGGCGAAATATTTGCGATATTTTGTGAATACAAATATTGCCTATGCTGCAATAGATGTTAGATGTCCACTAACTGCTGTTATGTGCTCCCCCATTGTAATGTGTTCCAATGTTTACATATGGGCAGTATGGGCGGTTGCCGAAGGCGGCATCGTGGGGGGTAGGCGGTATTCCCACATATTGCCCATATGTAAAACTGCCCTCTTCTCTGTGCGCCGACATCTGACTCCAGCTCTGCCTCCTTCCCCCGAGAGATATCACTCCAGGGGGGGACAGGGAGCTGGATGTCCGACTCCAGCTCTGACTCCTTCCCCTGAAGTAATTGTATAATGAAGATCCGGCGGCATCTTCCCCAGTGATCTCTCTCGGGGAAAGGGGGAGGAGGCAGTGCTCGCACAGGGCGACAATCTTCCTAGGACCACCAATGTGTGTTCCCAGGGCATTTTTGCAAAAATCAACCCTATGTGATTTATAAAATCTTAACTCATACCTTCTTCCTATGCTCAGCTCCAAGTCTTCTCCATAACTCTCTTCTTTTTCCCTGGCGTCACCATTAATTCTGCTTTTTGATTCATAAAATGGTAAAGGATATAAAACCAGATTACCATGCTTTTGGTTTGTATTTCCCACCTAATCTGGTCTCCCATAATCTGGGAAGCTTATGCATGCAATAAAATAGCTATAGCAACGCCCTCCCCCACCTCCCCGGGGTCATCACTGACAGGAAGGTGGATATAGTGGGTAGCCTGCAGGACGCCAACATTGCAGGATGGAGCAGGGCTGGAAGAGTTAAGTCACCCTGAGTGTGGCTTGGATTTACCAATTTCAGACCAAGAATCCTTATTAATTATTATTAATTAGCCTCAGTTCTAATTCCACTTCCTATTGTATACTTTGCCCACCTCTTAGATTGTAAGCTCAGTTTGCCCTGTCCTCTTGTGTCAGCTTGTTCTTGTTATGTATTCTGTTCTGCCATTTGCAGCACCCATGTATTGTACAGCGCTGCCTTATATACTTGTGCTTTATCAGTAAACATAATAATAATGCTAAATGTACATTTTATTCTGCATCTTGCTGTAGATACGCCCTGTGGTCACTGCACAGCTGATGTTTGCAATGGAACTCACAAAATATTCCCTGAAAACCAGACTGCAAAGAGGGATGATTAATGTCACTATGAAATAATGACAGATTTATGTTGGGCACACCAACTTGCTTTGCGATTTTGAAATCATTTTATTTGAGGAGGACCTTTACAGACCAGTTTTCCATGAAGGTTCAGGTTAAACTAAAATGCAATCTAATCTGTGGTCTCTACTCCCATTAACAGTAAAGAATTATAGTCAATTACTGGGTACCTCTGGCATATGCACCATAACTCACAAGGCCTGTCCCTGCCCTTCTCCACTCTGTAAAATCTATGTAAAGACACCAAGGCTATTTTTTAAATTCCGGGCTATTTGTAATTTTCTCTGTCTATAGCATCCTATCATAAACCAGATACTTCTTCCTATTAGACAACACAGACTTCATAGTCTTCATGTAGTCCCCATGATTGAACTATTGAATGATAATGTTCCTTTATAATTAATAATATATAGAAAAAGGACCTTTGTGTATAGCATTAACCCATGTTCTGCTGCTTTAGTCATTACTACATGATAAGTAAAGTGCTTTTTTAACAAACTAGCAGCAACATTGTACTTGACAGTTCTGCAATAGTGGCTAGTTTGGAGCCCTTAGTAATTTCATAAACATGTTATTCTAATTCAGATCTGTTCCCTAGAGTAAGGAGGTCAATTTATTTTTATTAGAAGAGCTTATACTAATGGCTTTATTAAAGGTATAATTAGATTATTAAGTAAAGCAGAGTGTTTTCAGAACAACCCAGGCCACCAAGCTAGACATGCCTAGGTCTGTTGATGCTCAAGCGTGCACACACAAGTCATAGACAGAGATCTGATTGTAATACCACTTTACGATAAGCAGGGCAATATCAGAGGATTAAGTGAAGGAGGCTCTGAGGGAAGGAAATGTCAAACCAAGCATGGAAAATGGTGCTGATAGCCATGTAAAATTTCCTTTAGATCTACCTAAGATTATGTGGCTCAGTGATCCCCAACAGGATGACAACTGGTTGAATAGCATACAAAAGCCCCCATATTTCATAATCTTGGTAAAACTGAAGTTGCAAGAACGAAAGTTGCAATAATTATAATTAACGTTTTCGCATTAAAGAAGTGAGAATAAATAATGTAACATTGAAATTTATTGTACAAAGATAGTACAGTCCGTTTGTAACGTGTATGGCAAACTTAAGGAGTTGCAAAATAGGCAGTGGGAGCAGGGCCACCATCAGGCAGGGACAGGAGGCGCTCTTGTCCTGGGCCCGACCATCTTGGGGGAGCCCGGCGATCCACTCTCGGGTTGGTGGCTTGTGTTCCCCATACTGCATGACATCAGCCTCGATGGCGCAGAGCAGAGCAGGTAAGCATCCTTAGACTGGTGGGGGGTTGGATTAGCAGTAAGCATCTTCAGTAGCAAGAATTCTTAGTAATTCAATTCAAGGACAGTGGGGGGGGGGGGGGGGGGGGGGGGGGGGGGTATGTGGTGGTTAGTAGTTTGGGGGTGGTTAATGGGTATTTAGTAGTAAACATCCTCAGGAGCTTGGTACTTGCTTACCAAGTATGGGGGCGGCCCTAAGTGGGTGCACAAAACCCCTTTGGCAAAGACTTAGTAGAGATGGTCAAATCTTTTTATTTAAATTAACTAGCTGAGTTTGTGAGTAAATTGCAAAGCCCTTGTACAATGTACCATTGCCAAAATTGATGACAATGTAGAAAAAAGGGTTGTGGGACCATTATAAAAAGAAAGTATTGGAAAAAAATACTACACAGTGGAAAAACCACTCGTAGCGAGAGTTCCTCCTGACAAGTCAGGGGCAAGGGGCAAGGGGACTTTAATGGCCACTGGTCTAGTTAGAGTAAATTTGTGAACAAGTACAGTAATAAAAGTAACTTCATATTTATTGCATGATAAAGGCACATAACATGACACGGCAGTATGGGCTATCATTGATACAAAACATAGGTGGCAACACTAAAATTCATTAAATATGGTTCATGATGTGTTTAAGTACAGTTATACATAATAAATGAAAAAGGTATGTTAATAAAAATGGGAGCCAGGATAAGGGAGCATGTATCCGTTAGGATCCACCCCCACCCCTAAAGTATTGCTTTAGCTTATGTAGTTTTTGCACAAATTAAGTTCAAAGTCAAATTGAAATTTCCGCCCTGTCTTTGAACTTAATGTATTTTGGTGATGATACCTTGCTCAGGAGCTCTGCCATTAACTCCCAAATAAACTAGTTTCTAAGACTTCAATGCCTATATGTAGAGCAAAGTACAAGGCAAGACAGTATCAGACATGCAACTCATATAATAAAATATAATCAAACTTTGGGGATCAGACTTTGAACAAACAAATGTGAACCAATTAGGTCAAAGAAGGACAAGAATCCTACAAAAGATACTTTATGGTTAAACTGCAATAGATGCAAATACAAAGAAATGTTAAAACACCTGTCATGCTGTTTAACAGCCTTGAATACCTGGCATCAGCAAACAGTTTTGTAACGTTGTATTGTAATGGGGTATAATTGTGTGTTCTTTTTTTATATTCCCTTTTATCTATTTTTTTGACAGCGACAATTTTATATTAGTTTTTATTTTGTTCTTACACATGCAAGCCAGGCCTCAGAAACAAAACCTTCCCAATTGCCAATCTCAATGCCAGCAGTAAACTGGTAATTGCTACCACGAACTAAGAGATTTAGGATTTTAGCATTTTTCACAGTTATCCGGAGCCAGAAGTAGCTGTTGTTATTTATAAACACTTTTGACATGTAAACACATCTGGGAGAATAAACAGAAATGTAAATGAGAGGCAAGTGGCTTCCAATAACTTCAAAACCTTATTCCTATGCTAAGTAAATAAGTGAATATATAACGAGCCTCCCACTCATAGTAGAAATAATGGAGTGCCCACACAGAGCATAGTGTGCCAGTTTACAGAAGAAATGTAAAAAAAAATATAAATCATTGACTCGTTACAGGAAGTGGGGTGAATAATCAATAGGACTAATGACCTTGGTGTTTAAGTCAACCAGCAAAAAGAAACTGCTACAGCTTCCTAACTTTACTAGATAACAAACTAAGTAAAGCTGGCCATAGGCAGTTAAGGAGGGTACAGACGCTAAGATATGGCCGCTTCGAGCACCGCAGGTTTCCAGGCAAAGCTTCAGCTGAGTCGGGGAGAGAGCAGAGCCGTCTCCCTGGCTCTGTCGATATCTGACAGCAGCATGATGACGTCATCGAATATCAAGCCGTCGGTACCCTGCTTTAGATTGTGCGCGCTCACGGTGATTGATCTGCTATATAATCACCCGCAAATCCAACGTGCCCACCTTAAATCGGCCCATAAATTGATCGGACAAAGAATGGACATTACATCCGTAATTTTTTGGCCGATCTCATTGCTACAAAGTAAATGTGGGAGCTCAAAGGGTGAGCAGCAGATTCTGGGAACGACCAGCTGTGCATGATAACGTCATCACGATCTGCCAAGAAATCGTCCCAAAAATGAAACATCTATGCCCAGCTTTAATGATAGGATATATGTCTAATGATATTACCAACCCTGCCCGTACATTTATATTTTAATAACAATTAATATTTTTTGCGTCAGCACAGTCATACCTTCCTGAATCAGAACATTTTTTTAAGGGGATTTGATTCCCTTAATCCTTTTCACTGTAAACTTCATGGCTGTACTTTCCTGTTCCTTTGCTTTACAAATGTGCACTAAGCTTTTGCATAAACAGTTGAGAAAAAATGCAGATAGAAAAGCCTAGTCGTATAACCTGTCAAGGGCATATATATAAAAATATGTGCATCTTATATTGCGAGTGTCATGAGTTTACATTTCCCTAGCAGAGGGCAGATGTCCATCTAAGAACCCTCCCTTCTGCGTCAGCCTGGCTCACATACACGGGTAGAGGGATGATGTGCCAGAAGGTGGCTTTTTCCTCTGTTAAGCTATGTATGTGAGAGGGCAGTCTCTGACAGCTTCCCCTACTCCTTTAACTCCTGCTCTGCTGATTGGAGAACGGAGCTCCGACCATCAGAGCAGTAGTTCCCTGGTATTTTTACGGGATCAGACACCCCACTGTATAGGGTGCATCCTCTATCCCAGAGCTCCGCAAAATACAGTATATACTGTATGAATATATATATATATATACATTCAACTTTTACTTATGACTGAGCTATCTTAATGGTGCAAAAAAATTTACCTCCTGCAAAGATCTATGTGGGAGAGTCAATATTTAGCTGCTAGTCTTCCGGGGAGTGATGGTTTTCAATGGGGAAATGTATCTCCATAGCATTGTGTACATAGCATGATTATGGATTTACTTGACTGTTACTGGGCCTTCAGCTTCTTTATTGAAGTGGTGTGACATCTTCAGAGGAGAGAAGCAACAGCGGACAATATAAATTTACTTATTACAGGAAAGGAATTATTGATTTTTTGACAGATCATTCCTAAAATGTGGGGTTTAGCAGCGAGGGACATAAAGTATAAAAGGTGCGTATAGGTCAATTTGTAGTTGGCAACTTCACAATAGTTGTGAATTGTAAATTTGCATTGACCATCGCTGAAATTAACTGGAGTCGAATTGTTATTCTGTGTTTTCCAAAGCTAGTAGCCGATCTACTGTTAAACAAAGGGAACAGAGTGTCTGTAGGGTGAAAACCCTAAAAAAAGGATGTCGTTTTTTAGAGCAGTGATCTCACAAGTGTCAAGCCTTGTATTATCTGCTTGTGACAGGATACAACAGTCAAATAATAACATAACGCTTGCTTTTATAGGGATTTCATACTGCTGAATCTTTGTTATCCTTGACTAGCGATGGAATAGGAACTGTTTTTGTAGGTCATGATTACAACTATTGGCACTACATGGTGAGCTCTGTTCTTCATTCATTTCCTTTTCTGTATGTATTGTTGCATCAACATAACCAATTCACCTGCAGAAATTGGGATGGCTTTGCCTTTTTCATCGCTTCTTGATGTACACATTCACAAGCTTTGCACCTGACTGATTTTAAATGGCATCTTTAACAATTGGAGTAAAGCTTAGATTAGCACTCTCTATGATTTCGTCTGTATTATCAGTACATCCCAGTATCTGTGCTTGTTTGATAAAGATGTAGGCTGCGGTCTGTATGCCTGTCTCTGCCATACATTTCTCTATTGCCACATTAAACAGTATACCAGCCAGTGCATCTCCCGTTCAAGCCCATTCATAATAATATTCAATGCCTCCGACAAGGATGACTGAATGTGAATCCGTGCTGAGCCTCCTACAATGGCAAGTTCTACTATCATAATTCTGTTTTCTGGAATGTCCTTTCCCCCTGGCTCCTATATGTAACTGCTATAAAATTCTTCTTTCATATGTTGTTTAAAAAAACAAATGATACAAATGATATTATCTTGTCACAAACCAACAGTTTAAAATTGTATCATTTATTTGGACACCATGAATAGATGTGTGGTCAGTGGAATACACATACAACAGCATTTGCCCAGAGCACAGAAAATACCTTACCATAGATCTTCGCAATTGGCTAGCGAAATCATGTAAAATGGCTACTAACAGGGTCCAACTAGAACCACTTCAGAGCTCACTTAAGTGAGTGGTTAGTCTAGGGGGGGGGGGGGGACCTATATGTGACAGGGTTACATTACTCCTCATCCAACTGCCCAATGAGTTGAGTTGCCCTGTAGGTCCTGACCAGTCAATAGCAAATACAGTCCAACTCGAATCTACTTCATCACTGTTCCAATACATTGTGCCGATTTGCCTGGTAATTCAGAAAATTCTTGCTTGTGTGTAAGTAGATGGATCTTAAGGCTTTTTACAAGATTTCTTTAGCACTCTAATTTCAAGGAATCGTATTGTTCTCAAAGCTTTTTAGCTTAAGTAAATAGTTACACAACTTATATTAACCTCCCCCCCCCCCTCCCCATTGCCTAGCTCCAAGCTTTGAAGGAAGAAAATTAAGGCATAAGAACTTTGGCAAGAAGAATGAGGGGACTTTTGATTTGTTCACTCAGACAATGTTTTTGCACCAAACTATTGTGAGAAAATAATATTCTCAAAAATTTAGCAATCAATGGATATGACCAAATGCTCATTATATAATGATACAGTAACCTATTTTCATAGGAGGTGGAGTAACCTGATACTTGTTGATGCATATCACTTCCAGTACCTGGAATGGACAGTTCCCGGTTCTGATCACTGGACGTGACGTCAATGTTTTTTCACTAGAAGACCAGGGGTCTCTACCCGGTCTCTAGTTTCTGCACCCAGCCAGTGGAAGAAAAATACACTTCTTCCCACCGGCAAACGGCGTGGGTCGAACTCCCGCCTTACAAAGGCGGGAGTACAAAATATCTTTTGAAGTCCCTCCTCTGGGAGTGAAATGGTGTCACCCTAGTACGGATCACACTCACTGCACTGGGTTACACATACAGTACATCTGCAGGATAAGCTATATGTTTCCACAAAAGAAATTCCAAGAAGGAAAGTGTATTTTTACACAGAGACTTTAAACACAATAAAAAATTCTGGCATATGACCTTCTCAGCAGTCTCAGATTAAAGAAACTTCTATCTGTCCATCAACAACTTTATTCTTTCCAGGTGTCATTCCAAAGCCTGATTTAATGACAACCTCATTAGCCAATTATTCTTTAGGTGGTGAAGTGATCACCTAAATGAAATCTTATTTGAGGAGAAAAATTATTTAAAAAAACTACTGTAATCAGAACTTTTCTCTTGCAAAGCAACCAGTTGGATGGTAAAACTCTCTTAAAGGTACAATGTTAAAATAAGATGTGTTGCACTGGCTGGATCAGCAAGTAGAATGAACCACATCCAATGGCCAGTAAACTTTGTAAAGGACCCGCTGGGTCCTGACAGAGAGGAATATTTCCACTTCAATAAGGCTGTGATCCCATTGAGTGACATGTCCTAGAAGGAGTCCAGAATATTTCCCAGCAACTTTAGGTTGTTTTGGTTTTTGTTACAGGGTCCCCGGAATAGTAGGGATGGAACTGGGTGGTCCTTCCTATTCCCCCAAGTACACTCAAAGGGTTAACACCTGTTTGCAGGTGAGTGGAGCTGGGTGTCTCTCCACAAAAGGTGCTGAGTCTAGTGTGTCAGGGCTCCTGACCAGATAGGAGACAAACAGTGGGCTTCTGACCACAAGGAGTGGGGGGCCCAAGCCTGTGATTGCTTGAGCAGGGGATACAGAGGGGCTCACAAGGAGTGTGGGGCTCAGACCTGATGCTGCTGGAGCAGGGGATACAGAGGGGCTCACATGGAGTGTGGGGCCCAGACCTGTTGCTGCTGGAGCAGGGGATACAGAGGGGATCAGAGGGAGTATGGGGTCCAGACCTGTTGTTGCTGGAGCAGGGGATACAGAGGGGCACACAGGGAGCGTGGGGCCCAGACCTGTTGCTGCTGGCAATGAAAGACATTATTTGGATTGAAATTAACCCCTGCGAGGGTGATTTGTTTGGACTGTGTGCTATTAATAAATATGGGCAGGAACCCCTAAAAAGACCCTGTTTGGTGGATTTACCTCTTTTGAAAGCACCCCTTTGAGGCTGACCCCCACAGCTTCAATAAACAAACTTTTGTTTGGGAGTTGTGATATCCCTTTGAATCTATGCCACCCTATATCTATATTCTATACTATATTACAAAAAGTATTTCATTTGTTAACCTAATAATAACTAAAATGTACAGTGTTTACCATGATCTGATAAAACTGAGTTATTCAGGAGTGAATTTTAGCAAAGTAACATCAGCTTTGAATCATAGAGAAACACAATGTTATCATAAATAAGAAAATAAATATTCTGATGTCAAAGCATTTACAAATTGCATGGATGGCCGGGGTTTGACCTGTATTAATCCTCTGCAATCTGAAAGTCGTATAAAGTTTTCCACACGTAAGTGCGAGCTCTATTACTATCTAGATGTGAAGTGGTAAAGTCAGTACAATACCAGCAGGCAGGACATTGAGGATACAGATATACACCACAGAAATCAATTCATTCACACCCTGTGATTTCATATTAGTGTTTCCATGCATTATCATACAAAGTCATTATAAAGAAAAATCCTGCCACTTGCTCCCTCTACCTTGATGCAAGGGCTTTTTGCTGAGCATCATTAATAGTATTTCATCTATGCATATATTTCTTTCTCTGTGTTTAATTGGAATTCAGCTAATGTGAGGAAATGTCTAGACTGCAGCGAAAATTCATCTACAAAAGCCACAGACTGAATATGTGAACAAACAACGAGGACATATTCATCTTAGTTTTGTAACGATTATTCGGTTTTATAATGAACATACTATGATATCTGAAAGCAAATGTTCTTTCTAAGTGTTTATCATGCCATGTACAATACTCCGTCCATGTAAGGGAAAGAGTCTGATCTAACTAAAAGTCACTTCAAATCCATAACTGTTCTGGGGAATTTAAGAATGCATTTTTTTGTAAATCCCTTTGAGCAACTTGATGCATTTAATCTTTGCTATTGAACTTCTGTAACTTTCTTCCTTTTTATCTTTTATGTGAAGGCATTGGTTGAAGAAGGTGTATATGTTTCTCCTAGGTTTCTTGCCTACACATTTCACTTTTTGTATGTTTTAAAAGTCCTAAACAACGTTTTGTCCCTATTGGATACAGTACAGTATGACAGGTGGAGTTTTTGCTCCTTGATTTATCACAGGTCACATTACAAAAAGGAAAAAAAGAAAATCAATGCAGTCTCCGCCTCTAAAAGGGTTTATGTAGATTGCTGTACAGTGGACCCTTGAGATCTACAACGCCTTGACAAAATTTTTGTTTTAACATAGAACCGAGGCTAAAACGTGTTTTCACGTGTGCAGTTGTAAACAAAGAGGGAGGATGTCAGAGAAGCATTTGTTATCTTCAGTCTGAGCACAGATATGCATGTTTGAGGACTTGTTTTCAATGAGGACCATCAAAATGATCTCATATAATAGCTAGAAAAGAAGGTAGGGAAGTTAAATTGAGAAGAAATATGAGAGAGGTAACCATGTGACCAATCTCACTAATAAGGAAAGCATGCCATAATGTATCATCTCAACAATCTAACACAAGGCTACATACCCCTCCAATGAGAGAATGGGCACCAGAAAGCCATATTCCTGATGTTCTTATAGAAGCAGACTCTCCTTCTAAATAGAGATGGTTGAATTTTTCGACTTGCTTACTTTGTGAGCTGATTGCAAAGCCCATGAACATGGTATCATCACCAATTGCTGGAGATGTAGAGAAGGGTTGTGGTAATATTTGAAAAAGAAAGTATGGCTCTAGCACGTGTAGTTTTTGCAAAAATGAAGTTCAAAAATAAAGTCGAAATTCCGATTTTCGAAATTTTGACTTGACTTTGAACTTCATTTTTGCAAAAACTGTTAGTACAGAAGGGGGGGGGGGAGGGGTCGGACAGTGGGTTCCGAAAGTTTTTCGGACCACCAGTCCTTCCAATTATTTCTCTCTGCCGGGCGGTAGAGACACGGGGACTTTAAATGTGGCTAACCCAGCTCTTAGTATGGTATCTCAATTGAGGATTTATAGGGAAACAGAGTGGTAATCATAGTAAGAAGGTAAATACAAATAGATCAAAGCATAAGGTACTCAGTGGTCATGTAGGATCATGTCACAATGATGAATTATAACTGCAGAAAAGTCCAAAAGGATCATTTAAAAGTTCATGATTTTATTCTTCTCAAATGGGCAGTATCATTCGACTGTTAGAATGTTCGTCGATCCAGCTGGCAGGCTCAGCCAATTCAGTATCCGCAAAGATAAAAATTGATGGAAAATAGATACTCCACCTCAAGAGACATACTAACAAGTGTTAGAGACATACTTTTTTTTTTGCAGTATACCCTCAACCCTTCTGTACATCTCCAGCAAGTTGGTGTTGATACCATGTTCAGGGGCTTTGCAATTAACTCCAAATCGTCGAAATGGTCGCATTTTTGAAAAACTCTACTTCTAAACAATAACCACCTTCCATTTCATCTTCTCTTCCTGAATGCCAAAGGCTCAGCACATTTTAATTTCGATTTTTAGTTTTGATGAGAACACCAGGAAAATTATGAATGTTTCTGTAAAGTTATACATATTAAACAATGCTTTAATATTATCAAAAGTTAGGAAAAGGGTACTTTGGGAGATTCAAATGGGAAACCCTTGCGAACACTTTAAGTTTGTTAGTCAAACGTCCCCTGTATATGTATAGGAATGAGTGAATTGATCTACAAAAGTTAATGACTGTAGTGAAGTTGCCTGTTTTGCTAATAGTGAATACATTGATGGTTCCCCAAAAAATCTTAGTACACTTACCTCTCCTTCCCAACGTACAAAGTCCCAGGGGAAAATGTCCCCTAAAGTTTGCTGGGAAACCAACACTTCCGTATTGTCAAACTTCTTCCAGCTCAGCTCCTGTGACTAATGGATCGGTAGTAAGAAAACATATATGGTCTTTATTTCCCTTTTCTAGTGATGGAGTAATACAAACTCAATGGGATTTCTTATCAGAATTTTAGAAGAAATAGATTTCAAAAAAATGTTCTGCTGCCATTTCTCTTGGAAAAGCTGCTGTTATGTCATACCTGGGATAGCCTGAGTATGTGTTATTACCCAGAATTTTATTATAGGATATAAATTGAGCTTCCTGTCAGATGGTCCTGATTCACTGTTTTATATAACGAAGGTCTACATTTTAAAATCACTCCCAGGGACACTTTTTGACAAAAGTATTAGTATGCTATGTACAATAGAGAGGGGTGTGCTTTAACCCACTGCAACCATTTCACATTCTGCCAGTCAGAAAACTAAAATAGGATTTGCTCAAATGGGTTTAACTTTGACATTTCACCTTTTTGGAGTGTCAAATTAGGATTAAAAATTAACAAAATAAAAAATATGAACAGTGAAGATTAAGAAAAACGTCTGGTGTACACAAAAACAAGCATTTAAACCCTATACTAGTTCAGACCTTGGCCCACAATAAAACAGTTTTTTTCAGCTTTAGCTTCAGCTTAAAGAGAACCTAAACTCTAATATTAACCTCCCTAGCGGTTGAGACGAACCCTGTTCGTTCGGTGAACAGGGTCCTCTCAACCGCACGGGAAGCCGGCGGCGGGGAGATCCTATGCCTCCCCAGAAAGCTGCAGCGATTGTCTACATTGCTGCAGCATTTCCGGGTTGGCAGCACCGCCCCAATCGCGTCATGGTGACGCGGAAGGGGGCGGCGCCATAGACCTCCATGTTAATGGAGGAGCGCCGGCTTTCTCTCTCACGCTGCTGTTGTCAGTAATGACAACAGCTGCGTGTAGAGCTCCGGCGAGATGCCGGAAACGACAGGCAGTGTACTCTGATCGCCCGTATCGCACCGTTGTAAACGGCACGATACGGGCGGTGCGCTAGGGAGGTTAAAGTGGATATAACTCATTATGTAAAAATTACACTTGTAGAGTTGAAGTTTGAGTTACCTCTGAGCTTGTATGTTGGTGGCTTAGGGCTCCAGGATCCTAAAATAATATACTTACCTGCTGTCCAGTGGAATCGTATGAGTGATTCCATATATATTCCCCAGGCTTTCGAGGGTTAACTCTGGATGCAATATGGCGGTTGGCCACTGGGGGCATTTAATGGTTTTCTATGGGAATTTTCCTCATTGTACTTTGAATGTAGAGCCAAGATGACAGAATTACCCAACAAACACAGAGATATCAGCGGCCGCAGCCCAACCAGGAAGAGGTGGATGCTATGAGGGATCTTCTTAAATTACTCATTGCAGATAAGTTTTTTTATGCTTTTCTCCTTATAGTCAGCACTTCTAGTGCCATTCATTAAATGATGTACTTCTAGTGGTAGGTCCGCTTTAAGCTTAAATTATGTACTCACATACTTGCACTGGAATATCATGTGCTGCAGCTTTGTTGGTTGCATCACCATGCCTTCATGAAGGATCAGTTTGCACTGACAGTCTCACCTTGCTGCAGCTTTAGTAAAATGTACATGATCTTTTATCATGATTCATGATTCGTTTATAATTGTGCTTGAGTCTGTGCAAAATCTATAGCTATTTAAGCACCAGAAGTGCTCTAGTGCTCTTGATAACCTGCTTTAGCTGGCAATGGGGGTAGTAAATGAAATCTACCGTCCCCCCTTTTCTGCCACATAGTGATACCATTTGTCAAGTCAGTTCATAGCGTATGATTGAATACATCTTTGGAGAGAGATTCTGTTCTCGATTTACTAGTTTTGCCACTGCGACTGCTTTCACAGGTTTATTTCTGTTTGTGCTCATCTCTGAGCTTAAGTTACAGAACTTACTTTGGACGAAATCCACTTGTGAGAGAGCTATTTCAATATTCAGTGCTGCTTCAACACCATATAGAAAGAGACAAGGGTAGGTGGGTTTTATACACGTTGCCCTGAAAATGCTGCCAGTTGGAGATCAGTAGTAGAATACTTAAAAGCCAGACTATAGCAGAAAATAATTTAATTAGTGTAAAAATGTTCACATAACCTTGTTGCAGCATTGCAGCATAAAACATTAACTGCTTTAATGAAGCTGTGAATGGAACAATTATCATTTACAAATGGCAGCAAACTGTAACAATCAATTAGATTTCAAGTACAGCAAGGTAAAATCAAAACACAGTTCAGTTGTCACTTTATGTGATGCATTTGTCCTATAAAAAATATTGGAATGTCATGAAACACAGGCACTGTGTGGCTAATTATTTGTAGAAGCCCCGCTGAATTATTAAGTTATAAGTTATAGATGTTAGTGTTACTGCTACAGCATACCAATACATTTTGATAAATGTCAGTCTCCAACCTTGTGAATACAGATGGTCACATTTTTCGACTTGCTTTGTGAGCTGATTGCAAAGCCTCTGAAAATGGTACCATCACCAAAATTGCTGGAGATGTAGAGAAGGGTTGTGGAAACATTTTTTTTTAAAAAGTATGGCTCTAGAATATGTAGTTTTTGCATATATTAAGTTCAAAATGAAAGTCAAAATTCCGTTTTACGAAATTTTAACTTGACTTTGAACTTAATTTGTGCAAAAACTATTTGTGTTAGATAGTGATGGACTGTTCGCCGGAGAACTATCCGTGGCGAACATCGCATGTTCGCGTTCGCGCATTTTCGCGAACATATGGTGAGTTCGATCCGCCCCCTATCTTTTTACTTTGACCCCTGTGAGTCACAGTCAGCAGACATAATCCAGCCAATGAGCACCCCCACCTCACAGACCCTCACACCCCCTATAACATAGCAAGTACAGGACGCCATTACACATTCTGCTGAGGAAGGAGAGAGTTAGGAGAGGCTGCTGCAGCTATAGGGAAACAATTAGCTAGGGCAGTGTTCTGTGTGATCTACATTCTACTCTTCAGTGCTTCTCAGTCTGCTGTCAGGACAGAGACCTGAAAATACCCCAAAAGCCTTTTTTAGGGCTCTTTTTTGCTATCCAGTTGCCTGCTGGCTGGCATGCCAGGCTGCTGCCAGTGATTCTCAAAGCCACATATTGCACAGTGCCTACTGCCAGTGCTCATATCTGGTGGCACTTTGTTACCCCAGGGGATTATTTCACCCTATTTTAGGGTATTAATATATATTGCACGGCTTTTCGTCCGTTACAGCCTTGTGCCAACTGTGTGTGTGCGCCCACGCTGCCCAGTGCCCACCCATAGTTATCTGATGGCACTTTGTTACCCCAGGGGATTTTTCACCCTATTTTAGGGTCCAAATATATATTGCACGGCTTTCCGTCCGTTACAGCCTTATGCCAACTGTGTGTGCGCCCACACTGCCCAGTGCCCACCCATAGTTATCTGGTGGCAGGGTAATACCCAGGCATTTTTTTACCCTATTGATAAAGGGTGTAAATAAAAATTGCACGGCTTGACGTCCATTACAGCCTCCTGCCAACTGTCTGTGCCCAGTGCCCAGCCACAGTTATCTAGTGGCAGGGAAATACCCAGGCATTTTTTCACCCTATTGATAAAGGGTATTACTAAAAATTGCACGGCTTGATGCCCATTGCAGCCTCCTGCCAACTGTCTGTGCCCAGTGCCCAGCCACAGTTATCTGGTGGCAGGGTGATACCCAGGCATTTTTTCACCCTATTAAAAAAGGGTGTAAATATACATTGCACGGCTTGACGTCCATTACAGCCTCGTGCCAACTGTCCAGTGCCCACCCAGAGTTATCTGCTGCCACAGGACCTTGTACTCAATTCGGATAAAAATGACAGGCAGAGGCAGACCATCCTGCAGGGGTGGTCGTGGTCGTGTCGTGGTGGTGATATTTCCTTTGGCCCTAGAATAATGGCCAGTGTTCAGAGGCCACTTACCGTCAATGTAAGAAATGCTTGGGACTTGACTGGCTTACACAGGACACCCAATCTTCGACATCCACCGCTCTGACCCTTGATGCAC
>CM070035.1:64835996-64846428 GCA_036250615.1 Ptychadena robeensis | reverse complement strand
CCGCACCAACTGGAGATCGGCAAAGTGGTGTGTGACAACGGAAGAAATCTGTTGGCGGCAATGAATTTGGGCAAGTTGTCACATGTGTGAAACAACATGCCAGTGAGACGCTTGATTTGCGACAGTCCGACGCGTTGGAATTCAACACTCCATATGTTCGACCGCCTGCTCCAACAAGAAAAAGCTGTCAATGAGTATTTGTATGACCGGGGTGCTAGCACAGCCTCTGCGAAACTGGGTTTTTTTTTGCCACGTTACTGGACGCTCATGCGCAATGCCTGTAGGCTCATGCGTCCTTTTGAAGAAGTGACAAACCTTGTTAGTCGCAGCGAAGGCACAATCAGCGACCTAATCCCATTTGTCTTCTTCCTGGAGCGTGCCCTGCGAAGAGTGCTGGATCAGGCTGTGGATGAGCGTGAAGAGGAAGAGTTATGGTCACCATCACCACCAGAAACAGCATTAGCAGCCTCGCTTGCCGGACCTACGGCAACCCAGGAAGAGGAGTCTGAGGAAGAGGAGTCAGAAGAGGAATGTGGTTTTAAGGAAGGGGAAGACCAACCTCAGCAGGCATCCCACGGTGCTCCTTGTGGTCACCTATCTGGGACCCATGGTATTGTACATGGCTGGGGGGAGGAACAGACCCTCAATAACATCAGTAAGGAGGAGAAACGGGATATGAGTACCTTGGCATCCATCCTCGTGCAAATGGGGTCTTTCATGTTGTTGTGCCTGTTGAGGGACCCTCGTATCAAAAGGATGAAGGAGAAAGAGCTGTACTAGGTGGCCACACTACTAGACCCCCGCTATAAGCAGAAAGTAGTGGAAATGTTACCGGCATACCGGAGGTCTGACAGGATGCAGCAGTTGAAAGCTAGGCTGGATTACCTCACCTTCCTTAAAATGAACGAGGCATGGATTTCCGAAGGGACTGACAGTGGGGGATACTTTGCCTAGCAAACGGCCTGATTACATGCCTTGGCCTAAAAATGGTCCCCACGCTGCATACCGGATGACTTTTTAATGAATCCTCCGCCACCAAGCCGCAATGTTTTATTTTCTATTCTGCCTGGAAAACATAAATTTTTCTGGTACAACAGCGGCTGCTACCATACCTGATTTTTCTGTCAAATGTACATGACAAATTTTTATGGCAAGTGTACTTGCCTAATTTGTCTGTGGCTGCATTAAAAAAGGCACATACATGTGCCAATTCACCTTCGTGATCGCTACCTTGTCGTGGTGAAGGGGCTTGCGTATCACAATGAAGCGATCACCTCAATGAGTGTGTTGGCCATGTTGGCACACCCCAGATGAGAAGGTGATTGCTTCATAGTGATCAGACCAAAAGCGGTCGGTTGAATAATTTGTTGTATGAAAAACTTTATTTTTTTGGGATCATATAAGTTGATCTAGGAGGTCAAAAATGTGACAACACTGCAGAATTATTGTTTAATGGGTCACTCAACCGTTTCAATGTTTGTGGTGCGTTAAACGGGGAGTTAGGTGTATCAGAGTTTGTTGTGTGTAAACTGTGAAGCCGGAGTGACCTTTAAACTAGCTGATCGATACAACTGTGAGGGTCTCCGAGGGATCACCGATCCACAGGTCAGGTTGGTTACCCCAATCTCCGCTGCGGTCTTCACCTATAGACAAGCCCCTGCCTGAACAGGAGACACGATATGCCTACCGGACTTCGGTTGCCCCCAGGACTTAACGCACAAGGTATCCCACCTGAGAGCTGAGATCGGTGAAATTCTCCAAGACCCCCCTCTAGGGAGTGAGTTCAGAAACAGTGACAGATGCAAAGTCCAGGTTTGTGGCAGGGGTCATACAAAGGAGATCAGTCCAATCAAACATGGTCTAAGGGTAATCACTCATTGCACTTTATTTTCCCATTGACTATCATTGTAGAAATCCTTCGTGCGGATTAAAAAAATTGCGTGAAAAAAAATTTCTTGGGAGTTTTGCCATGGATCCACCTCTGTCATGTCATTGTCCAGGTGTTAGTCCCCTTGAAATAACTTTCCCAACACTATTGTGGCCAGAAAGGGTCCCTTTGTTTTTTAATGTTCACCTGCCCATTGAAGTCTATGGGGTTGCCTGCATTCGCCGGGTTCGCAGACATCAAATTCCGTGTTCGCGACATCACTAGTGTTAGATACATCATTTTTTGTTTGTAGTATACTCCCTTCTCTACATCTCTAGTAAGTTTGGTGATGATACAATGTTCATGGGCTTTGCAATTGACTCTAAATCTTTGAAATGGTTGAATTTTTGAAAAAAAATTCGACCATCTCTACTTGTGAAAATAGTTTGGAGATAGGTATGGGGAGATCTACTTATAATCACATAATCAGTCTAATTAGCTGTGTTCCTGATTCCCTGGTCAGGATTGTTTGATCATGTCTTATTTTTTTCTTCATGTAAAAGATAAAACAAGATCTTCCAATCAAAGCTGAAGTCATTAATCAGCTGATCAAAATAATCATGTGCTTCTCCATGGGTTCCTTTGCAGAAGAATGTTTCTTTGGAGAACCTACCATTCCTATAGCTATTTCTATTCCAGCTTGGCCATGTCTAATGTCCCTGAGTGCCAAAGCCATAACATGATATGTCATTGCATGTCTAATGTAGAGAAACTCCGTCATAGAGCCCTAATCTCATCTCTACACCTTTGGCATGCATTTTAACCTCCCTAGCGCTCTGTTGAGGTCCAGATTTCTGTACCAAAAGCGCACCATAGACTTTAATGAAAAAAGTTTTCACCTGCAGTAGCCTCCTTGTTAGATCAGAGCCACCGGGACAGCGTGAAACGGTAAGTATGCGCTAACAGGGCTCCGATCTTTGCCGGATGAGATGGTGCCGTCGGGAAGGTTGGGGGTTAATGAAGAGCTAGCGCTCCACATTCCTCCACATTTTTCCATATTGTGCATTTCACATGCAAGAAAAGAATTGTGAAGGCTAAAATGTATCTTTACCTTAAAATTAAATGTGTCATTACTGATCTGGGGGCCCAGATTAAACCTGATTGTCTTCCATTAAGAGCTTTAAGGCTCTTAACTTTCACCTTTTAACTTTCATGACAAGTCCAAAACCAATCAATTCCTTTCCAAAGTCCTTTCAACATGCAAAATGTGCCTGTAATTCCCATCAGATACTGTATTTTTTGCTCTATAAGATGCCCTTTCACTTACAGAGTGAATACACAGCATGTCACAGCAGGAACTATTTTCACTGCTCCAACAAGCTGCTTATATCAAATCACATCGAAGTATGCACATACATAATTGAAAGTGTAGTGAATATATCACCTGCTGTGACTTGCTGTATACTGGTAACAACTGAGCAGGAGGGGTACTGCTGCCAGCCGGTGACTCTTAGAGCAAATGTGCAGTAGGGAAAAGGCTTGCACTTATCCTCCTCCCAAGTGAATATGTAATATGTAATTAGCATGTTCCAGGGTGAGGAGGGTTGCTGTCAGCTTAGAGTGTTTGCCTCTGTGATTTAGTCTCTAGGCTTAGCAGTGCCTCTACTAAGAATCAGTATATAACACGTTCAAGCCCTGAACACTTTGCTTGAACATGCTGTATATTCACCCTATTAGTGCGTATTTTTTCCCTTATTTTTTTCTACAAAACCATTGCATTGTCTTATGCTGAATTTTTCCAACTTGATTTTCCCTGCTCTTTGATTTTATGCTCAATTTCCATAATTTCTGATAAATTTAAGAAAGAATACATTTTCGAAGGATGGACTCAATTCATTGTATTTCTTTAACCATGTATGCCCACCTTTAGACTTTATAACTGATATTGACTCTGATAGGGATTTAACATAGAGAGATTCCAAGGGGCAGTTAGCAACATAATAATGGTCCCTGCAAAGCTCTAAGGTGTAAAATCTAATCACTATATTAACACTAAATAATACTTTGTGAAACTCCTGTCAAGTTTTACTGCTATCTGTATGAGGATGTATAGGCAAGGGTTGGTAATTTCAGGAGTGATCAAGAAGGACTGTATATATTCTTCCTTACTACAGAAAGGATGATGGAAACCTCTTTCAAAGCCAACTAGGTAGGTTGGTATTTTACATGCAGGTGTCTTGA
Source organism: Ptychadena robeensis (assembly GCA_036250615.1). Taxonomy (NCBI): domain Eukaryota; kingdom Metazoa; phylum Chordata; class Amphibia; order Anura; family Ptychadenidae; genus Ptychadena; species Ptychadena robeensis. The sequence continues at coordinate 64,842,320 of CM070035.1, read as the reverse complement.
CCCAATTACTCAGTCCACCTTGAAATGAAAATTAATTCCAAATAGTGAACATTAAAACTCTGTGACATTTACAGCAGAATGAAGCATATAACTAGTAGGTTAAGATAATGACTTCAGTAAAACATCTTCCATTAAAAAATATCCTTTATCAGCAATTGTTATTACACATTTGCTGGTACTATTACATTAGGTTCTATTCTGTTGAATGATTCAAATTATTCTTCAAGTTGTTATGTCTTCCTCTTATTTTTTTTGTTGCTGTATTTTGGAATAATCATACCTATAAAGTCATAGCCATAAGCATTAATAATAATTGAAATCATAGTTCTTTTTTTTTGTACTGAGCCTACAGAAGAGATGCGTAAACAGCGACGTGGGAGTTGGCTATACAGGCAGATATTCTCCCATAGAGTCCTACATTGTTTTTCAGTTTTCAAAAGAAGAAAGGAACAATGTAATTATTGTGATTATTTCTAGGCTGCAGCTGGCTAGACCATTGCTGAGGCAGTCACAGAGCAGTAATGAAATAGGATGCTTACGCTACTGTGTGCTGCATTGTGAGCCACCAGAATAAAAATGATACATGCTGAAAATATAGCTTTATTTTTCACTTGAATGCCAATCAAATCACTATGCGGATGTTAACTCTTTAAGATGCATGCTTCTCCTGCACCTAAATAATTCCTAGAAATAGTCCGCAATACCACAGAGAATATTTAACAACAGCCCAGGGGTAGATTCTGTTGGTAAAGGATTCAGGCAATGGTGACATTTGATCAAAGTGTATTTAAACTGTTTGTCTTTAAGTGCATGTAAACCCCAAATAAATGTTTTAACATATCTGACATGCCTTTCTTTTTTTAACAGTTATTGCAGACATGCTAAGCTCTTGTCTTACATTTGGCAGCAGTATTGCTAGAGAGCCACAAGTTCTCGTTTGGTTGGCCAATGGCCTGCCTAATATTCAGCCCAACTATGAACAGTTAATCGATAATTGGTACTCTGTGTGTAAGGGAGTAGTAGCGGCTCTGGAGAGGTCCAAATCCTTCATACCCTGCTCTAACCTAGCAGAAGGTTAGATCACCCTCTGCAAAGAGAATGTTGCTTCAATATAGAGTTCAGGTACAGTCTTCATTGTCATCGCTGCTTTCTGCTAAGCCTTATGGTAGACTATTTGCAAGTGTAATTGTAAAGTACAAATGACTGGTTAGAACAGATAAACATTTACTGTACAGGACCAATATATTATACAGGCATAATAGGTGGAATAAAGGGCAGGTCTATATGCCTAAACAGCATGTATAAGTCCAAAAGCTAGTTTGCAATACCTTGGCAAAAGAAAAACCCTGCTTGCATATCCAACTTCATATCACAGTCTCTGGCACCCTGGCACATATACTGTATGTTCCACACAGGTCATATGGCAGGATTAGAAGGATAGTACAGGGACAGCACCTCAGGTCAGGAACTTATTTGGTTCTACAGTTGCCTGCACGCCAGTTCAAATGTTAGACCTAATGCCTAGCTTCAGAGTGGGCTATGGAAGAAAAAGGTGGATTTTGAAAGGTGAGATTAGTGATGGAGACCATGACATAGGTTAAGCAGAAGGGAAATGATAAGTCTGGTAAAGGAAGATTTGTTGTTATGTGACGTTATTTTTCAAATTTGTAATGTCATGCTTATCTGTTAAGGTTGCACTTTTGTTTGTCACATAATGGTGGGTCCTTGACAGTACCTGTAATGGAAATTTTTGATCATTTTGGTTATTGGCATCCTGTTGGTCTATCAATGGTCTTTATAATAAAAAACAAATGATCCTGAATTGGTTATAATGGTGGCAGTCATTGGTGATTTGAGTATTCTTGGAGTTAGGAGTTTTGTTTTTGTACCCACTGAACTGAGAAGATTTGGGTTGGTGGCAGGTACGGCAATTTCATTTTCAAGGGATTAAAGGAATAAAAATGCCCTCAACTCAAGCAGTGCATAGCACAATCAAGCCTTCTTAAAACAGAAGGTATTTACATGGCCCAATCTATCACAAATCCAAAAAGTTTAAGCCCTTATTTTAGGACAGTGGGCGGAGCCATGTAAATTATTCCTTTACGCCCAATCAGCCAAATGCACATCCAGAACCGTTCTGGCTCTGTACCATAAGGCTATATTTGCACTGTACACCAGTGGTTCTGGATGTTTCCTTACTTTGTATGATTCTTAGGTTCTGTTGTCATTGGAAATTCTGAGGTTCTGATTTAGTTAGGCATCACTGGGCAATTCTTGCTGGAAATTGCTCTAGTAGTTGCCATTTTTCATATGTTTTTGTGTAATTACACAGAAAATTTCTGTTTTGGCTGATAGGAATTTGTCAGACTTAAATACACTTACAAATTGGAGTTCAGATTCCCTAGGTGTGTAGTGAAGTGGCACTAGACCAAATTGTTGAACACCCACAAATTAGTTCCATTACCAAAGACATTACCTACTTGCAGAAAAACTTGAATTCCCTTTCTAAACGAATCATTCCGTATCAAAGATACTCAGTGACCCTGTTAGAATACCTCAAAGCTAAATAGTTTCTGAGAGACTTTATATTCGCTCCACCTTTGTCACTCTAATAAATCATTCTCCAATGACTGGTTTCGCATTCTTAACAAGTGAAATTTGGCTTCAATTGCATTAAGTATACAGGGCATTCAAGGTGAAATAGTTAAATTTGAAGAATCAGCAACTTCCCTGCAAGAATGTATAAAAATCTGAAGCACAAGGCAAAATGTAACAACTTATCTGAAAGTGCACAATACTTTTTTAGAAAACTAAAGACAACTGGAAAAGTCCAGGTAAGACACTTTGCACTATTGGAAGCACTTGTTTTCTGGAAGATTAGAAAAAAGATTTAGCAAATACTATTAAAATCAAGGTGTACTTTTGATGTCTTCTTCACAATCAGACTTGGCCCCTAATCACCAATATCCCCAAAATGATGTTCACTGATCAGTACTGGTAAAAAGAACACAATATGAGGTGATAACACAAGAGAAGGCACTGAATTTAGTGGTAAATTTGAGGTAGGTGATGGGGAATTTGTTATGGTGTTGTTTTGTTCTCGGAAGGAGGTTGTGTTTGGAACCATTGGGGAAGAAATCTGCCTGAACGTGGAACATTACTTACTGTAATGTTTAACTTTTTGTTCTGCATGTTGCTTACTGTTGTAATGGCATTGTTGGAGATGGTTGTAAAAAGTAGTAATCTTGCACAGGCATGTTCATAGTTTGTCACAGCAAACAGTGATTTGTACTGGGGTAACACTAATTCACTTCAAGTGGAGGGTGACATCAAACTTTCCAAATAGTGCATTTTTTTTTTTGTATTTATCCCTAAAGGACTTTCTTCAAGTGCAGCAAGATGAGTTCTGTCTCTTACATGAACCAAATGCGAAGTCAGCAAGTGTTTGGCTTCTCTCCTTGTAAATAGTACAGTCCTCACTGTTTACACAGTGCTCAGCCTGTGTGTGCTGGTTGAGGGAGGCTTCAGCATGCAGATCATCCTTATCAGTATACACGATTAAGGTGAACAGTATTGGAGAGTCTTCTCACTGCTTCTACATATGCCATAGCTTAGCTAGGAGAGATGGTCAGGCTTATGGAGTTAGCTGAAATGTGGCTGCACAGCTGGGAGGACTACAATCTCAAGCATATGGTAAGCCTTTATCAGTCTTTATGCTTAAGTAAATGGCAAATTCTTTACAATAATGATGGGTAAGTATTTATCAGTGTTTATGTTTAAGTAAATGGCAAATACTTTACAATAATGATGGGTAAGTATGTGTGAAGGAAGAGATCTGCTCAATAGAATGTGTATTGTGTTTCGTGGCTTGCACTATATCAGAGGTTAGAGTAGAAATGGCACCCTCCCCCCACCTCACCAAATAGTGAGGATTTTGACAAATCTATGGATAGAGGATCATATATTACATAATATGATGGGGGTTTCCGAAGGTGCCTTTTCAATCAATATAGGACACAATTAAATACTTAAAAAAGATTCACATTAAATTTTTTAGGGTAAAAATTCTTTTTTATTAAAAAAACAAGCAGTTTGTTGATATACAGATATAGCCATGACCTTCAACATGTTTCATCCCTTGGGACTTTATCAAGAAGAACCATTCACTATAAGCATTAAAAAACATTCGTAATCAACAACAAAATATTAAATAAAAAAAAGAAAGAAAGACCCCAAAAAATTATGAGGTTTCCCAATGGGCAGGGGGGGACTTTAACGGCAACAATATAAAAGGTACATCAAATTTTATTTTGTTATGCTCGAAACAGCCATTACATGATAAACAGTGTCGTGATTAGTAAAAGAATGGTCAAACGGGTACATGATAACAAGGAAAATTGATACAAAACAAGGATCCAAATACATATAAATATCCAGATACATATAGTACAAACATAGACACTATTGCATGCCCGACGCGTTTCGCGTTCCCCTGCCCATTGGGAAACCTCATAATTTTTTGGGGTCTTTCTTTCTTTTTTCTATAATATTAGGGATGTTGGCATTTACTATCTAAGTGGGTGGATTACGCTTTTTGTATCAAACAAAATATTAAATAATGTGTCATTTTACCTTGCTCATGGGGTTGATGGATAGTAAGATAGAATCTTTTTTAAGTATTTAATTGTGTCATATATTGATTGAAAAGGCACCTTCGGAAACCCCCATCATATTATGTAATATATGATCCTCTATCCATAGATTCGTCAAAATCCTCACTTTTTGGTGAGGTGGGGGGAGGGTGCCATTTCTACTCTAACCTCTGATATAGTGCAAGCCACGAAACACAATACATAATTAGAAGGGTACTATTCCCTGGTGGAAAACACCATTACCAAAAGTGGTTTACGCTAAGATCAGAGATATAACATATAAACTTTGAACAAATTTTGCAAATTAAGCTTAAAGTTATAACAAATATTTGTGTGGTTTTATTATCATTTTTTTGATGATGACTCTGCATTGTTTCATTGTAAATAAGGGTACTTAGAACCACTTTCAGAGCAATGAGGAGCCTTAAAGCACCAATGCTGTGAATCAGCATTGGAGCTTAATCATTTAAATAATCCCACCTGTAGAAACAGCAAAACATATCTTTAAGAAAAATAAGAGTAGGTAATAAAAGAAATTGGAATATATGTGAAGGTTCTCGGAAGAATAAGGTAGCTTTTGATATAAATTCTTTAAAGTGATGACAATATACATATCGTCTATCTTAGCATGTATGGTTTTACATATATTGCCGAAATATTTGTGTTTCAAGTTGACCAACAGGGGGAGATGGAGTAGGAAAATTGCCTGGATCTGTGAATCAATGAAGTTACAATTTTAATACTTTTTATGGATCAATATAAACTAAGTTAATAGACATAAATAGTAAAGTCCCTCCCTTTCGTTCCATAGCTGGTGCTTGCCCCTCTTCAGTTTCCATCAACCGACCGGAGGCAATAGGCTTGCCCTTTTCGGTGGACCAAAATGGCCTCCGGGACCTATGAGCGCCGTCGCTGTGGAGTTGGTAGGACGTGCACACCTTGTGCGCGTGACATCACCCGGCGGAGATGGCGGCGTTGTGATGTCATCCATCCGTGCCGCCGTCCCCGCACAGTGTTTGGCGCTGCACAAGTATTTGTCTCCCCACGTGTTGCTAAGTGCCATTCCTAAAAAAGGGGCGGGGTAACGGTGTGAGCCCTTATAAGCTCATGCTGATATCCCCAAACCCTCAGAGAGGAATGGTGGTCAGAGGGGCGAGCCCCAGGGAGGAGGGGGAGGGGAGGACTGCAAGCTTAGAGGGAGGACTGCAAGCTTGGATTACAGCTGCCTTACTGATTTCCTGGAGCAATCCAGCAGATTATCTCATTGAAGGTAGGAAATGGTGTTTTGAAGTTTGTGAAGAGGTGGAGAGCCATTAAGAGGAGATATTTGTGGAAGAAAGTGGTAGATTAGTAATGGACAGATAAGTGAAACAAGGACTGTGGGTAAATATTAGAGGGGCAAAGACAGATAGAAACATTTTGACAATGAAGGAGACACTTTGGGCAGCAACACAAGACCACAGGTGCATGGGGTTTTTCTTTCTTTTTTCTCTTGGGTCGGTTTTTCTTTCTTTTGTTTTATCTTTTTTGCTTTTTATTATATATGGTGATGACACATTTGTCTATGATATGGATACATGGGTATATAATTTACACTAGGGAGGGTCAAACGCTAAGTAAGAAATATATATAGGGGATATGACAATAAGGATTGACCACAATTTGGGGTTTT
>CM070035.1:64818886-64829588 GCA_036250615.1 Ptychadena robeensis | reverse complement strand
TGAAAAAAAATGTTCTTGGGAGTTTTGCCATGGATCCCCCTCTGTCATGTCATTGTCCAGTTGAAATAACTTTCCCAACACTATTGTGGCCAGAAAGGGTCCCTTTTTTTTAATGTTTTTTAATGTTCGCCTGCCCATTGAAGTCTATGGGGTTCGCCGGGTTCGCAGACATATGCAGAGGTTCGCGTTTGCCGTTCGCGAACATCAAATTCCGGGTTCGCGCCATCACTAATGACGGGACACCTCTTGTTGTGTCCTCGCAAAATATGACAGCTGTCTCTAGGAGTGGGAAAGTCTTATTTTTAGCGAGGACTTATGTTAGAACCACAGGGCAAAATGCAGCTAGGTCTTAATTTAGCAGTAGATCTTATTTTTTGGGAAACACCGTATTTGGACCAGGGTGGTCGCACCTTAGTAATCTGCACCGAGCTTGGCAGGTGGTGAAGGTAGAGGCAGGGAATCTGTCAGGTGGGAAGTTCTGTTTGTGGGTGGAACTTCCATCTGTCATTGCAGGTGACAGCAGAGCAAGAGGGACATACCTGTGACACCGGTGATACAACGGTGTGGACCCACTGGACAAACTTGCACAGTTGGCAAAGGTGCAATCTGGGGCGCAGAGTCTAAGGGAGCAACTGGTGTTTACAAGAGCACCCCACATGAAAGCTATATCCATCCACAGGAATGATAGACTTTGCTGCAGACAGTTCCCAGGCACACGAATGAGATACCGAGACACAATGGCAAGGGTTAAGAGTTAGGGAGAATCCATAGAACGAGCCAAGAGTCTGGAAACTGGGAAGTCTGATGAGGTACCGAGATGACATGCCAAGCGTTGAGATGTAGGGAGAATTTGTAGGACGAGTCTGAAACTGGGAAATGTCAAAAAGTCAAAAACCAAGGAAGCTGGAGACAGACACTTGGAAGACCTATTGCTCAGACAATTTCCTGTATCCTGAGATTTCCTTATATAGGGCAGGAGGGAGGAGTAGCTGAAAGGGTAGAAAACACTGTAGGTATCAAGCAGGGAGGACACTAAACCTTTAGAGGCAAGAGCGGTTTTAGGAACAGGAAGCAGTAACAACACACACAGATGCCCTGGCTTTGCATGGATCTGTGACACCTTCTGCCTCTCTGTAGTGATGGCCGAACTTCGGCCGTTTCCGTCCGCGAACGGGCGGAGTGGACTTTTAAAAAAGTCCGCCGTCCGCCCGTTCGCGGACACATTCAAATTCCCCGCCTCTAGGCGGGGAATTTGAATCGGAAAACCCGGATGTGACGTCAGTGACGTCACATCCGGTCCCTGGAACGCATCCTGGAACGCATAGTTCCTGGTTGTGTTAACCGGATGTGACGTCACTGACGTCACATCCGTGTTTACAAGCCAGAATTTCACTGAAGGACCGGGTTCTCTACCCGGTCTTCAGTGAAATATTCTTCCTGCGGCGGGATCTCGTGCTAACGATCCCACCGGAGGAAGAATCGAGGGATCCTTCTCCCTGGCGAACAGGGCGGGTCGAACACCCGTACTGTCCGCCGGCGAGAAGGAGGGCGAACATGCTTGTTCACGGCCGAACTGCCCGCAAGGCGCTACCTCTCTGTCTCTTGTTACTGAAGCTCCACTGGTGGCTGGTAGTATGAAGCTACCAGCTACCGGCTGTGCTAGAGTTCCAGGAGGCAGGGAAGCTGTCAGAGGTAGGATCTACCCGCCAGCCCTCTTTCTCTTGAAACTCATGCTCAGCCTGTAGCTGGTAGCTCAATGCTATCATTCACCATCAGCATTTCAGTAACAAAATAAAAAAGCATGCACCTCTGCATACAGCTGCACATAGGGGTATATTGTATTGTGCTGCTTCTTCAAGCGCAACAAAATGCAGTAGTTTCCGGTTAAAAGTAGAACTTGTTGAGAGATTGATATGAGGACTCCTCAGGACCACATATACCTGTCTTTTATTATCTTGTAAAGTATACTGCCATATTACCCAATAATTTTCTCCCTGACTTACAGTATGCAGACAAAGTGAAACTAAAGCCAAACAACTACACAACAACTTATCTATAGCTGATGCTTTAATCCACAACTTATTAGATAATTGGAGAACAGGTGTCTGTCTATGTGTAATAGTCCTGGGGTAACACACTATGGGTGCTGGGGCACTAGCAGCTCAGTGGCTCCCCAGTCCATGTGAGTGTCAGGTTAAGAGAGGTCCGATGGGGGGGGGGGGGGTTGCGGGGGGTGGTGTCCCTAAAACAATGCTATGGGCCCAGTCATTTATATCTATGTCCCTGCTTTCAATGCTGTATTCAGGTGATTAAGTGCTGGGTGACTATTATGGCAAACTTGAACAGTCTCAAAAAACTAGCAGCTGAACTTCCTCTGACACAGAGGATAAAGGATGCAGGGACATTCACTTCCTGGGTCAGATCGGTCACTTACACACTGGAGATTAGTTTCTATTAGCAAGCCAGGCAATACCCAGCAGCCACATGGGGGTCGTGGCACAACCCAGAATCAGCATTCTTTCCCTACTATCCCCTGCAGGAACTTACCTCTTATTACTGTGCATTCTGAATTTCCTCTTATAACTGACCCTGACCCAGACCAGAACGTTCCTTTCCAACTTACATTACCGCAGGCCAGAACATTTCTTGGTAACTTACATTACATATTACTGTCAACTTTAACATGCCTAGAGTTCCAGATTAGCAGCGATCTACAGTAGCATTTGCTGACAGGATTTGATGTGACAAAGAAGACTGCCAAAACTTGTCTCTAGTTCCCTCATATTGGCCTGACCATTGAAGATTGCTGAAGACTTAACCTGGAAGAAACCAATAACTAGAGGACAGCACGGACACCACAGAACTAAAGAGTTTGTCTTATTGGGAACAATTCTGCAGTTATATGCAAATATACTGCACATCAAAGTATGACCTCATGTGGCTCAAAATGTTTTTATTATTATAATATATTATACTTCACTATGTTAAATGAAAGACACATCAGATCCTGAAATACAGATCATAGAAAAAAAAAACTTGAAATTTCATTCTTGTGTACCAAACAATCCTCACCTTATATTTAAACAGTTTTTGTAAACTATGTTACAGTAAAATACAAAAGAAATAAACAAATTGAAACAGGAGTGATAGAGTATCACTCAATATCAGAATATACAATGAAAGCAATATCCTCCAACACTAAAAATAAAAAAATATTAATAATACCTGCCAAGGCATAGATGGGGTATCAGCTAACTAGATAACACCAATTGTACAGCAGGTCAAGTTCGCCCTCCGCTGAGGTAGGGCCATAATATAAAATATATATAATATTATGTATAATATAATATGAAATAGAATGGGAGAGGTCATCAAAGGCCTAGTTACAGTAACAGGAAATAGAAAAGCAAGTAGTTCAAGGGCAGAAAGTGAGGGAAGACAAAATGGATAGGAAAGGAGGAAGGGAAAGTGGGGGAGGTCAATGTGGGCGTATACCAGGGTGCTCTTTAGTAATCATCAGAGTTCAAGTGGGTCCCAAAAGCTGGATGGACTAATTCACAGGTTATGGATGCTAGAGTGAGTTATGTGTGGAAGTGGCGGATCCAGGGATCCCAGATAGTAAAAAGTTTGTCTTAAGTTTTGTAAGTTTTTCTTGCACCATGATCTTATTCACTGTAGTCAGGACTTCTCCGAATGGTAGCAATTGTTTCCTCAAATTCCTGCCTATGATCAGTTGTATCGCTATCATAGTTTGGTGGGTGAGTGCCTGTTGTTTAAGGGTCAGGAGACCAAACTTGGCATGTAAGAGGGCTGACCATGGAAAGGAAGCAGAAGACTTTTGTCCAGAATATAGAGACAAAGGGGCATGCCCACCAAATGTTGAGCATGTCACCGGAGGTCACAGCCTCTCAAGCTCTCAATTTTGGTTTAGTGCTCTTTGACTGAGCCTTAATGGGAAAAAATGGTGTCAGACAAAGATATGTTTCTTGTTTGTATGGTTAAAAAGCCTTATGAGATTCCTTAAGGTAGATATAAAAATTCTTGGACCAAATATATTGCCTATATTGCCTTTCACTCCTATGTGTCTATGTTACCTGTTATGGATAAACTGAAATACTCTGAAAAACCGAATTTCTGGGTATGGGGGCATATGCCTTTACTCCTATTCTTCCAAATATAACATAGGCTTCCTCAACAACAAACCTTCAAGTCTGATTATTTTCATATGCAGTGGCCAGAAAGTTCTTGAAGCAAACCAACTTTTTCACTCATAGAAGTTCGTAAAGCTTTTACTCTGCCCTTAATGGCCAACCAGGGTCAACCAAATTGATCACTTTCTGTATCATCTTAAGAAGTCTTTTTGAAAGAAAATTGTTCACAAATGAAATATTTGATGAATGCTAATGCTGCTTACCTGATATTTACATCAATATCCAAAATTTTTGTTGCAGCCACAAGATAAAAAAACAACAATATTTGCTTTTGTAATAAAACCCAATTTAAGATGAACTAAGTTTACCATTCTGTGCAACAAACATATACAATTGAATATATGAACCGTCGTCACCTGATTTTTAATACCATTGTACTTATAGCACCTGTAGTCAGGTCCTTGTTTAAGCTCATAAAATTCCCAATGCCATGACTAAAATGTCCACTATAACACTGGACATGTGTTTAAATAACACCAGAATAGTGAGGACAGAACAAGAGAAGTGTGCTTGTGTCCTACACAAATCATTAACACTCTGAACATGTTTTTTTAGTTGTTGTAAATGTATAACTTCTAATAAGGACAAAACAATTCATGACAACACCTTATGTGTTTAATCTGCATAGCTGTACTCAGTGAAGCATTTCATGTGTAGGGTGGTAGGAGATGGCATGTGAAATAAATGTTTTCTATAACGCAGGCTTTGTGTAACACTTTGAAAAGAAAAGCTGCGTACATAAATCACATGTGCAGAAATAATGTTTAATTTGCCCTATTCAACCCCAGGACAAATGTACAAACCAATTCCCTGTATAGATGGAAAGGTAAATGAAGACTTGTGTTGAAGACATGAATTTGAAGGATGCTCTGCATGTTTTACAGAACCTAGAAGAAAGAAGTTTCTGTGTAAGCAAGAAGAAGTATCTACCATTTGCTCCCTATGTACCAAATGGCCCTTGTGGAGCTACACCGCCCCTATAAATGGTACATCAACCCTACAGCTGGGATGATGATTGGTCAATTGCTCAGTAATGTAAAAACACAAATGACAAAATCATCTCATGATATTTAAGGAAACATATTAATAAATACTGGTAAATCTATAACTATTCACTTGATGGATTTTCCAGCATTCTCTACAAATACATCAGTATTTATCAGGATCATTTGCTATTTTTTTACAGACACAATGTGTTGAGCTCAGGGTGGAAAAGGTGCTGGTTTAGTCGGATTTTCTGTCCTTAGTAATGGGTTATTATCTTGTCATCTAAAAATCATGAGGGATTCCACATTCATCTTAATTAATATCTATTTTTATCAAGTTCAGTCAATCGTAGTTTAGGGAATGGAAGTTTTATGATAATAATTCTTTATGATATGATTATTGCTTTTTTGCCTATAATCTACTTTGTTTGGATTTTACATTATATAAATTTTTTGGTGTTTAAGTATTTATATATAATAGTTATGTGAATGTAATATGCTATTAACTAGAGTTATTGTAGAATATACTGAGATTGAATGCTCAAGGATAAACTCACACGCATAAAAATTTGAAATTTGTTTTCATTTCTTTTCTGCATTAAATATTTTATGCAGGTCAAAACACACTGAACTTTTTGCACTCATGAGTCATGGGTTGTAGTTCTACAGGGAGTGCAGAATTATTAGGCAAATGAGTATTTTGGCCACATCATCCTCTTTATGCAATGTTTGTTTCTTAAGCAAGCTGTATAGGCTCGAAAGCATACTACCAAATAAGCATCTTAGGTGTGTGCATCTCTTAATGAGAAGGGTGTGTCTAATGACATCAACACCCTATATAGGTGTGCAAATTATAGGCAACTTTCCTTTCCTTGCAAAATGGGTCAAAGAAGGACTTGACAGGCCTTAGAAAAGTCAAAACTAGTGACGATACTGCCAGAGGGATGCAGGACTCTTAAAATTGCCAAAGCTTCTGGAAGCGTGATCGTATGAACATCAAGCGTTTTCATTCAAAAATGCAACAGGGCACAAGAAGCGTGTGGAACGAACAAGGCGTAAATAACTGCCCATGACTGAGAAAGTCAAGTGCTGCAGCTGCCAAGTGCCACTTGCCACCAGTTTGGCCATATTTTAGAGCTGCAACATCACTGGAGTGCCCAAAGCCACCAAGTGTGCCTACTCAGAGGACAGAAAGGGCTGAAGAGACCACCCACTGAACAAGACACACAGCTGCAACGTCAGACTGGCAAGAAAATCTCAAGACGATTTTTCTAAGGTTTATGGACTGATGAAATGAGAGGGTTTGATGGGGAAGATGGATGGGCCTCTGTGGCTGCGATTGTAAAGGGCCAGAGAGCTCCAGCCAACTCAGATTGCCAGCAAGGTGGAGATGGGAGTACTGGTTTGGGCTGGGATCATCAAGATGAGCTGTGGGGCTTTTGGGTTGAGGAGGAGTCAAGCTCAACTCCCAGTCCTACTGCCAGTTTCTGGAGACACCCTCTCAAGCAGTGGTACAGGATGAAGTTCATCCTTCAAGAAAAACATGATTTCATGCAGGGTGTGGACAATTGCTCCATCACACGGTCCAAGTTCTCACAGCGTGGCTGGCAGAAAGGGTTATAAAAGACAAAAACTAATGACATTGGCCCTCTTGTTCACCTGATCTGAAACCCCTGGAGAACCTGTGGTCCTCATCAAATGTGTGATTTACAAGGAGGGGGGGAAAAAGTACACCTCTCTGAACAGTGTCTGGAAGGCTGTGGTGCGCTGCACCGCAAGGTTGATGTGAACAGATCAAAACACTGAAGAATCCATGGATGGCAGGCATTGGTGTCCTTGCAAACGAAGGTGGTGGCTATAGTGGTCATGATTTGTTTTTGTTTTGTTTTTGAATGTCGCAGAAATGTATATTAGTGAATTTTGAATGTATATGTTTATGGTAAAAATAAATAATTGAAAGGGTTAAATTTGTTTTGGTAAGTTGCCTAATAATAGCACAGTAATAGTCACCTGCACACACAGATTCCCCTAAAATAGCAAAACTAAAAACAAACTATAAACTACTTCCAAAAATATTCAGCTTTGATATTACCTCCCTAGCGGTTGAGGAGCCTTAGCTCGTCCGAGGCTTTGGCTCGCCTCAACCGCCGGGACGCGCTCGGGGGGAGATTTTGCCTTCCCCGAAAGTGCGGCGATTGTTTACAGCGCCGTAGGTACACGGGTGACCGGGGGAAGGGGGCGGGGGGGGGGGGGGGGGGGGGGGGCCGGCGCCATAGACCTCCATGGTAATGGAGGAGCGCCGGCTTCTCTCCGCGCAGCTGTTGTCAGTAATTGACAAAACGCTGCGACTAGCCACTCCGACGGGATGCCAGAACGGCGGGCAGTGTACTATGTACACTGCCTGATCGCCCATATCGTGCCGGTGGAAACGGCGCGGCGATATGGGCGGTGCGCAGGGAGGTTATTGAGTTTTTGGGTTTCATTGAATGGTTGTTTAATAAAAGTATTCCTCAAAAATACCACTTGCCTAATAATTCTGCACTCCCTGTATAACTAACCTCCCAAGAATCCCAGTTGTGTATACTGGCCACTGCCTGAAAATGAAGCAGATAGTAAATTTTATGTTTTTAAACTGACAATGGCCACAAGGCACCTAATTGAAAATGGTATTCTTTTTTTTTTTAAATGTCTAGACATAGTAACAGGTAATCACACACACTATTAAAACAATTACATTAACTGATCACAGTCTCAAAGATGACAGGTTATAGAATTAATTCTTTATTCCATCCATTTTAGAAAGGGGCCAAAGCATATACAGTATGTTGAGGTAAGGTGAGGTGATGTTTTTAGGAAGTTACCTGAAAATCTAAAGAGGTTACACCATTAACATCCAAAGAAACCATAACTTTCTGTCCAATTGACCCATGTGAGTTAAAAGCACCATCCCAAAGGTATAGAGATTAGGAATAGAGTAGAAACTCTAGAGTTTAAATCAGGACTGGACTATAGATACAGCACAGTGATTGCATTATTATTCACATAACCCATGTCCTCTGCGTTGTGTTGTAGCACCTGCATCGCTAATATGTAGTGTTGCTAAAATGAGCCTTTGTTCTCTTCTAGGGCTGTTTGGCAGAACTGGTCCATAAATTCTGGATGTGCCAATTGGGAACATCAAGTCAAGTCAATTGGAAAATAATTCTTGTGTTTTGTTCTTGTCTCTGGAGAGCAACTTCACAGCAAAAGCATAAATATTTCCAAGTGACTAAGGAACATTTTGCCAGTAAAACCAAAGAAGAAAATTTGCACAGAAGTGTCATTTTATGTGGTTTGGAGGGCACACAGCAAAGATTTACATTCTTTAATTCAGTTTTTGTGGAGTCATAAAGTGGATTTGATAGTTAAAGACACAATAAATAAATAACTCATTTCGTTGATAACAGAAAACAAAGCAATGCAATTAATGAAGCTAGGTGTGCAGACCACCACATAAAGTGTGCCAACCTCCAGCTGCTCAATGCATTTGGTAATATATGCTGCACTTGTATATAATCTCATGCAATGAGCCACAGCGACAACAGAAAGCAATGATAATGATGATGGCTTCACGGCTCTGCACACTAAAAGTTCTTTTATTAAATGCACAGGAGCCTTACTATTAACTGGTGATTCATGTTATTGGGTGATATAATGATAAAAAAAGAATGATATAAGGGAGATGTTGATCGCTTTGATTGTCCCTTTGACCAATGTCCATCCCTCTGTAACACTGAGGTAATGTTCTAGATACCAATCATTTTGTTTCCAAACCATGTCCACTAGAGCATTTAGCTTTGAACAAATGCCTGCTCTCAAAGTGAATAGCTTTATGTAGACTCTATGAAGAAAACATTTCAGTATGCCAGCAATGCTTTGCATTTCTTACTTAGTTTACATTAATTGATTTATTTCTCACTGTTTGTACAACTTTGAAAGAAGTATTTGCAGACAAAATTGAATAAAACCTCCAGCGTGTAGATATCCAATCCAAGCAGAATACTTATGAGGATCAGATGTAAGACGTTAAATGTTGGCAATAGTGAACTTTGCAGATGCATTTAAAGAGACCATGTAACCAGACCTTGTATTTCAGAAACAAGACATCTTCCTATAAGATTGTATATATTTGTATCAATCCCCTCTTTCTTTGTATACATCATTGTTGGGTCCCCTTCTTTTTAGACTTTCTAGAGCATTTCCCTTCTTCACTGAAAACACATTAAAGGTTTTGTGAGGAGGTAAGGGGTAAGTGAGAAGATGCTGGGCCAGCACAGTCAATAAGAAAATACTCCTGAAAGAGCAATAATCTGCCAGCAGTGAAGGGGCCTAGAACCCCTACCCCCTTATAAGCAGTCAAACTTTGAATATCTTTACATGGTACGTGGCAGATTTGCTAATTTAGAAGAAAAAAGCTATTAAAATTCCTGAACATTCCATGGCTTAAGCTGCAGCTAGTAGAGACAAGTAGAAGGTAGAGGTTCTCTTTACAAAATAAAACAACATGCAATAACAATCTCTCTTTATAGCTTAAGATTTATCATATTTTTCAGACTATATAACGCAAATTTTCCCCCAAAAAATCAGGAAAAAAAGTGCCTGCATCTTATGGTCCGAAGGCGCGACCACCCATGGTCACTCAGCCATGGGTAGTCGTGCCTTGGTTCCCCGCCAGCTCCCGCCAGGTGGAGGAGCTGTCAGATAGGAGATCCGCCCGCCTGTACTGTATTGTTTATACCAGCAGAGCCCTGCTGATATAAGCAATAAAGAGCACTCACATTTGCACAGCTTCCCCTGTGGCCCCCTTTCTCAGCTGTGCGAAAAAGATGCCATAGTATGACGACAAGTGGCTGAAATATAGTACTGCATAGGGATTTCCCCCCATTTGATTTAAACACAACAAATATTTTTTCTGGATTTCTAAAACCTGGGTGCATCTTATGGTCAGGTGTGTCGACTGTCAATGATAAATATCGACTGTCAATCCAATATTGATGGATCATATAGATGCAATACTGATCCATTTCTTTCTAAATGCCTGTACACATGATCCATAAAAAAAATCAGATGCATATCAAGCAAAATACTAAGAAATACTTGACTGGAATTTTTCTACCTAGCCGATTATTGTTGTCTTGATTTTATTGCAAACAATGTCATGGCACATTTATTTCTGTTCATTGCCGTTTATTCACACATATTCATGTACTTACCCACCTATTATTTCACACCAACAAATGTGACATTCAGTGGCGGTTGTAGGCATGGGCAACCTGGTTGCTTAGGGCGGAATCATGTCGGGGACGGCATGTGGGCATCAGAAATGTTTTTCAGATGCCCAGATGTCTTCTCCCCTATCCGCGCGCTCGCCTGAGGAGAGAGAGGAGGAGACACCCCCCCTTTCTCTCCCCGGGAGTAGAGATGTTTTCAGGGGGGAGGCCTTACGAGCAACCCCCCCCCCCCCCC
>CM070035.1:64803461-64814076 GCA_036250615.1 Ptychadena robeensis | reverse complement strand
AGGGTCCCTTTGTTTTTTAATGTTCGCCTGCCCATTGAAGTCTATGGTGTTCGCCGGGTTTGCCGGGTTCTCGGACATTTGCGGAGGTTCGTGTTCGCCGTTCACGAACAGCAAATTCCATGTTCGCGCCATCACTAATCTCAGACTGGTTTCTTGAACATGACAATGAGTTCACTGTACTCAAATGGCTTCCACAGTCAACAGAGCACCTTTGGGATGTGGTGGAACAGGAGATTTGCATCATGGATGTGCAGCCGACAAATCTGCAGCAACTGCGTGATGCTATCATGTCAATATGGAACAATGTCTCTGAGGAATGTTTCCAGTACCTTGTTCTTGAATCTATGCCAGGAAGGATGAAGGCAGTACTGAAGGCAAAAGGGGGTCCAACCCGGTACTAGCAAGGTGTGCCTAATAAAGTGGCCGGTGAGTGTATATTAAAGTAAGTATTTTTTATTTTATTATTTAACTAGACACTCACACTGGCATTGGGCTGGAGACAACTTCATCAAAGTATTATGTATTATATATATTTTTTTAATGCAGAGAGCAGAAGTTAAGCTTGATTACTTTATTAACAAAGCCAGACTGCTCATGTATGACAGTTACATCAACCATAAGCACCAGAATCCTTTTTTTATACAGTCCATCATTTTCTTGTTTTCCAAAGGCAAGACAAAGGCAAGTAGGTAATTAAATCGGCCAAAAGTAGTCAGGAGAGGGTATCTGTATGGTATATAGGTATGATTTTTTGTAATTTGTACACTCACATTCAAAAAAAAATATATTGGTCTTTCTAGGTTTCAGAAACAAATATTTATAAGCAGAATTTTAAATCCTGAATGCAGGAAGCAATATGTGCAGAGTTTATATTGCAATGGTGTCTAATGACGTGAAACAAATGTTCATTTCACTGTTAACACCCTTTAAAGTAGCACTTTCTGCAGTTCATAATCAGTTGGTCACACAGGAAAAACTCCTTAATGAATTCAGCTGCTGGAGCACAAAACTTCAAAAGCACAGGAGACTAGCGTACAAGCTGCCAGCGCAAATCTAAATAGGATTTTTCACATTTATAATGAAGTTTAAAACTGCGTGCTCCTATTTCCTGAACCCTTTCACTGGAGTGGTCTATTTTGCTTTTCCTCAGGTAACATTTCATGCAATGTATACATTTGCATTACTTTTTACTTTAATTTAGTTAAATCAAATAAGGTGTATAAATATGTATTACTTCTTCAAGTCACATTTAATTGCATGTAATCTAATTTATGCTTTCTAACTGTTCATGACTACTGATCACAGGGGGACAAAAGAAGTGTTTAATGTGTAGCTAATGGCTTGTTGGATGTGGCTGCCATGGTCAGTCAGGCTTTTTAAAATGTATATTTTATAGCTTTACTCAGTGATTTTTAAAAAAAGAGAATATAACTGTGGATTTGTCATGTTCTGGGGGAATGCGAATACCTGCTATGGTTGAATAATAATATTTTATCCATTATTGCAAAAGGCTTCTTAAAGAAAGCACTGATAATACACAACAAATACCCCCTTATTGACTTGCCTGAGGAAGGCACACACTATCCTTCATAGGTTCTGCACTGCATCTATGGGCCTTACGTTTTAAGGTCCATACCAATGATTACAGTACCACCCCAGCCCTCTCCTACAACACACACATCATTCTCTTCCACTGAATATCCTTTTTTTCATCTACTCATGATATGATATCCTGGAGTCCTTCTGCTTTAGGGCTCCCATACACCTTTAGATTTCTCTGTCAGATTTCCTTTAGATCTCCTTTTGTTTTACCAAAACTATGTAATATGAGGGACTCTAAACAATCAAGTCTCCCTTTGTTCAATCACAGAGGACCATATACTACATAGTTGTTGGTAGATCTAAAGGATATCTGACCGAGAGATTTAAAGGTGTATAAACAGTTAGTTATAAGCACATTACCACATCATCCCTGTTATCTTCAATATTGTTCAGAGAGTCTAATCAACACTATGATCCCTGATCCTAAGGGGTGTGTCCAGGACAGCATGACCTCGCAAGAAGTAGTTTGAATTGTTCTTTGAAACATTCTAATTTCTTTCTCGTGCTGGAGGAGAAAGTGATTACTTCAGTGTGATGGTCAGAGAGTGCATGTATACTTAAGTGGATGGTCAGAGAGTGTACATATACTACAGTGGATTGTCAGAGAGTGCACCTGAGTGTACGGAGACTGTAGACATGTTAAGAGTGATAGTCAAAGTCTACAGACATTTTACAGGATTTAGAAAGCCTAGCAAAGGACTTCATGGCAACGCCTATCTAAATATCTTACCTTTACATAAACCTTTATGTGACAGCAGTTTTAAGGTCCATAATAATGATTACAGTACCACCCCAGCCCTCTCCCAAAACACACATACTTTTTTTCCACTGAATATCCTTTTTTTATCTACTCATGATATTATATCCTAGAGTCCTTCTTCTTCTGCTTAAGTTATACGTAGTCCTGACATTAACTTATTACAACTTATTTTGTTGTTTCATATAGAACAGAAATTTTTTATCATCTGGCAAGGAGATTCCTTCCCTTTCTGTCATGTAGACTCAACAATAAGTGATAGGATATCATTCCAATATGGAGTTATGATAATTTATGGTTGGTAATAAGCAGTGCTTACTATTGATAATTGATGGACAACCAAAGGGATCCAGATAAAAATGTAACAGGTAATAATGATCAGTTACAACTTGTATGCTCAACAGCATTTATTATCATAATGTGAGACTGACCCATAGCTCCCTATGCTGCAGCCATTCTGAGGAATCTACCTTTTTGGCGATCGGCTCCTCTCAAATTCGAACCCAAATCCGATTCCCAAGGAGGTGTGTCATCAATTGCAAATGATCGATCGCAGGGAATGATGAATTGACAATCGATCGCAGACAAATCAAGGCATCAATAGCTACCTTTAGATTGGATCGTCTTTTGCAATTTAAATATAGATTGTCAGTCTAACATAGGTCAGTTGTACCATCATGATTTAAACATAAACAGTTTGTGTATTTAGATTGGTGCACATGCTCCATAGTATGATCGCATACAATTTGATCGAAATACCTATAAATCACGTCAGAATCTTGTACAAAATTCAAAAATTTACCAACATGTCCGATCACTTCTTGATCAATGTTATATTCGATTTCAATCACCTTTGGTCGATTGTACTAGGTGATCTGGAATCAATTTCCATATGATCAACTCAAAAATTTATCATTTTAAGTTGATCAAATAGAAATATCGAACCGTGTATGGCCAGCTTTACAGCAGCAGCAATTATGCTTGTATTTGTGCAACGTCCATCTAGAAAGGCATTTAGCTTGTTTGATTAAATCAGTTGTTCTGTTGTGTTATTTAAAATGATTTACTTGAAACAAAATAATGACCTTTTAACTACTTTATATGCTGGCACAGTTACAAAAAGCTATTTGATTTTTCCACTGGGGGTACTTAAGCATCGGCTTATACAGAGCAATGCCCATTCTTAGGGAAGAGATTTTGTAACAAAAAGTAAATAAAGTAACTTGCTAATATAGTTTCTTCAGTAATGATTAAAATAATGTTGTTAATATTGAATATACTAAATAATACTAGAATATTTGTGCAGATTGTGTAAAGGATTCTGGTGTGAAAATTAGGTAGGAGAAGATATAAATGCTATTATTTACAAAACTGAACCAGTAAAGTTTAAGAATCGTTGGTTTTCTGCCGCACCATCTGTATTCTTACTTGACTAGAAACATAACAGAAGGATCTGTTCTGTAAAACAGATTCTCTAGTCATTAGAGAGGAAAGATTCAGCATGCATAATATTACATTGTGAAGCCATCACATTAAAATTCTTTATCCCTAAATTATGCAATCTACTACTAATTAATGTTGAGCGGCATATGGTATATTCAAATTCGTGCAATTTCACGAAAATACAAAGGAACATTCGAAATTCATAAAATTCGATTCAACTCTATTCTATTGCCTTCCATAACGCGTGCCTGTTCGCATTGATTCGCAATTCAGCTTTACAGCTTCTCTTCTTCATTCTGTGATCTTAGCCAGTACGAGCATTGTGCATATTGCGCGTATCCATTCGCAATGGGCACAAATATGCGCGATGTATGCCGGTAAACAATGTTGAAGCATAATATGACGAATATTCTCCATTGCGAATATCCGTTCATAAAATATTGAATGTCCAATATTCGTTGAATAGATTCAAATTTCGAATATTCTCGCTTAACATTACTCCTAATCTATAAGCTGTTTCATATATTGGCAAAAATCAAAACAATTGTGTTGTCTTGACTATAAGATGGAAATGTTTACGTTTGCTTTCAGAGCAAGGTCATACAATTTTATTGGCAATACATCAAAAAATGTACACCTGATTGAACTCAAAAGTCTAAAGCTGTACATTCGGCCCTTTAACACTATGCTGTAAAGATGCTCTAGCTCAACTCCACTCATTCCCTGGAGTAAATAGAGATAATGCCTAGAGGATTATTCGGGTCTCCCAATGGCTGTAGTTTGCCTCCAATAGAATGTTTATGTTTACTATCAAAAGCCTCTATTTATTATTATTGTTTTATATATATTTTCTTTTTTTATTTCCTGCCTGGGCTACGAGAATGAAGGTTACCTATGCTGCGCAACCATTACAGGTTCTTGCTGTGGCCCTTCTGTGAAAGTTAAAATACCATGGCCCACAAGTCAAAAAGTTTGCCCATCCCTGCCCTAAAATATTACATTTGCTCATGGTAGTTCCTTACTGATGCATATTTTTGCTACAATATGAAAATGTTTCTTTTTTAACCATCTAAAGTGTGGACACATTTTCACAGGTTGCTTTTAGACCAAGGTCATCTATTTTGGATACTTCATCACAAGATATGAAGTTTAAAGCTGTTCATACATTGTACAGGGCCCATTTAATCAAATCAAGAGGTGTTCAATTTGTTCTTGAACTTCAATATTATAATGTTATTAATGGGGCCTTACAAAGGGTTTTTGAATGTTTCCCAGCCCAATGTGTCTAGACCAATCTACGAGGCTACATAGTAGAGTTGATGTCACATGCTTTTCTATAAATGGAAGGGTATTATATTTTATAAAGTTAATTTCATCAATGGAACAAAACATTGAAAAGCTGGTTTAGGCCCCAAAACAGGTTTGGTAATTCCTAAATTAACATTAAGTGTAAACTGTGCATTAATACCAACAAGCATTAAATCCCTATTTAATAGATCATCATAGATAAACCTCCAATATAGTACTGTAGTAATAAAGATGACCTGTGTGTACCTTGTGTATCCTGTATGTATTATAAACAAATGTTATATTTTACAGCCATCATGCTCCAGTGTGTGTGATAGATCTGACATGTAAGTCTGTTTTTCTTCCAGTTTTTTTTCATTATTCCTGCTCTTTTAACACATAGCTGACTATGTTATTTTCTTACATTTTAGATGTGTTAATTTTGTTGAACAGCCCTTCCATCTGTGGTATGTTTGGTAAGTTTGTTTATGTTGTGATTACATTCAACAGGCTCAGTTTCTCACAGTTGAGAAAATTGTTTCTACAATTATTATTATTACATTTTATTGATATTGCGCCAACATTGGACATTGAAATAAGGGATTTCAAAGTCTGCCAGCATCTTGTGCATCAATGTATTAATCAATTTGATAGTGAACAAGGTGATTATAATAATGCAAAGTGAATCAATTAGGTCCATATAACATTTGCGGTGGTAGTTCCAACATGTGTGGCTAATCTGTGACTCATTTCCCTCCCCAAGTGCAAAAATACACTGCAAAGGGGCATGATCTTTCCTGGTCGAAAACACCCAAAGGTAATGTTAATGACTAAATAACCAAATACAAGAACATAAATGACATATCTAAAATCTTTTTTAGGTTTAGCTCTCTTGAAAAGTAGAGTACAACATGAATTATTCTACATGTTTTGACCTCATGCTGGGCTAGGAAACAGCATATCATTGTGAGTTTTGCAGACTGTGTTTAATGGCACATAAATTATATAAAGTTTTAGACAGATTAATGTCCCAGGATGCGCTGATAATTATTATAGGAAGTACAGGTCACTTGTAGAGCATGGATTGTGCACTCCACATTACAGATGAATTGAACCTTTGATGAATGGGTGAGCTGACCTTTGCTTTGTTTCAAAACATGACACCATAAATTGTTGCTGTTAACTTGTCATCATACTAATGCTTCCAGTGAGTAAACAATATAATGCTTATTGAAGAATGCAGAACAATTCATGTTATGAGGTACCACAACTTGTACTTTCCTGCATTAGCATACTACACAAGACATATATACTTAACTTCAAACTTAAAATGTAAATTCCTTCATATTCCATATAATGATCCTGCACCACAGATCACAGATACTCAGAATCTTTGATGGATGAGTGAACTGACCTTTGCTTTGTTTTAAACGTGACAACATAAATTGCTGCGGTTTAATTGGCATTACATTAATGCCAAAGAGTAAACAATAGAATCCTAATTAGAGAATGCAGTGCAATTTATAATACACAGAACTAACAGCCTGTGGTTTCTTCTATTACAGATTTTCAAATGCTTTCATGTACAAAATGTCTTTAAAGTGTTCCTGAACTCATGAACACCTTTGCTGACCTAAAGCTTAGTTTCCCTAACAAAGACAATTTAACACATACTTTTTGTTTTATATCTCCAACTGTTTAAAATGATGACTGTACTTCTCTGTCCACTAAGGTTATCCAACAGTGTTGATGACTTATTATATGACACATCAAGGTTATGCAAAAATGTTTATCTTAAATAACATTAGAGGAAGGTAACCCTGTAGAGCTTAAAAGTGTCAGATTCTGTGTCAGTCTTCAAATTAAGGTGTCATTCTTCATATGCTACATGGTACACTTTCTACGGGACACTTTTTTATGGGACTCTTGAAACTTGTTAGGGCCAGGATCAAAACCATGGCACAAATTATATATGATATGGTTATATATATTTCTAATTATCTGTTTACCAACATTATCATTATTATTATCTTGTATTTATATAGCACCAACATATTACGCAGCGCTTTACAGAGCATATATAGTCATTTCACTAACTGTCTCTCATGTCCCAATCATAGTCATGTATATGTAACTAACACATATGTCATTTGTCACAGTCTAAGCCATATGTAACTATCATCTTCAGGGGGATGCCAATTAACCTACCGGCATGTCTTTGGAGTGTGGGAGGAAACTGGAGGAAACCCACGCAAACACAGGCAGAACATGCAAACTCCTTGCGGATAGGATGCATGGCCAAACTGCTAACCACCCAAGCCACCGTGCTGCCCACTGATAATTGTCCTTAATATTGCCAATAATCCCAAAACTTGCCTCTGGGGGACAGGGGTGGGTTTGGTATTAACCTCCCTAGCGGTTGAGACGAACCCAGTTCGTTTGCTGTTCGGGTTCGCCCCAACCCCAGGGGAACTGGGCATCGGGTGTAGCCGATACACCCGCGGAAAGCTGCAGCGGTTGTCTTTCCAGCCCACACAGCTGCCGTCATTAATGACACCGGCTGTGTGGAGAGGGGCGAGGGAGGGAGGAAATAGCAGGCAAACCATCTAGAAAATAGAGATCCATTCATCAAAATATGATGTCTTTATAACACTTATTTTATTTTATATTTTACAAAACATCAGTATTGGCGTCACTGGGAATGAATATTCAGAGCCAAAATGAATTATAGGTTTTTCAGTAAATGAGATTGAACTCACATAATATTAGATTACTCATATCAGCGATGAGCTTTGTACAGGCAATCTGGTGTCAGCAAGTTTCCGGGGCCGTTATGTTCACTGTTGACTGAGTGTTTTGTTTCTGCTTTGCTGCACCGCAAAGAAAATCAACAGCCTATTATTTACTTATTTGTATCTGCAAACCTGCTGAACACCACACACTCATCAATTCCGCAAGCAGCATCCCTACTGAAAGATTGCACATATAATCCACATCGTCATGGTACATATCATTTTCTATTGAGTTTAAATAGCAAAACATGGTTATTCTAGTATCAGGGGAAGGAGAAAAGTTACATTTATATCAAATACTAGCAAATGTTAAGGGTATTGTTTTTAATTTTATAATATTTTATCAGCCAGTCATGGGACATGTCCTAGTTGTCCAGTTTTGTTTCTAGGTGGATCCTCACTCATCTCTGTCCAAAAGTGAATTATTGTATAGGGGGATTTTTGTATAAAATACTGTTCCTAGTCCTTTTTCTATACTGCTTTAGGCTATGTTCCTATTTAGGCGAATAATAATTAACGATTTTTAATGTGGAATCGCCGGCGGGCAATTTTACCCAACGTGTGCACGATTGACGCCGATTCTGCAGAAAATTGAAAATCGAGATTAATCGCCTAAGGTTATGATGTGATTTATTGTAACATTTCAACCAATTGATAGTTCACCTGATCATTGATCTTCATGAATATCCTCATCATAGTATTTCAACAATTGACTCAGCTTTATGAATTATGAATAATGACTGGGTTTCATATCCTTTTCTGGCTATCAAGTCAGCATCAGAAAAGCCCAGAATGTTCTGAGGGGCTAGCATTTATAGTCTCTCAGAGGTTGGCTTAAGGCCAGTAGTAGGGCAGATAAGGATTCATACATTTGTGAGGAGTGGAGCATGGGAAAAAGAAGACAGCCGTCTAGACACGTACCCATCTTTGAGTGAACAGCAGGTGCACAACCCTAAAGGGACATACACCAACTATAATACAGCACTATACAGCAGTATATACAGAGTGCAATATATACTGTTTTGTGGCCCTTTCTTGGGTAACTACAGTCAAAACACCAGTTATTTTTTTCTTTTTAAGTTTACTTGCCTAAGCAGCTTATTGATAAAAGTTTAATGTCTTCAAATACATATAGTCTCCCATTGTTCATGAAGCAGATTATTGATTTTCCTGGTTCTCCTGGTTCCTGTACTTGATGGCCAATTATCTGTGCAGTCATTTTGGATTCCTCAGGTTCCTTCATTACTTTAACATTTTTTAGGAACTGTTATATTTTCCCCATTCCTGCTGCTTATTAGTAAATAATGTTGCTAGACACTAAGTTCATATTAGTGAGGTACACCTGCTTAGTGCATTTGAGAGTACCTGTTCATTGGCTTCTGCAATCAAGATTTTTGGTGTAGTTCTGATATCTGCTTTTAACCTCTGTCTGTTTCTTGGTGAACCTTCTCATTCTCCAGCCTATATCTGCTGCTTGTATCTTAAGGATTCTTTTTTTTTTCAATCTCACCACTTGCCACTGTGAACATGTAATCCCTGACTACATCAATACTCATTCTCTTATGTGGTATGTTTTGGTCTTCAGAGCTGTAATAACACAAAAGAACCACAGGTCTGGTGGTCAGCCAATGCCACTTTAGTATTTATCACCTTCTAGGGTACTGAACTGCTTCGCTTATAGGCAGCATTCAAAGTTTGCGGTTTCCAGGCTGCTGAAGCAGCAGCACGGAAAACAATCACCCCCCTTAAGTTTGAGTGCTCCCATTCTCTCCCTATTGTGCCTGAAAAGTGACCAGGGGACACCTCACGTTGTTTCTTCCCAGCTTTGATGCCTTTAGGGTGATCATGCGCCGTAATAACAATTCTGCCCATTTTCCTGCTCAGACTGATTATAAAAAAATAGGGGAATTTATTAATCAGCATCAAGCAGTTGTTTAACTTTATTTTGTCAGTAAAAATGCATTGCTAAAGCTTGGAAAATATGTTAGCATTGTTGTCATGTTCTATGTTCAGTCATTAATATTATTACCATTAGTTAAAGCAGACTTATTCCCAGCTTTTCTTCTTTGTATGATCGGCACTATAAGGGTTCATAATAGGGCCGAATGTAGTGCAAACAAAACTTACCGTATTTTTCGGACTCACTGGACTATAAGACACACCCAGTTTTTAGGGCAGGAAAACCAGAAAAAGTATAGATCTTGCATCTATCATCTAACACAAATACTTTTAGCATAAATAAAGTCAAGTCAAAATGTCAGAAATTGGACTTTGAACCTAATTCATGTAAGAACTACATGTGCTAGAGCATTTTTTTTTAAATGTTCCCACAACCCTTCTCTATATCTCCAGCCATTTTGGTGATACCATTTATCGTTCCTTAATTAACCCCCTGAACTCTGAAGATAAATATGCAATTTCTCATATTTCCAGGGAACCGCGGGTAAATATATTTTTTAGGATGTTGGAGGTTTTTGCCACCATGATCATACCTGTCAACTTTAATATGTACAAAAATAGGGGAGAGATGATGCTAACGTCACTTACGGTATGTGAAATGTGGTTCTTCTGCATTCCAAATGTCGGAAGCGATTTAAAAAGATTTATTGAAATCAGGATTTGGCAGGGAAAGTCACATAAAAAAGGGAAGGTTGACAGGTATGACCATGGTACCAGCTCAGATGTGAGTCAAATTTTAATTTTATATACAGGGAGTGCAGAATTATTAGGCAAA
>CM070035.1:64781612-64794639 GCA_036250615.1 Ptychadena robeensis | reverse complement strand
CAGGTCAGGTTGGATACCCCAATCTCCGCTGCGGTCTTCACCTATAGACCCGCCTGAACGGGAGACACGATATGCCTACCCGACTTCGGTTACCCCCAGGACTTAACGCACAAGGTACCTCACCTGGGAACTGAGACCGGTGAAATCCTCCAAGACCCCCCTCTAGGGAGTGAGTTCAGAAACAGTGACAGATGCAAAGTCCAGGTTTGTGGCAGGGGTCATACAAAGGAGATAAGTCCAATCAAACACGGTCTAAGGGTAATTACTCATTGCACTTTTTTTTTCCCATTGACTCCTTGGTGTGGATTTACTGGGTGAAAAAAAAATTTCTTGGGAGTTTTGCCATGGATTCCACTCTGTCATGTCATTGACCAGGTGTTAGACCCCTTGAAACAACTTTCCCAACACTACTGTGGCCAGAAAGGGTCCCTTTGTTTTTTAAAATTCGCCTCCCATTGAAGTCAATGGCGGATTCGCCGGTTCACCGGGTTCGCGAACTTTTGCGCAATTCCGGGTTCGCGCCATCACTATCTTGATCTTTTACAGTGAGTGATCCATCTTCTTTCCCAATGAAACTTTATTGAAAAGTCTCTAGCCTAAAGCTTATGGATGGAGAAAAATTGCAGGAGGCATGAAATGAACTGGATCACTGCTATGAACAATTATTATTATTTGGATAACTTCTGTAGCATCTCTCTTTTCTCAACAGAAAAACTTTGCCATGACATTAGTTTTACAATTACAATATCTAGGCTTTACTGAAGTATTTACTGTCAGCTTAAGGGTTAAAGGAGTTTTAAATCGAAAAATAGGTAATACAATACCATTAAAAATATTTGGTAAAATTATACATTTAATCAAACAATTCAGACAGCTAAAGTGTACAATACTTATCTTTAAAGTTATTTGTAATGATGGCCGGAAAGTTTGACTGGCAGACAGTTTGCGGTGAACATAGCATTTATTGTCTCACACACACCAAAGTGTACATGACCCTTTTATGTTGCGGTACAGCACTGCTCCATTGCACTACAAGGCAAGTGTACTATTTAAAAGACTTGTATCCAAACATTTCTATTTAATTTGAATGGGGTGCCATTAGATGAAAGGCTCCATTCTGCGGCAATAAGTAGTATGCATATTTTATTACAATGTTGCACACAATACGTCTGTCAATCAACTTTTATTTCATTGAGAAATATTACTGTAAATGTAACATCATATAGCTAATTGGATAATAAGGATTTGAGACATAAAAGACAATTTATTGTTTACCAAGCTATCAATTAAAAAAACAATCAGAGACAAAAGGGTCGATCTTATACTTTACATTTGTTTAATAATTATCCACCAAGGAGTATAGTAGTTTGTACAACATGATTAGCAAAATGGCAAGTTCTATTTTCAAAATATAACACCACCAGTTTTCCATTGTTTGACAAGAAGTATAAATGACCCTACCTGTGAGCCTCGGAAGCAGATCACTAGTATAGGACATAGTCTGACTTGCTCAGGTTCAAAGAGTGTTCATGTACTATTGGAAGGCCGTAGCATCTGCAGCATTGTGCATAAAGCATCACCAAACCATGAAGAATAATGACTATGTCCATGTCCTGCAAGTGCAGGGGAGGGGGTCAATTGGATGTGTGTATTATTAAACTTCAATTTCACATAACCGTATTCCACTTTTCAAGTAATATTTTTCAGAACACAATGCAATTATATCACAGAATAAATCATAGTTGTAAAAGTCAAGAGCAGACTATAATCTTCTCTTCTGTTCTGACTGCTTTACAGAGGCAGTAGACGTGGACCTTACTTTTGTACTATGAACTGCCTCAGCAGTATGCGGCCCTTAAGAGACAGATAAATGCCTAGTGACCCAGCTGTCATTTATACTCGGGTTCCCATTGCATACATCTTAGCCGTTTCTGTCTGTGGAGGAGAATAAGGCTTGCCCATTGCACTTCTTGCACGAAAATAACTTTGTCTAGAATAGTGTGACTGGTTTCTGTTGTATCTTCCTTCTGAAAGAAAGAAAAATAGTAATAATAACATTGATAATGGGTATTTTATTAAAGACAAAACGTAAATCTTGGCTTTGCCCCTGTAGGCCAAGATAAAGAAAAAGCTGTCTAAAGTTTATGGCAATCCAAAATAAGTTTTTTTTTTTTTTTGCTATTAGAGTGGGAAAGTATCAGAACACTGTTTAGTTTTACAATACAATCATCTACAATACTACAAGAAAAGCATTTTAATTGTCTCTGAAGCTGTAGTTACCCAAACTACCGAACCCATTACTACCTGTCCGCAAAAATGTTGTCAGAAGGAAAGCAAGTATAGAAATCTGTCTTTTAAATGTAGTCTTTCATGCCCCCCCCCCATACATGGGTCCATACACGCTTGAGTGATGAATGCATAAGCGCAGCATGATGATGTCACCACGTTGTGCTTGAGCCTTCATTGAATGGACGGTGAATTGATATGCACCACTTTGCGCAATCGATTTCCATTCAATTCCATTTTCCATTCCATTCACCCTTGTCCCCATCCAAATTAACAGAAATCTACAGGGATTTACCAATATGTTGGTTCCCTGTTCGACTGAGCTTTCTTACCAAGCAAGGCTGGCTGCAACCGATTCCCGAACAATCACCACAAACTTGCATCATGGTCGATTGCTCAGGAATTGATTGGAAAATGGACCTGTGTGTGGGGACCCTGTAACAAAGTTAAGGGATGATCTTAGTTGAGCCTGTCAGGATCCTGGGGAATACATGACTCAGGGCAACAGTTGCAGAGATATCTCTGCCAACTTTGGCGAACTTTTTTCCTCCTCACTCCTGGTAGGCGGCCACAGTGTGAGGGTACTAGAGCAGGGCGACAGCAGGAGGACAGCACCTTAACACAGATCCTCAGTAATCAATATAATCACAACACAGTTCTTAATAAAGAAATGAAGCAATGACCACACACTAGTTGCTGATAAACGGGGGGGGGGGGCTACTTTACTAGGCAGAAGAACATGTACACTTGCAGCACTAACTCTAATCCCAGAGGTAAGGCAAAAGCTTGAGGATTCACACCAAATAGTTCATAAATAGCTTGGATGGGCTGACATACATGAAAATAAATTTTACCATTTTATGGCCATTTTCCCCTACAAACCTAAAAGTCTGCAGTCATCGAGGAATTAGCAAAAGCAAGACTTCAGTATGAAGCATCTCAGCCATAGCTAAGGTTATGGACCTCTAGGAAGTGATTCCATACATCTGTAAACCACCCATAAAAATATAACACTAATACTGTCACATAGGAGGAAGTGCAGTTAGTTAAACGCTGGTTATAACCACAGGTACCAATTATTTCTAAATGTTGAGGTTGGTAAGTCCATGCAACCAAGGAGGACAGCAGATCACTTAAAAAATCATTGCCAAAACAAATATAGTAGGACTTGTAATTAACTTTCCGTCTTGGTGTCCCAAATCTCACAACAAATAAAAATGGCTGATGTGATAGAATACTTTATGGGGCTATTATTTAAATTTGGACATTATTTTGTGCAGTCCTTGTAATTAGACGCCTCCACATCTTTTTTTAAAGCAGGAACATAATTACTTACTACAAATAAGTAGAATGTTGAGGCATTGCTAAAACTGCAGAGATTCTAAAAACTTGAAAAAAGAATTAAATAAATGCAAACTTATCTACCTCTTCAACTTCTTACTGCTTGTCAAACACAGCACACATGCTGAAAGATATTTATCTTGGTAATGTTAGATAGAATTTTGAAAAATAATCTTGGTAAATGAGTCTCTAAATATTGACAAGAAACACTTTTGTGAACAGTTACTGAGAAATGGCGTGAATAATGCATGGGCACAAGGTATCAGCAAGCTGTACATCAAGCTCAGTCCACCATTTATCAAGAGACATGGCAGTACCAGTAGGTAAAAATGCAGAGATATGAACTCCAACATGACTTGTATGGAAATAGATTTCTACATAGATCTTATGTAAGTTTTAGTATAACTCATACATGAAAATGTATTTATATAACTGTATGCAAAATGAAATTATGGAACATATTTATCTTTTAAGTGGTGTCATATTTTGAAAGGAATATTTTGAGTTTATATGTTTGAAAAGCCCTGATAATACCTATGTTATGAGGATCCTTAATAGACATGTTATGGGGAACATTAACAGATACAGGTATGTAAAGCTAAGTGTCCTTGATCAATGAAAGTTTCTGCAATAAGTGGAAAAGCTGCCAGTGTGGCGGAAAGGCTCCCTATGTCGTGGGCAATCCCCCACGTTACAGGCACTCTACTGTCTACAGCTAGTTCCCGCATTGTCGGCTTACCTGATTGGCTGGCAGTAGTAGGGGAGGATTGGTGGACTGTTTGCAATCCACAGAGGGAGTTTAAAACTGACAACAGGAAGAGCCATTAGGGCAGTGGTGGGCAACTGAGATGATATGAAGGGCCACAAAAGCGGCCCTCTGCATCACTAAAGGGCCGCACATAACGTTTTCAATCAATACCAACTTGTAGAAGCATTTTTTAATGAAAAAAGTTACAGCAGGCAAAGCTAGACATTGAAATAACAAAATTTGTTTTAAATGATACTTCAAGCATTAGAGAACAATGTAGTATGGTAATGCACATTTTGGGTATCATCAAAGGTTATGTGTTTCAAAGTCATTGATTATATCAATGAGGCACATAACCTTCGATTCAGCAGACAGGTGAGTTCCTATGCCCTATGCATAGTTAGGTTTTGGGGGCCTCAAGTGGAAGACTGAGGGAGACCACCAAAGAACATCCAAAGGGCCGCATGCGTGTTGGGCACCTAGGCTTTAGGGGAACCACTGCAAAAAGTATACAAGGTTTATGTAACCTTTTCACTACAGTAGCCCCCCCCCCCCCCCCCCCCCCCCCCCCCCGACTCCAGTAGTAGTAGTCGTCCCGCCCCAAACCAATGGTATCCATATTATGACTTCTCAGCCACAGCACATTTTTTTACCTATAGCCAATGCAGTGATGCCATGTGGATAAAGAAGTTTGTGGTTAAACAACACACAAAATACTGGCGCAAAAAGTAATGCTTTTATGGGATTCAAAAATATTTAAAACACAGAGGTCATGAATGTACAGTCCTGGCCAAAAGTTTTAAGAATGACACAAATATTAGTTTTCACAAAGTTTGCTGCTATACTGCTGTTAGATCTTTGTTGCAGTTGTTTCTGTGATGTACTGAAATAAGCATAAGCACTTTATACGTTTCAAAGGCTTTCATTGACAATTATATGAGATTTAAGCCAAGAGTCAGTATTTGCAGTGGTGTTGCTTCTCATCCAAGGGAGTGGGCTCACTCACAATTTTGCCCAAAAACACAGCCATGAATAAAGAATGGAACCAAAACACCCTCCAACAGCAACTTCTTCCAACAATCCAACAACAGTTTGGTAAAGAACAATGCATTTTCCAGCACGATGGAGCACCGTGCCATAAGGCAAAAGTGATAACTAAGTGGTTCAGGGACCAAAACGTTGAAATTTTGGGTCCATGGCCTGGAAACTCCATAGATCTGATTCCCATTGAGAACTTGTGGTCATTCCTCAAGAGGCGGGTGGACAAACAAAAACCAACTAATTCTGACAAACGCAAAGAAGTGATTATGAGAGAATAGGTTGTATCAGTCAGGATTTGGCCCAAAAGTTGATTGAGAGCATTCCCCTCTTTGCTTAAATCTCATGTAATTGTCAATGAAAGCCTTTGAAACGTATGAAGTGTTTCTAATTATATTTCAGTACATCACAGAAACAACTGCAACAAAGATCTAAAAGCAGTTTAGCAGCAAACTTTATAAAAACTAATATTTGTGTCATTCTCAAAACTTTTGGCCAGGACTGTAGAACAGAAATATTTTTCCATTTTGGGAAGTTTCCAGATGAGCAGCAAACCTCAAGGTGTAGGCCTATATTTAAGGATTAATTCAGAACTCTGAAAACAGCCATTTGGCAAAGCTGATTTAAAAATGATACATTAAGCTAAATAATAATTATTTTATATTTTAAACAGAAAAATCTTTTTTTTGTCTAACCAAATAGACAGAAACAGTAGAATGATAAAACCATGTATAAAAATACATTCCCTTTATAATATAGTATTCTCTCTTTGTGATAAGTATGTAAGAATATTAAAATAGAAATGATGTTCACCTTGGAATAGATAATGACACGATATGAGCAGAGCACCACATAAAAAACACCCCAAAGATCCGACCATTCCAAGCCAGCAAGACCAACCAAACTTGTACTGGATTCCAAGGAAAACATTGTGAATGACTAAACTGGAACGTTCCACGTAAACATCAACCGCATACCACACTGAGCCGATGATCCCGGGGACACCTAATGGAGCAAACAAAAAGATTATTTAATGTGATTATTATACATATTGTGATGGCTGAACTTCAGCCAGGTCTGTCCGCAAACAGGCAAATAAGAGTTATAAAAAAGTCCAACGTCCACCTGTTCATGTAAAGATTCAAATTACCCACCTGTTTGTGGGGAATTTTAATCGAAAAAAAAACTGACGTCACGTCTGGTACCTGAAACAGTTTCCGGTTTCTATATCCGGACTCACGTAACGTCCGTTTTCTTTCACTAGAGACCGGCTTCTCTACCAGGTCTCTTGTGAAAGAGTTCTTCCACTGGTCGGATCTTTCTGCTCCTGATCCGGCCATAGTCATAGAATAGTCACCTTCTTCCCGCCGGTAAACAGGGTGGGTCAAACACCCGTACTGTTCCCTGGGGGAAGAAAAGCAAACATGTTATGTTTACGGCCGAACTGTCTTACACCAATACAGATTGGTCTTACAACAATACAGATTCCTTCTTCTTTTTCTTATTCCAAATTTACTTGAAAAAGTAATAACTGCAAAGTGTTACAAAAAATATTAGCATGTCTGCCATTTTTTGAAATAATGGCACCTTCTTCATCCTTTAACCACCCCCCCACACCCGTCCATCAAATTGGTTACACTTACCTCCTTACACAATATTAAATGATCCATATTAACTCCCTCTTCCCCACCAGACAAGCCATACTTTACCCATCCCCATAGTCATATTACCTCCTACATGGATTTAAGGCCTTTCTTCGTATAGTAAGTGAAGGATTTCATCAACCATATTTGGAGCATGAAATAAGTATTTTACCATGTATGAAAAATTACATAGCCAATGTATGTGCCTTTGACATGTGAGGTCAAACAGTAATCAGTAAGATTCCTCTGAAGACCATGGCAATTGGTGCCCCCCCGAAATGTTGGCATCCTCTTTTTTTATTAATAGGCACTTCAGTATGAACATTTTTAATGTGACAGGGTCTCTTAACCAAGGTTTTGTCAATTTAAAAAATGACTTCTGAGGAGTTTTATATGCTAAGGCTGATTTTACATCACATTTTAAGATTAAATGGAACCTTTGATCTCCAAATCATAAATACGCATAGTTCCCTTTGAAAGTAAATAAATATGTTGCATGTTTCAGTAAAACTCATCAGAAACAGAAAACATAGTACTTATATTTCCTATTAGGTTATATAATGGTTTAAGAGAATCCCTGTAGAACAATCTGTACAACAATGTGTTGTTTTGAAGAATACGATCTACATATGCAAAATATGAAAAGGTTGCCTAGTCGTCCTAGAATAGACTTGTAGGAAGCTACACAAACATCCTGACGTTTGAAGTTCCAAGTAAAACGAGATCTTTCTAAACTGCAAATCTCCAGAGAAAGGTATGAAAAAATGAATTTCTAAATTTACTTTTATATCCAGCTCTGGCAGACGATTGTTCCTAGTAAACCATTCAGTTTGGCTCTCCTGTATAACTATGACCCAGCAGTGAAATGTTTGCATATTTATTGTGATGTAAGAAATCAGGTATTTTTAGCATGAGTTATCTTAGGTTATATAGACATGTGCAGCAGATGTAAGTGCGTTCAGCACTTGTCATGTATGGGCATTATACACAAAGAACTCCCCTTTGGCAACAACATGTAATTAAAGTGATATAAAATGCAGGAAAGAAATAAAACTAAACTATCCTGAGACATATGAAATATGTTGCTGCAGGTTGCTACATGCTAATACAAGTAAATCTTCACATCCACTATAATCTATGAGAGGCAGGTCTGCAAGGAAAGACTTAACTATCTGTTCTAGGATGTGGATTATTGGCTATATTCTCTGCATTTTGCGACTATAAGGGGGGGGGGGGGTTCCACTGCATTCTGTGATCCGTAGGGACCCCTACGTTAAGCACAGTGCTTGGCCGGTAGTGATGAGTGGCATATGCAATATTCGAATTCGTGATATTTCACGAATAATTCTACTAATATTCGATTCTATATTCGGAAATTCGAATATTCGCAATATGACCATGTATTGCGAAAATCATATTCGCATTGCAAAAATCATATTCGCATCACAAAAATCTTTAAAATGAATGGTCACATGCTATGTTTATTTTCACAATGCAAATATTATTTTCGCAATACATGGCCATATTTCGAATATTTGGAATTGCGAATATCTGCCAACATATTCGAGATATTGGCGAATTCTCGAATTGCCGATATTCGCAAAAAATATTCGGCATTCGAATATTCGAGCTCAACAATATTGGCCGGGATCCCGACGGATCACATACACTTTAGCTGCCCGGTGGATGCTCTGTTCAGACATCCGCCGATGCAGGGGTTACTGTACTCTACTACGTTAACCCTTGCATTGGCGGAATGGCTCAGCGCCATGAGAACACAGTATCTACTGAGCAGGTAAAGTGTATGTGCTCTGTCTGGACTTCCTGCCAAGCAATGCGCTTACCGTAGGGGGTCCTGACAGATGTGGAAACATACCCTTACATTATTAAAGTGAACCTTTGCTGTGCTTAGACAGGGCAAACTTGCAGTATAGTAAATGGTTGCCTACCCTCCTAAATGTATTGGTGGGCGACCCCAGGAATTTCATATTTCTGACTTACCAAAAGCTTTTGAGACACAGTGCATATATTATTCAGGTACTGTGAAAGCCTAAGGGATGGGAAAGGGTGCCAGTCTGGGTGGGCTTATGAAGAAAAGGAGATTGTCAAAGTGGTGAAGATAGTAATGTGAGGGGGTCAGCTGGTCCGCTAGAGGGAGCTCTAGGCTTAGGGAGATAAAAGGGATTTCAGAGGAGGAAGTTATGCCTCTTGTTTGAGAGAAAGGGAGAGAATTGAGATAGGCACAGGTGAGCAGAGAGAGAAAGAAAGAGTGCGGAGCGTGCAGGTGGCTCCAAGGCAGTACAGCCTGCAGAGTGTTGGGAAACCCCTGTTCTGGGTGAGGGCCTACTTGCTTTCTGAGTTGCATCTGCCCTCTAATATCACAAAGTGGAAGGCCCCTGGTTACCGGCGAGGTGTGCAGAGCTATATTGCAACCCAGAGACTGTTACTGATTAAAGCGGCAAGGGTGAGCGTTTTTTACATTGTTTACTATGGACTGGCTTCGGCCTTATCAAGTTACCAGTTGGCTGCTGTTCGCTGCTATTTCAATAAAAGTTGAACTGTTCAATCAACACTGGTGGTTAAGTTCTAGATCACTACCCCCGGTCCTGCTTTGTTACAGTAACATAGGTTGCATCCACGGCATCATCAATGAAGCTAGGAATGTGAGATCCTTTGCCAGTCAGATTACACAGGTATAATCGCGAACAGCCTGCCCATGTCAGGCATAGGCGTTTCATGAAGCATTGCTGGAGGAAGCTATGGGAATTCCAGGAGCAGATTAGCTACCCTGAGTGGGGCTTGGAGTTACTGCTTTTTGCATTAGAAATTTGCCCCAAGCCACATTCTGGAAACCGATGGTAAAATCTATCACATGCATCTCCTTCAGTCCTCTTGTAAGAGGACTAAAGGAGATGCACATATAGTTACTGATATTGCCCACTCCTTGGCCTTAGTCTATAAAATAGTGTGTTACAGAATATTCTGGGCCATTCTGTCATCTCCTGCATCACATGAGGATTGCTGTGTGTCACCGGAGCAGAGTTGAGGCCTATCATCTGGATCAAGCCTCCCCTCCTGTACTGACCACATCTTGGGTGAGAGCTGTGGCTACCTCTGTCCACTCCCAGCAGGCTGGTGAGGCACTTGTTTGAAACTGTAGTCCCTAAGCTGTATGCCCCATCTCTACCATTCGGGTGATGGTGAATGCCTATAACCTGCCTGCTAGTAAATATTCTAAATATCTCTGGACGAGTGGACAATTGTTTATTGGTAGTGGATGGGCAACAATTGATGTGCGAAGCCATATAGACAGAGGTACATCGAGCATCCAAAGAACCTGGTTGAGGTAGTGCACCCACTCACACTGCCTGACGCTGCCTGGCAACTTGTACGGCCAGCTATTACTTTACTTATGAGCATACAGGTTTGTTTAAAAGATCATCTGGCCTGAACTAACATTTCCTCAACACCATATGGAACACAGTTTTAGGTCTAATGCTTGACAAAAACAAGTGAAAAAGTCATAAAATTGTCAACCTGATGAATTTCATATAACAGATATTGTTGCATGCTTTCAGTCACTTACTTAAAATAATATTTTTTAAATATCCATAGTCAACATATATGTCATATACACAATTTTCTTAAATATGACTGATGGTGCTTTAAGGTGACATTTGTTTCTAACAATCTGATCATTCAATATGCCAATTTATACTACTTACCTCCAATTATAAGTGTAACTCCTGCTACATAACAGATTTTTAGCTTGATCTGTGATTCATCTGTTAGGAATTTCACACAATCAAGCCCCAGAAGAAGAAATATGAAGCCAAATCCTGCCAGAATGTCAGCTGTTATCATGAAGCCACGAGTTGCCACTAACTTCACTGAAAAAGAAATGGGAATACAGCTTCCTAAATACCATAAACATGTACATGAAAAATACACAATTTTAATAATGGTATCTTGGATATGTGTTATACTGTATTTTATTAGTGTCATCACAAAAGATTGATAAAATACTGGGCAACTGCTTAGGGGGACAAGAAGATTGAATAGTAGACTACTTGTCCTATTCTCTCATTCCCACCTTTCTTCATACACACCTTTATGTATAGCTCTGTATCTTTATTTGTACTGTATGTATTCCAAGTCAAAGGACATAGAACTCATATCAATGCTAGGCAGCCCTACCTCATTTGGGTGTACATTGCTTTGGTTACTATGAGGTTAAATAACAAAAACTGCAACCTCCACAGTCTATTCTTCGCTACTGATGTATTGCACTTTAGAAAATTACAGTAAATTTGAAGTGCACTCACAGAAGGATGTTTAAAGGAATAGGCTGGATGTGGGCCAGAAGACTGACCAAGAGCAGGAGGAATGGCTTGCACTTTTGGAGATGCAATGGCTTTGAATTGTTACATAGGGGTGTTAGTGGTTAAAATGAAGCTTTTAGCTTGTGTTGATGGTGGTGGTTAAAGGAAACATGGTCAAAGGAGCAGCATCTAATGTATTCAACCTCTTCTTTCCAGAAAGAGAACTGTGTTGTGCAGTGAAAATTATTCTGAAATGACTTGGAGTCCAGTGAATAGCTGATCAGAAGGGCCTCAGCAAGTGATATGAGGCATCATGAGGGGAAAGGTCATCTTTACAAAGACGTACGATAAATAGGAGTTCTAAGCTTGGTTTATAGGGTTCAAGTTCAACTAACAACTGAAAGTAAACTTTTTTGGTAGATATTACATAGTAGTTTCCACTGCATTGTGTGCTCTGTCGGAACCCCATACGTTAAGCACGGTGGTCCCAACGGAGCACATACACATTACCTGCCCGGCGAATCCTATTTGCACATTGCGTTGGACGGATCCGCCAAAGCAGAGGTTAAGGAAGTGCAGTACGTTAACCCCTGTATGTAAGAAAGAGGATCTGGCAGGCAGGTAAAGTGTATGGATTCCCCCAAGCACTGTGCTTCACATAGGGGGTCCCAACTGAGCACACAACGCAGTGGAGACATAGCCTAAGTCCTTAATGGCTGACAACAGGTTTCCGATTCCACCTTCTGGAGTCAATCTGAAGGGTCCTTTTACCTTGGACACAAAGGGGAAGGGATATCCCCACACAACTAAACCTTTACAAGAACTATCAGTACATTTTTTATATTTTAACATTTATATTTAACTATTTATACTATATTAAGATCTATCAAAATGAAATTAAATTTGAAATATTCTTCACAACAGGTTTTCTCTCCTGCTTTAGATGAGACATAAAGACCCAGTTCACATCTGAATAGCACCCCATTCATGTTACATGTTGCATGTTTTGCATGTTTTGTTGAATAAGCCACCGTACTGTATCACAAAGTATTGCATGTGCATCTCTGTGTCTACATAAATGTGAACTAGTGCTCAGACAAACCTGAACAAAGCCTTGCTTTACTTCATCCCTGTCAAGTTCATGTATCTAAAACTTGTTTTACTAGTACATCTTATCTTGTTGGGCAGAGCAGTAGAATATGTCTCTGTTTTGAGGAGTTCATGTGCAAGAAATATGTCAGCCATATTGTTATATATTGCTATTAACCTGTATTTTTCAAAGTCAATTTTTTCTTTTTTTTTGTATGAAATATAGAACTTAATAGCACAGGTTCATCTAATATCAGCCAACTTGGATTACAGAAAGGCAAAGGTTCAAGAGGTTCATTTCACAATAAGTCATGACTGCATGTTGATGCAGACCTCTCCAAATGTATGTTGTGCGTCACTAACCTACCACAAGAACACTTCTAAAGCAATTTTCCGATGTTCTAGCCAGATAAGGTGAAAAAGATGATCTTTGTGCTATAAGACTATAGTGGATTACAGAGAACTAGTCATAAAGGGCCTTAGTAATAACCTGAATATCTACTTAAAGCGGACCTACCACCTGGAAGGTCACTCAGCATTATCAGCTGCAGCTCAGCCGA
>CM070035.1:64764793-64781512 GCA_036250615.1 Ptychadena robeensis | reverse complement strand
CATCTGAACTGCTGACAGGTGAGTATTGTGTCTGTTTAATGTATGTCTGTTTTTTATTATTTTGAGTTTAAAACCGCTTTTAGTAGTTGTTATTGCCTACGCTTTATGGATATGTGTATTTGTTGTGTGTATGTTCGTTTCTTGTCATAGCAGAAATATCAGCCCACCTTTAGGATGAAAGCTCTCTGTGAAGTCTGATCACCCTTTACATGAGCTGATATATCACAGACTCTCTAGGCTAGAATAGTATATAGGACAACCCTACAGTCTGCCAATTACGCTCAGAAAAGATCAGTAAAAACAAACTAAATTGTATTATTGCTGCTGGTTACTTTGAAAAGGTAAATGTGAAAATGTTTAGTTATAACTAAACCCCAGGACAAAACCATCATATTAAATTTGTAAGGTGCTGTCAAGTCAAATATTTTATTTAATTACAGTGTTTTCAATTAAGTCACATGTAGTTAACATTTCTAACATCAAACTTTGCAATTAATGGGGTGCATGGGCGATTAAATATGGCATATGAATTAGGCAGCTAAAAGTTTGAAATTGGTAAGTAGTCTGAGAGCATACACAGGGCTTACCACTGTACCTATTTTCAACCACAAAGGACAATTTTGGCTGCAGCTTAGGACATCAGAGATATTTACTGCATTACTCAAAGCCGCTAGCCTAATCCATTGATCTGCCAATCAGCAAGCCTGGCATTCAGTGAAACGAGATGTCTGATACAAATAAAATTTGAAGTCATCCCTGATTATGATAGAGTGGCTTTATTCTGTCCAATCCACTGCAGCAAACTAATTTGAAGTACTGCATTATAAGGGGTTATACATGAAATTGACTGAAACTTTATCTTTCAATCCAGAAGGTGATTTGTGGATTTTTGTTGGTGGCTTTAATAAACACCTGATTTCTTTAGATGTAAACTATACACATTACAAAAATGTGTCAGCTTCAATTCCAGTATCCCATGCCCTTGCTAATTCAGAAACTGATTAATCAAACTCAGGACAAATTTCATTTAAATCAGGGTCTTACTATGGTTTATACATATGAAAATCAATACAACTAAGTAATTAAATTAATATTTTCAAGACAGTATACAGAGGGTGAGTGAATATAAACTGTACAACCAAAAGAGAATTCAACAAGTGAAACTTTCCCACTTGCCTACTTTTCGCATTAAATACATTATATTTTCAGCCTGGCATTAGAGTGCCTGGAGCTGGTCCGAAGGGTAGGAGGAAAGCAGCCTGAGTGGAGGTGCTGCCCCTCTCCCCTGTTTCCCTAACGTCAGCAAGTAGGTGGTTCAGGTTGATTCTTTAGGTAGGAACCGGAAGGGGCAGATCCCTCCCCATTGGTTATTTTAGTTATTGCATACATTTTGTAACTGTCTATTTTATATTTGCATATTTTCTATTTGTTCAATTTTGTCACAGCTTGTCAGGTGGAAAATGGATTTTGAAGAGCTTTTGTGGCATGCTAGGTTGAAATTAAGGGCAGTCACAAATACAATGTACTTGTAATACACGGAGGGGTATATGTTTACCTCATGTGTTTGGATGTTAAACAGAAGGTACCTACCGCGCTAGTTTTAAAAGGGCTGGTGGCTGGTACAGTTGGTTCCATGGTATAAAGGATCTTGGGCGGCACTGTTTGGGCTCTCCATACTTATTATTGTTATTTCATTAAGGCTGTGGCCATAATTTAATGTAATCCTACATATTACTTACATAAAAATAGCCAAAGGCATTCAATGTCTCTGTCGTTATTCTTAGGTAAGGTTCTTTGCTCTTTATTGTTTATGTGCCTCTGTGTAGAGATGGGCGAACACCGGCCCGGAGAGTCCGCGAAAACAGGGGGGTCGAACGTAAACAGTCGCCGTCCGCCCTGTTCGGCGGACACATTCAATTCCCCCCTCTAGCGGGGAATTTGATCGGAAAAAACCGGATGTGACGTCAGGGACGTCACATCGGTCCTTGGGACCGCAACCTGGAAACGCATAGTTCCTGGGTACGGGCGTCAGGCTGTGGACGTCACTGACGCACTTCCGCCTGCAACCCGTTTTTTCACTACCAAGACCCGCCTGCACGCCGGTATTGTAATGAAAAAGATTCATCCTCCGGCACGATAACACGGTTCTGTCCGCGGAGGAAGAATTGGATTATTCTGGCCGGCGAACAAGTACGGGTCGAACACCCGTACTGTCCGCCGGCTGGAGGTATCGGCGAACATTGCCGCTGTCGCGGCAGAACTGTTCTCCGCGAGAACAGTTCGGCCCACTCACCTCTGTGTAGGATTTTCGGTTGAGTCTAAACGTGTATGATTAATAATTTTTTTGGGGGGGGGGGTACCCCAAACAGTGGGGGAATTTGGAATTCCAAAAAATGGTTTGAGAGCGGACGCAAATATTCCAGTAAGACCCCCCCCCCCCCCCCCCCCCCCCCCTACCTGGAGTATTTGCTACAGCTCTACAAACCAGGTTTGCTGTTGGTGCATTAGGATGTCGGAATGGTTGGCACTGTTGGTTACCATGTCCATGATCAATCCAGTGCTGCACATCATTGTAATGTGCACGGTAATGC
The DNA here is from genome assembly GCA_036250615.1 of Ptychadena robeensis. Taxonomy (NCBI): domain Eukaryota; kingdom Metazoa; phylum Chordata; class Amphibia; order Anura; family Ptychadenidae; genus Ptychadena; species Ptychadena robeensis. The sequence goes on along the minus strand of CM070035.1, from coordinate 64,778,921 downwards.
ACATGTTTCTGCACAGTATACACTAATACTTATTTATAGGAGCAGCATAGTATTTAAATATAGCTTGGATGGATCTGTTTCTTAAATTGGGAGGATTGTTGACAAATTACTTTTATTAGCCTTCCCACATTGCTATTGGTTAAAGTGTTGTGATTTGGAATTATTGTTAACAAGTAACTTACTACTACTGACCTTTACACTTTGTGTTAGGCCTAAATGTACATTCACTTTAAATGACCTGTACAGTTGTTATCATTTCATTACTAATTTATTAACTTATTTTTAGCTTTCTTATGGCACTTTATATTGGGAACTTGGGGTGCTAATCTGATTGGATCCATTAGCATTGTGGCAAGAACAGTTGTTTGTATTTTAGCATCCCTCTCAAAGCAGCAACGAATTTTTAAGATTGACAATGGGCATGCAAAAAAAATCTGCCCTTTAGGACTGGTGAATGTACAATTTATTCTGTTATCTGCCAAAAACACAGGGACTGTATGATGATTCTTGTGCAACAAAGTATTTCTTTTTGTTTCTTCAGTAAAGATGATGTTGTTCACAAGTTTGCAGCACCGTTTACAACAGGTTACAACATGTTATCATCACAGAAAAGAACATTGAGAGAAAAAAGCTAATCATCTTTAAAATGCTAATACCCATCACAATCCACAAGGTGGAGTTATTTGTTAAAAATCTAAAACAGGACAAAATGTCTGACCTGATATTTCTGTTACAAAATAATACGGTGATGTCCTCTGTCTTATCCAGTATTTTCATTATTTACTAGTACTCACCTGGGTGCTCTGCATATATGGAGTCATACTCATCACAGGTCGTAATGCCATCAAAAACATTAGTCACACATTCCCACCACAGTCCACGACATTTGGTACTCACCTTTATTTAAACAAGAAAGGTCAGATTAATATTTTGTACAGATCAGTAGTATGTATTGTTCATCTTTGCAGCATAAGGTACATAACATATACGTGTAAAAACCTTACAACAAGCTAGATTGGCTATTAACATTCTTTAAAAAGTCAAGACAATCTAATGTATAAATGGTGGCTATAGGCTTCAAAACTTGTTCCTGCTTTTTATTCCAGCTCTTAAATTTGCTTGGTTAGTTAGATAGTCCCAGCTGATGGTTCAACTTGTTATTGTGGCACAACCAGAAAATTCTATGCAATAATAAAGAAATAATAATAATAAAAAATATTATTTTCACTTTTATTTCAAGTTTGATATGGGTCAAGACATTGGTAAGTGCAGTTCCTAAATCTACCTTTTAGCAAGTCATACATCAGTATTAAATAAGTGACCAAGGCTCATCTTGCAAGAGGGGGAGAATGAAATTTGACACAAGCATGTAAAACCTAAATGCAAAAATAAGGCATAAAATTTTTAGACATTGAAAATATTAAGGGCACGGCTTTTAGTATGTTGTTTGTAAAAACATACTATCCCATCTTACAAATGAAGGGCCCTAACAGTGCACCATGTCGAGCAACTCAAAACAAATAAATAATTGATTGTGGATATGTACTGTATATACTTGAGTATAAGCTTTTTAGCCCCAAAAATGGGCTGAAAAAGTCCCCCTTGGCTTATACCCGGTCATGAGTCAGGGTCCCACTAACCTGTCCGGTTGTTCACCCTGTGGGTGTAACGACGAGCTGTCCTACCTGTGGGTGGTCCGATGACTGATCTTCTCCAGGCCTGCAGTCTCCTTCTTGTGCTGCAGCTGATGGTCTCTAGTGCGGGCAATGAATGTGCCCAGTGGCATAAGAACAACCATAGCAGCCCTGCCGCCTTTCCAGGCTGTTTTTTTTTAATATTTAGTATTCAATCTGCCTTATTCCCAGACTTTACATCACTGGTGAAATGTAAGCTTGGACGGTGCCATCTAGTGGACAAGTTGTTAATTTTTACTGAGGATGGTGGAATTTCATTTTGAAAAGTTTTTGTAGATAAAATTAAGTACCTTTGCTTATACTCGAGTATGTATGGTATGTAGAATTTATAGGGGTTTGTATTGTTTAAGTTGAAGAGGCACAGGCTGCAGAATGGGTTGGAAGGATGGAAGGGCCTCACATTTGAAATTCAGTTCCTGCCTGTTGTTTTTTTTTTCAGCTTGGTGGTAGGTAGTAGGTAGATAGTAATAATACCACCTTATCTCCCCTAATGACCACTTTACCACTAACATTAACAATGAATTGCATTAACCTCCCTTGCGGTTGAGACGAGTCCAGCTCGTCCAGTGCTGACATGCTGAATAGTGCATGGACGAGCTGGACTCGTCCAACACTGATGGAGAACCCGCGGCACTCCATCACCGATCCACGCGTTCCGCGGCGCTCCGATCTCTTGAATGACTCCCTCTGGCCCCCCCAGCGGCGTAAGTCGGACCGTGATGACGTAAATCCCGCAGGCGGCGGCGGGGGAGGCGGGAAGTTTCAAGATGAGCTGGTATTGCTGAAGGAAGCTCGGAGCCGCCGCTACACAAGTACTTAGTTAGTGGTCGTGCGGGTGTGCTCCGGTGTTCTTTAGGTATTAAATCGCCTTGATCATCAGGACGATCTACCAACCTAAGCCGAGCCCCGCAGCGCTCCACTTACCATCTTGTGTGGCGGCGGCGGCTCCGAGGCTTGTTCATGTAATCCCGGCTGCTCCAGTGATCCTCCGCCCCTCCGGTGTGAAGCGATGACTCCACATCGGTGGTTCCGTGAAATTCAATGCTTCCATTTAGATGACAGGTCACTGAGCGCCTTGATTTGCATACAGACAGTCTTATTCGGTGTCCGTTCCTGCCGTTCCGTCCGCGTTCTAGCTGTCCGTCCCCGTCCTGCCTCCACCAAGATGGTAGTTGAGCGCTGCGGGTTCCGGGCTTTAGGTGTATATCGCCTGTTTTTCAGTCGATCTACACCTAGTAGCCCCGCAGCCTCCACTTACTGTCTTGTGTGTGTCGGCGGCGGCGGCTCTAGGCTTGTTCTGTAATCCCGGCGCTCAGTGATCCCTCCAACCCATCCGGACACGATGATGTCACATCGGTGGGTGGCGGGAAATGTAAAAATTTAAAAAAGGGAATTGTACTGGGCACAGTGATTACTGTACCCAGTACAATTTTTTACGTAATAAACACAACACAAATTTACATTTAAATAAATTTTTATTATTTACAACAAACAAAATTAAAATTATACTTTAAATAACTTTTTTTTTTATGTAAATTTTTTTTTTACAAAAGGGCCTGGAAGGGCCTAATTTTAGAGGACAGCCAGTCTACAGAATCGCAAAAGAAATGAGTTGAAGGATTTGCATCTTATTTATAATGTTCTTAAAGCCACCTTAATGGCATGGCACCACCACATAGACATTTTCCCATATTGTTTAAATTAGGACCCTGGACATTAGTGGCCCTCCCACAACACTTTAAAGCATATGACAGCTGTAGATAATCTCAGAAGACCAGACATAAAATGCAGAATTTTCTTCACAATTTCAATGGCATTCAAGTTTGGGAGATAGCCCTTAAATTTATCAGAGGCAAATTCCAGCAAAGCTTGCCACAACTAGTGTCAGAGCATTTTAAAAGGACGGGCACAAGAGGGGGCACCTTTCCATGCCACATCACTTTCTGTAAGCAGAAACTTATAGGAAGTTACGTCATGGAGTGCTACTTTTGTGCTTCAAAACCGGCAGTGATGTTGGTGAGTAGGCACTTCCGCATTCCAAAAGCCAGAAGTGACGTCACTGAATGCCACTTCCACGTTCCAAAAGCTGGAAGTAACACTCACAATACAGTACAGGTAGGGACCCCAATTGTCTGAACGATGTCCACAGTGGGAGAATAACACTGCTTAGAAGCAGAAGCACTGATGCCTTCAGTGAGCAGGCACACTGCTGTGATTGAACGGGCCTGGCCCCCTGGGAACGGCCCATAGAGCTGATACTGCACACAACAGACATACTATTCATATAGGATTTCACTGAACTGACTCTAAAGGGGTGACACCATAAGGCTATGTTTCCATGGTGCTATTGGCTACGTCGTGTCCCCCTGCGCCAAGCGCATTCCTTTGGCGGGGACCCGATGAAGCTGATCCACATTACCTGTCTAAGCAGCGGCTGTTCTTACAGCGTTCTACGAACTGCCGGCCAGAGGTTGACGTGTTAGGCGTGTTAGTGTTAGTGCAAAGTGTTAGTTTTCTGCCGGCGGATGGGCAGAACCCTAACACTCTGCACTCTGAGTGTATTAATACACAGAGCATTAGCACTCTACATCAGTGAGGACCTCCAAAAGCAGGATAAGATCCAAGATCAACATTTGAATAAGTGTTATTAAAAAGATAGCAATATACATGCTGGGTAATATACAGTGGCTGTGGGGGCAGAGCTGAGTTTTGCTTCCAGGCCTAATAACCAGAATAATCATCTATAATTGTATACCATTTTGTATAGTAGGTTAGGTAAGAACCAGCATTATGTGTTTTGTATATAATGTACTTTCATATAGTTAACAAAAAAGTAATACAACATTTTTTTTGCAATAATAATTTTAGCTCAGTGGCGGGCATCATGTAAACTATACAACAAACAGTGAACATTGGTGCTGTAATATGCATCCTGTTGCTAGATATTGCATAATGCATAATGACTGCATTGCCTAACTCCATCACATTTTATTCATCCCTTCTTAGCAGGTGTGTTTAATAATGGTTCTCTTGCGTCGCCTGCTATTCCACAGAATCAATAACTATATTACTTACCGCAGCAAATGAACGCATTCATATCTAAGCACCTTGATGAAATTAGTGCTGTAAATATAATAGCTAAGTGGCAGAATAGACCGTTAGCTAAACAGAGAACAAACTTCCTTTGTCGCTTCTTAGATTTCTCTGTGGCTCTGCAGGAGCCGTGTGGCCATGGGTCATTTACTTGCCTATACATGGTGAAAAAGTCTCTGAGGTCATTAGGCAGGGAAGGAAACCCACTCTATCACACATTAATGCCCCAGGCTTGTTCTTAGAGGGCCTGGCATTTATTCCAGTTTCAGATACGTGAGAATAGTTGCTGTCATTAACTAAGCGCGCTGCAAATGAGGCACTTACATCCAACAGTTTTTTTTAAAAGGTGCCTTTGTCTATAGCAGGCAAGGTGAATACAACAGCTCATAAAAAAGTTCAAATAGGCTGTGCAGATACTTTCATGTTTCTTTAGCTATTTCATGTTTCTGTATACACCGACACTTCTAATATTAGTTCCATTCCATTCCATTGAAAGCATTTTGTTGATGCTGTTTGTTAACTGCAAAAATACCAGAAACTTTGCAAGCTCAATGAACTGAAATCTCCAGCATTATCAGTCCTACCCAGTTCATCTCTTTACCTATCTCCTTCAAATGTTATGACAATGCAGAGTGACGGAGATGCTCTCAGTCCTGCCATACTTTCTGTCTTTGGGTACAATTTCTGCTTCTCCATATATACTGTAAAATTAGTAAGTGGTCCCTGAAGAATGTTACTGGCAGGATCATCAAATGAAATTAAAGTTAGAAACCTGAACACTCCCTCCCTTTCTCAGGTGCTCAAGGACAACAAAACACCACAGGTAGCTGCAGCTTAGATAATTGTGTTTTGTTATGGTAAGTTTCAATTAACAATCTAATACCCAGGTTCCCAACCTGCGGCCCCCCTCAGTCCTCCACTTGCGGCCCCCAAAAACGAACTATTAATGAATAGAGCATAGGAGCTCACCTGTCCACCGATCTCCAGCTAACTCGTCTTCGCCCAGGATCTTCTTAGAGTGGTAAGTGGATGAGAGGCGAGGGACTTGCTCAGGGTCACTGATTGGTTTTATGTGCATTATCATACTACAGTGTTCCCTAATGCTTGAAGTATAATGTAACACATGCTTTGTTATTTAAAAATCTTCTAGCTATGCCTGCTTTCATTTATTTATTTATTATAAAAATTGAATGCAAATCAGTATAGATTTAAAATATTAGGTGTGGCCCTTCAGTGATGCCGAGGGCCGCACTTGTGGCTCTCAATATCAACTCAGTTGCTCACCACTGATCTAATGTCCAATTAAAATTAAAAAAAGGACTAAGGAGAAACCCCAAGTAATTTTACGAGCCAGCCCCATATATTGAAGACTGAATGCCGTCATTTTGTTCACCTGATCTTTATACTTTCATACCTTAGGATGGTCACCTTCAGGCAATACTAGTGCAGACCGACACAAGGCTGGACTGTGCTACAAAACATTCTCTAAGCAGCTTGGTGAGAAGATGACAAACAGTTGACAAAATCATTTGTAAAATAAAGAAACAAAAATAACTGTCGATGTCCCTCGGTCTGGGGCTTTATAGAAGTTCAGTTGTAATGAACATGAGTATGGAGATGACACAGCTCAGAACTACACATGATGAACTTGGCAATGATCTTAGGGCAGTGGGTACCATAGTCACCAAAAAAACAATAGATAACGCACTACGCTGTGAAGGACAAATCTTGAAGCACCTCAATGTCTCCCCTGCTCAAGACAGCACATGTACAGGCCCATCTTCAGTCTGCCAATGAACATCTGTAGGACCCATAGGAATACTGGGGAAAAGTGTGCTCCTTGGCCTTAATTCAACTCACTGTGTTTGACAGAGGAGGAATGCTGCCTTAGACCTCAGAAGAACCCTCTCACCCATCAAACATGGAGGTGAACACATAATGTTTAAAGGGTGTGTTTCTGCTAAGGCCACAGAACACCTTCACCGCATAGAAGTTATGTTCGACAGGACCATGTACTGTCAAGTCTTGGGTATGCATTTTCTTCCCTCAGCCAGGGCATTGAAAATGGGTAATTGATGGGTCTTCCAGCATGACAATGATGAAATCACTCAGGCAAGGCAACAAAAGAGTGGCTCCAAAAGTATCACATGAAGGTCCTGGAGTGGCCTAGCCAGTCTTTAGACCTTAATCGCATTGAACATCTATGGAAGAAGCTGAAGGCTGAATTGCTAAATATCAGCCTTTAAACCTTACTGACTTGAAAAAGGATCTGCAAGAAGTGGATGCTGCAAACCTGTGAGTCTGTGAGTTTTTTTGTTTTTAAAGGCCCCCATTCACCTTACAATCTTTTCATACAATTTCTGTACAATCATATTTTGTTCTACCAAATCCATGTAATATGAGGATCTTTCTAATCCTTCCAATCACCATGTATTCTATCAGGGACACCACTATACTACAAAGTTGTTGGTAGATCTAATGGAAATGGTAGGGATCGATCTTAAGGTGTATGGGAGGCTTTAATCTCACTCAGCTACAATAAACCACCCATAACAATTAAAGACTGGTAATTTCATTGTCAGAGGGCGAGTGTGCAAAGTCAGCAGGGGATCAAATACTTATTTCCCTTACTGTATCACTTGTTTTGGATTGCTTCTTTGCTAGCTCCAGCTATGGCATATCACAGTTCCCTAATGGCTGGTGTGTTCTTTCAGAGATTTCCAGTTTGAACTGCTTACAGTGTCCTACCGATTGAAAATGTACTTATATCATATATCAGGGTCTACTTTCACCTTTACCTCTTAGAAGGACAAGTTCACAGGTTGATATTTTAAAGACTCTTTTTGCAGCCTGTTACCAAAAACAATTATATGGGCTCTATCTCCAACGAAAGATTGTGGAACAAATAGATAATAATACAACAAATAAATAATATGTTCCTACAGCAAAAAACTATCTATGATTAAATAGTTTGCACAACCAATTATCAATATCTTAGGTAATACAAATTGGTTATAAGTTGGTAAAAGGTTATAAGTTGAATGACATCCCGGGGTCGAGATTGCTAGGTTATATAACACTATCCCTCTCTAAGTCAGGGTAATGGGGTTTTTGCTCTTGGGAGTTGAATATTCCCATGCTAACTTTTCTTTTACATTGCAATTGTTATTCTTGACTCACCTTTTTTGGAGACGGATGATCTGTTGACAATGCCAGCTAGAGCATTTTTTTTCAAGAATGATTATAATCATTATACCTGACCACAGTGTTCCCGGTGTTATTTTTCTTTTTGTTTTTTATATAATTATTATGTTATTTATCTTTCTGATGGTTATGAAAGTTCTTATTTGACATTGCCATTTATTTTGTTTACTATTCTTTTCTTTTAATATATCTTTAAAATAGGAAAAATAAAAGATGGTGACATGGACAGCATAGGCCTCCATGAAGTGCTGCATACAATATTCAAACTGTGTCACAATTTGTAAAGTGATCACAAATCTAAAGAGACATACAAAATGACTGCAAATGATGGTATACTCCAATGCATTGTCCATCTAGAATGACCACTCTGACATTTGACTAAAAGTCAATAACGCAGCTAGCTTTACAAACAAATCTAAACCAAAATTGCTGGAGATGTAGAGAAGTGCTGTGGGAACATTGAAAAAAAAAGTTTTGCCCTAGCACATGTAGTTCGGCAAATAGCTTTTGCATAAATTAAGTTCATTTCAATTTTGACTTTTGAAATTTTGACTTGACTTTGAACTTCATTTATGCAAAAACTGTTTGTGTGAGAGCCATACTTTTTTTTATCACATACCCCCAACCCTTCTCTACATCTCCTGTAAGGTTGGTGATGATACCATGTTCAGGGGCTTTGCAATTAACTCAAAATCGTCGAAATGGTAAAATTCAGCAATATTAACTGTATTAACCTGAATGTGTATAATCATCAAAACCTGTGGTTTTTTTTTACTTTCTGTTGAATATTGCCTTAAAAATCCCATTCCCCATCCTTACCGAAGGATAGGAAAAAAAAATTCTTCCTTGTATTGTCAACAAATCTAATGTCCAATTTCAAGGTTAAAATTGGGGGGACTGATCTTTTACGCATAGGGTTCTTTAACCTCCTGGGCGTTACACCTGAAGCCAGTATGGGCGCAGTTTGATCTTGGATCAAACTGTGCCTGTGCTGGGATTGGGAGCAATTGCCGACTCTCCATGAGTCTGCAACATTTCTGCATAGCTACAGGCTCACTGAGCTTTTCTGGCCCTGTGTCTTCGGCGCCATCAGTGATGCAGAATGGGGTGGTGCCATAGACCTCCATGTTAATGGAGGGGGCGTCGCTTTCCCCGCACACCCTATGTTTAGTGAGCAGAGAGGGCAGAGGCCAATCACATACTCCATTGCAATTGCCCGGGAAGCGGCTTTTTGCACCATGAAAAATGGCGCAAAAGCCTGTAACGCCCAGGAGGATAATATTGTATCCCGAAACAGTCATGTTTTATTTTATTATTATATTTTATATTATTATGATCTAACTAAAGAAGGTTATTGCACATTGCATATGGCCACTGCTCTTTTAATTGAGTTGACACAAGAGGACAGAAAAGACAAAGTGTTTGTCTCTTTAGTGGATTGAACAGCCAAAAACATTTAACCAAAATGTATCTCACGGACCTAAAACAAAAAATTTAACATGTGATTACCTTGCAGCAAGATCCCATATTTTCTCTGCATTATAGAGGCTTCTGACTACATAAACATACTTCTAAATTCCTTGATTATTATTCTTTCTTTGGAATGAATGTTTACACTGTGTAGACAAATAAAGGAGAGGGAGGGATAGCTGAATATAATAAAGTACCAGAAGCGACAGGGCAAATAAAGACAAGCCGAAAAGCCAGGGCAGTGAAGAATAAAGAAAGGAGTTATGTGTTTATTTACTTGAAAAATTAGCCCAGATGCTTCTATCCTAAAACATATTCTGTAGTCAACAGATTATATCCTCTATTGACAATGTATACATAAAGGACACATCAAACTGTTTTGTAATCGTATGCATAATTTCAGCAAACTAAATTGTTTTTTTCTAACAACAATGTCAATAAAATGATATAATAGTGTGATAATAACATCCCAGGGAAAAGCGGTAAACACTGGATGTCTGTATATGGTAAAATAAATACTTATTAGTCTTGGCAATTATTTGGGTAAAGGCCCCCATACACGGGTCAGATTCCTGTCTGATTCCGGGCCGATCGATTCCGGGCGCGTGCAGCCCACCTTGTCCGATCGATCAGGTCCGTCCGTTCCGGGGCTCAGAATCGGATCCGACAGAGAACCAACATGTTGGTTCCATCAGATTGATTCTGCACAGATCAGGGGGAGTTGCCATTCGTGAGGTGGACAATCGGACACGGATCCGTCCCGGAATCAGCTGGACAAGGTGGTATGCAGCGATCGGATCACTTAATTGGCCGCTCGATCGGAGCTCCGATTCCCGCTGAGATCGCCGGAATCGATCAGATGGGTGATCGAGCGGACATGGAATCCGACACGTGTATGGCTAGCTTAATGCATTGGAACCAGTAAACATGGCAGTGGTGCTTCTTAAATCGGAAATACAGGGTTTACTACTACAAAAGTAGTAGCTTTTCTTTTTTTATAGTCATTTATTTGAGGAAATATGGTAAAGTAATTGGTGGATTCCATTGGTCTTATGTCCTCTCTACCTGACTACACCAGACCTATATTCCAACAAAAATTCATCTTGAAGAAGTGACTTGTTAGTCACAAAATGCTTTTAATGTCATTCGCTGATGCCTTATTCTTAACCGCCGCAATAAAAGACATTCAAAGATATTCCTTGGATTACCATTGCACCTACAGTACTAATATCGTTTTTCCAAAAGGTTTGGATCTGGCAACCCATTCATCGGTTATCCTTAGGTGGCCATAAGGGTGCAACCTCCACCACACTGCGTGGGGACGGTGAGAAGATTTTCCCACCTGCGACCATACATTTCTAGGTTACTAGTTAAATAGAAAATCTTAGCATTTTAGATAAACCTACAACAAGCGATCGAAATTGTTCATCTTTCCTTTTCGTTCTTTCAAAGCAAGTATTGGGTGTTTCATACCCCGTATATCGTCTCATTGAGCTGCTTTTGATCCCTTGTGCTAACCCACATATTTCTGGTCGTCTTTTCATTTCTTCCTGGGTTTCACTTTTATGGTGGACCCTCCAATAGAGGGCACATCCATTGCAAACTACAACCTATGGTAATGCTATTGCCTTTGAAAGACAGGACTTTTGCTCGCACAGGATTGGATGATTGAAGTGAAAAGAACTTCTCCTTAATCTATAAGCTAAGTGAGTAGCCACTTTGTAAAGTGGATATAAGACTAATATATTTTGCTGACATGGTCTATACTTGAAATTAAGAAAAAAACAGTGTTTCAAAAGGAAGGTTTGTTTATATAATCGGATATGCACAATGTGCAGTAATCCATAAAAAAATAAATACACATGTAGATAAAACCCGGTTTTTAGGTTCACTGCATTTCTGGCTGTTTGGATACTGTATTTTACATTCACTCATAAAAAAAACTAATTTTGTTGACTGATACACAGTATGTGTAAAGAACTTATAATAATAATAATATCATAATATTTATATAATTTTTTTTAATATAATGACTTTAATGTTAAAGGTAGGATAGTTATTGGAACATGTCATAAAAATGTCTTACCTCCAGCGAGTCATCTGCATTTTCCATCCAGCAGTCCGTCCATGTTGCCACAATAAGGAAGCCGGCAGATACAAATGCGAGACAAAACCCCACATACTGGGACAAGGTCCGCAAAATGCCGGAATTGGCACTTGATGAGGATGTTTTAGCAGACTTCATGGAGGAGCAGAATACCAGCTTTAGGCTTACTGTAAATGTCAATGTCAGGAAACTGATAGATGTGATCCAGGGAAGAAAAGATAGCTATGTAGGTACTTCTCTTTAGCCAGGTTATGAATCTTCACATCCCTGAACACTACCCTGTAAGGTCATCCATGGTGTACTGCATCAGTCTATAAAATCTAGGTGCATTTTAAGTATGGTTAGTTAAAGAAGTAGGATGGGGATAACTAATACAAAGACATTCCCATTACAAAGATCGGTTAATTATTGACCGGCTACTCATGGCCTTAGAGGTTGGGTTGGCTTTATGCAATGATAAATTGAGATTACCTGAACTAAATAATCCTGAAAAAAAACTAAATATATCAGATCCAAAGCAGACCCTTCTGCAATAGGCCCCAAAAAAGACCAATTAAAAAGGAAACAACATGAAATATATAAGAACAATAAGACCGGTGACACAAAATTTGAACAATTATAAAAGTCAGTTTGTCCTCACTGCCTGAAAGTCACAGATTCTTTGTCATTTTCTCTGTTCTGATATCTGTGGTAACAAACTGTCTTTGTTATCCAGCAGGCTTGTCTGTTCTTTGCAGGTTAAAGATCACAATACAAACTTTCAGTGTAGCCAACGTTTTTATATAATGTTGCAGTTTAATTAGACATTTTAGGTCCCCATTATGTATTGTACCAGACAGTTTTGTTAAAGTAAATATGTTTCTTCAGAGTGTTTAGTGATTATGGTCCTGAGGTTAGAAACCAAGTGGCCTACTTATTCATTACAGTGTAAATGCTTGCTGATAGTGTTAAGACAAGTGATTTCTAGGCATTTAAATCTATCATATGCATTAGTATTAAATGCAAGTAAGGACCTGTTCATATTGATGGTTCCAAGTATTTCACTTTTCTTTATGTGGGCAACTGGAAAGTGTTCCTTTGGAGGTACTGAGCATAGGGCATTGGTTCATTTGAGGTTTTCATTCAGCACTGAGGTGCATCTCATGTTAGTAGCCCCACCACTCTAATCTTTTTTTTTCAAGTAGGAATTACTTGAAATCCTTTCTCCAACATTAAAAGAGTTTTGCAAAGCCCCTGAACATGATAATAGTAAAAGAGTAAAAAAAGATTTAAGAAAGTCATGTTGTTTTTCTGTAAAGCAAAGTTAAACGTATCTTAGAAGTAACTTTGTTTAAACTTGCCTGTTATTCTGAACACTGGATGCTGTATGATTCTTTTTTTAAATAAGCACAGTCAAGCCTGTGCTTTACATTCCCCAATCTATCACAAATTCCAAAAGTTAAAGCCCCCCATACACCTTCAGATTCCTCCATACAACTTTCATGAGACCTACCAACAACTATGTAGTATAGTGACCTCCCTGATAGAATACATAGTGATTGGAAGGTGTAGAAAGGTCCTCCTATTACATGGTTTTGGTAGAAGAAAAGTTGGTTGTACAGAAGTTGCATGGTAATTGTATGTGGTGTATGGGGGGCTTAAGGGAAAAATCTTCACATCAGGACATTGGGTGGAGCCATGCAAATCACTGCATTACGCACCATCAGCCAAATTCACATCCAAAACCGCTTTGGGGCATGAAAATACAGTACCTTCTGTTTTAAGAAGGCTTGATTGTGCTACGCCCACAAGTTGAGGGCTTTTTAATTCCTTTAATCGCTTAATCGCACCACATTGGCACATTGATTCCCGTTCAATGGGGACCCGTTCTCAACATCAGCTATTGAGAAATCCAGCCATCCAGCCTCACAGCTTCCAAGTGAGGAGTGCTGGCTCTGCCCCCTTCACACTGACAGCAGATGGCTGTGCAGGAGGCAGGAGCAGCAGCTCCTCCAATACTTTGCATGAAGACTCACGTCTCCAAGCAAAGTAATGGAGATTGAACAGGGTTTTCCAACATGTTGGAACCCCGTCCAATCGAGTTTCTTTGAGTGGCTCTATTGATCCCTCTCGAAGGAAGGCACACACAGGTAGCTTTGTAAACAGATTAGAATACAATCAATCACCGTGAGCGCGCACGTTGATTGATTGTACTCCTTTTTACAGATCTACCCGTGTGTGCCTAGCTTAATTCTTGATCAAAGATCTATTGCTCCTCTAACCCAGTGAGGGAGGTTTCAATCCAAAATAATCTCTCTCCAAATCTGGTTTTTCTTTTTTGTGACTTATTTTTTAAGGAAAACCACAGTTTGTTGCCCACTGATAACCTACATAGAAAACCTCGACTGAGTTGTGTAGTTGCAACACCATACTAAAGCTGGTCATACATCTTTAGATCTCTCTGTCAGATATCCTTTAAGCTAGCCACACACGGTTCGATTCATGGTTCAATCGATGCTCAATGAATTTTTTCATCGATTGAACGAAAATCAAGAAATGCCCACATGGTACGATCGACGAT
>CM070035.1:64743775-64764693 GCA_036250615.1 Ptychadena robeensis | reverse complement strand
AAAAGGAGATCTAAAGGAAATCTGACAGAGAAATCTAAAGGTGTATGGGGGTCCTTACAAGTAACCCTAGTGTAATGATGCTTTGAGTTAACAGATCATATCATTTGTATTTTCTATCATTGATAAGATTCATTAATGGTCAATGAATAGCTTTTGTTGGAGCAGCAAGGTGAGATTCTAATTCTCTGCTAGATTAGAAACTCAGCTGAGAGAAATAGAAAGGAACTTTTTCTAATGAATGGGACAGTGTCCACTCATCATCCACTGCGTAGTTTGAGCAGCAAGCCCGCTGTGCTGTTTTGAAAATGCGGGCTGGTGCGTCTTCAAAGCAGCACCACGCAGTGCCACTGGAAACAAGAAGCAGAAAAACAGTGTTCCGGTGCTTACTTTTCACAACTTTCCCCTGCTGCACTAATAGGGCACGCTCCTGCCGATGCACCCAAAGCTGTTGGCAAGCTGTCTGCAAACCACAGGGAATCCGCCCAGCAAATGTGTTCCGGAGCGTGTCTTGATTCCCTGTGCTGAAACGTAGACACATGGCCAAAAGCAAAAGCTACCCATACACAGGTAGATTCCTATAAGTTCCCCCATCGACCGATCACAGCATAGTGACGTCACGGCCATGCGCCAAACGTATGGCAATCGCTATGTTTGCCACTCACACATGGATTCCCGAGAGATACTCCATCTAAAGTATAGTGATCGACCCGAAAAGAGCCATACAGGCGGATCGTGCTACTGACTTGCGTTTCTATTCTGGTCAGTCCCTTCAGGTGGGCGCCTCTGTTTTGTGCATGATCTATCCTTGAGCGAACGAATGAGCATGATGGTCCATCGTAGGCAAAATCATTTGTGGACATGTGTATGGGGGGTCTTAACTTCCAGACAAAGTGGACAATTGTGAGACAGTTTTGCAAAAATGTGCAAACATACACCATAAATTTACACATTGTGGCAGACTCTCTCTGCAACGTGACCCCAAATGCTGCAATAGCCACACTTAATCTCCGTACTCTTGATTGTCCAGAGCAGGATAAAGCAGCTTAAACACATGGACATTATTGTTACTTCCACCCAATACACAAATAAGACTTAAGCCAGCCATAGACATGCCAATTCCCGGCTGTTGTTGTGGGAGATTGACCAGAATGTGTGCTCACGCTGAATGCATGGGGGTTAATCTCCCTCAACTACAGAGATGTCCACCATGACGTATTGCCCCCAAAAGCCCCGCAAGACAGATCGCACGGCGAACCATCGGGCAGTATTTTTTCTAGCCGATCCCGATGCTTTAGGTAGACAAAGACATTTACTTTCTCCCTCAATAGATGAGGGACAGATGTCAGAGGATCGACAAGCACCCTTTCTGTGCTGGACATTACCTTGAAAGGGAACTGCCGTTCCCATCCAAAATAATGGGATCGGACGGGAATCTACCAACATGTCGGATCACCACATGATCCGACATGTGGGAGATTTCTGTTCGATTTCGCCAATGGCCAATTTGTTCAATGGATGAATTTTGTTCGAAAGGTCAATTGTTCGAAAGGTCATCAAACATGTTGGTAAATTTGTATCTGTCATTGTAATTTCAAACGTATTTTCATTCCATACTGGGGTGGACAAACAAAAAATTCTAATTTTACATTCGATAAATGAACGAATGATATTCGACAACGTCATCGAACAAAAAATTTAATTGGCAGTTGATTGAAGAAAAAATCTACACCTGTAAATCCACCTTAAGGGCCCCCATACACCTTTAGATTTCTCTATCAGATTTCCTTTAAGCTGGCCATACACCTTCAGATTTCTCTGTCAGATTTCCTTCAGATCAGATTTTGTTTTACCAAAACCATGTAATATGAGGACCTTTCTACACCTTCCAATCACTATGTATTCTGTCAGGGAGGACACTATACTACATGGTTGTTGGTAGATCTGATCTGATCTGATGGATATTGTATGGAGGAATCTCAAGGTGTATGGCCAGCTTTAGATCTCCTTTTGTTTTACCAAACACATGTAATATGAGGGACTTTCTAAACCATCAAGTCTACCTGTGTTCAATCTGCAGACGACTTATCACAGCGTAGTGACGTCACCCCGCTGTAATGAGTCGTCTACAAGATTACCGGGAATCGAGTTGTCTATGACCATCTATTACATGGATTTGCACATGCGTGGAAAAAAGTGCTGATGAGGCAGGTAGCATAAGAGAAATACACCATTTATTCTGTCATTAAAAAACCTGCCCGGCAGCACTTTTTAAAAGTGAGACTTTAGTTCTGCTTTGACTTTGTAATTACAAACACATGGACTGTAACTGTGACAATAGTTGTAGGGATATTGTATCAGAGAACAGCGATGGGTGAATGTGCCTGGAATGGTAGGGGCTCTCTTGTGTTCAGTGATGAGAAATGCAGATACTAGACAAAGAAAACACTCCTGCTGTTTTCCAAACCCTGGAGCTGCATTGCATAGCTGGGTGTGACAGCTCCCACAGAACAGCGGTGGGAGATGTGAGTCTGAAGGAACAAGTTCCAACAGTTAGATTCAGCTTTGTGAATCACTTGCTTTTATCAGGAAAGCACAAAATAACAGGCTGTAGTGTTTTATAGAGCATCTCATCAGTGCTGATTGTGTTTTCTGTTTATGATTATTGGTTAAAAGTCAGCTGGATATAGACAAAGCGATTTCCTGTAGACTGCCGAGCCGACCTAGCGGGTGTGATCACGCACCCTTTGTGTGCGGGCCTTTACTTCGGATGGGGACTGCTGTGGGATCCGATCTGAATTATCCATCATAAATCAAATCACTGTGCGATCCGGCAGATTTTGTGAGCAATATGACCAGTTGGCGCTCCCAATTCCCTGTCGACCTGACCACTAGTGATGGCCGAACATCGGCCAGGTCTGTCTGCGAACGAGCGGATCGAACTTTTAAAGAGCTCCGCCGTCTGCCTGTTCGCGGACAGATTCAAATTCCCCGCCTCTAGGCAGGGAATTTGAATTGGAAAACCCGGAAGTGACGTCAATGACGTCACATCCGGTACCTGGAACGCAAAGTTACTGGTTAAGGGAGCCTAATGTCACGTCACCTCGTGTTCTCGAGATGGTTTTTCACTAGGAGACCGGCTTCATGCCCGGTCTTCTAGTGAAAAGACTCTTGCTCCGGCCTGATCTCGCTGATTCTGATCCTGCCAGAGGAAGAATAGGTATCTCCTTCTCACCGGCGAACGGGGCGGGTTGAACACCCATACTGCTCGCCGGCGAGAAGGAGGGCGAACATCCAAGTTCGTCGCCTTGCGGGCAGTTCGGCCATCACTATTAATATAGATATATGGAATTGCACTGCTGAAAACCCAGAATGAGTATTTCTGTGACTCATCTTTCTCCCCAAAACCGTGCATGTTATGGTTCGGTCTTGCGGGCAGGACTACCTACCGGCCACCGATCGGAGGCGGAAATGCGCACGACATCCAATCTATGCCCAGCTTTACAGATTTTACTTTAATAAGATAGTTATTTATTACTGTTTTCCCCGATGATAAGGCACTGTCTTATATTTTTTGTAACGCCGAAATATGCCCTAGGTCTTAAATTGAGGGGGATGTCTTATTCTGATCACTGTGCAATTCATTGTCCCCTTTGACCACTCTGTGCTTATTATTGTCACCTTCTAATCACTCTGTGCCAAACATTGTCCCCTTTGATCACTCTGTGCCAATCATTGTCCCCATTGATCACTCTGTGCCAATTATTGCCCTCTTTCACTTCACTGACCCCCTTTTTGGGTTCTACCTGTACAGCCGGGTAACAGACTCTGTGACGGCAGGGATCAGCAGCTTGCTTGTCCTTCCTGCATTGCAGCCAGCCCTGATGGAGTCACACAGTTACCCATTGTATCACCCGAATGGGAGATTCAGGCAGGTATCAGTAGGTGTCTTATTTGCAGGGGGTGGCTTATTTCTAAGTTTTGGGCAAAAATGGGGATTATTTGATGGAGATGGCTTATCATATGGGAAACAAGTTCCTGTGTTTAGTTTGATAATTACCAATGATTGAACTACCATGCTCCGCATTCATGACATAATATTAATAATAAGGAAAGTTTTAATGCAATAACCAAAAAACTAATCAGAATTCATCTTGTACCAGTCTACTTGAGCTGAATGAATTCTGATTGGCTGGTGCACTTAAAAATGGGAACTCGTTATGGAAAAGGGTCAAGCGTGTGTAATAAGTGCAGCATAAAAAGGAATATTTTGTGCAATGATTGTTCGCTATTAAAATTTTTTCAAAAAATGAAGTAAAAAATAATGATGTTCAGTACCGCTTGTTTACACACGCCATGAACTTATCATTAATAAGCAATTTAATGGTCAGTATTCAAACAAACAGCAATCAATCAAATCAGCAATCATGGGTGCCTTGGCTAAACAAGCCTAAAAAATCAGCTTACTGAATATGTTTGATTTAGTGCTGGCAATCACAGAATGTTTTCTGATCACATGATCCCATTATAGTTGTACAAAAATAGCAACCCTTTCGGGGAACTTGTAGGACACAGCCCTTGTCTTCTCAGCACATCTTATCTGATTAAACGTCTCTACGCATTTCTGCTTTCATGAGCTTTCATGAACATTTCCAGCAACAAAACAAACAAGAGTACTCATCTTAATTTTTGAAGAAGGGATGGGGAATTGTAAGTGGGCAGCGCCTATTCCATCCTTCTCCAGAGAAAGCAGCAGCTGTTAATTTACCTTCATTGCTTACGATACATACATTAAGTAAATAATGAACACAGCATGGGTACCTTGACATTAAAAGTTATTTAAATGATTCCCCCAGTAAAAAAAAAAAATAATAATAAAAAAGCTGCCTTAGATAATGGACATCACATATATAGTATGCAGTATGATTACATTTAGAACACCGGACCATAACATGCACGGTTTTGGGGAGAAAGATGAATCACAGAAATACTCATTCTGGGTTTTCAGCAGTGCAATTCCATATATCTATATTAATAGTGATGGCTGAACTGCCCACAAGGCGGACAGTTCGGCGGTGAACATGGATGTTCGCCCTCCTTCTCGGCGGCGAGCAGTACGGGTGTTTGACCCACCCCATTCGCGGGCGAGAAGAAGATCTCTATTCTTCCTCCGGCAGGATCAAAACCTGCAAGATCGTGCCGGAGGAAGAATCTTTTCACTAGAAGACCGGGCATGAAGCCGGTCTTCTAGTGAAAAACCGTCTCGAGACAGGAAGTGACGTCAGTGACGTCACATCCGGCTCCCTTAACCAGGAACTATGCGTTCCAGGGACCGGATGCGTTCCCCACCTAGAATTTGAATCTGTCCTCAAACAGGTGGACGGCGGACTTCTTTAAAAGTCCGATCAACCCGTTTGTGGACAGACGTGGCCGATGTTCAGCCATCACTACATATTAATGAGCGATTCATTAAGAATGCACATACAGAATTGCAAGTGAAGTAAATATATTACCTTTTGCTCCCACAGTCACTACACATTCACCAGATGTCCTTGTGTTTGTAAACATCTGACATCCAGACCCTGCGCAGTTACTGTGGGAAAAGCAGGTAATGCATTGACTGTAGTGTAGAGGAGCTATTATCTGATGGGACCTCTGGGCATATAAAAGCATCAGGTTGGTTATACAGCATGTTCATCAAAGGGGATGGATTGCTGGTAGCCCAGAGACTCACAGACTTGTTCAGAGCTCACATCAGTGCCTCCTCTCTGCTATGACATGCTTTATACCGGTATTTACTGGGAAGGAGGGGAAGTGCTGCAAGCTCCAAATGAGTCTCCAGGCTAAATACAAAAGGGACTGGGGATGGGATCAAGCGATCGCTGTCCACAGCTCAGGATGTTCTCTGAGGGCACAGAGGCTGGGGGACTTTAAAGGCCAACCAATTCAATATAAAAACACAGATTAAAGTAACCATAGAAGTGATATTTTTCGTAAAAACAACAGGTTTAATAGTCCATGAATAAACAATATATGGTAGAAGAGTCTTGATGCAACAGTTAGCGTTTTTGGACGCTGCACGTTCAAATCATCAATAAATGAAGTGTCTTCATCGCTTGCCCAGACAGTTCAGGGACCAGAAGGCTTGAGATGGTTAAATCACCCCAACGTACGTTTCGTTCGTTAGAACTTCATCATGGGGTAGATGGTCAGAGAGGCAGAAAATAGATCTGCCTAGTTGGAGGTAGAGAGGAGATATTGGTTAGGGTATTTGAAGAATTTTATAATAGGTGGGCCATAATGAGGTGGATAGGGTGGTGTATGTACTCACTCGTAGAACGTGGCAGCATCAAATAAGGGTGCAAAACCCATATAGGTAGCGTCAGCGGGGCTCAGTTGTGGGCAGTAGAACGTAGGGCCTCAACCACCAGGGAGGCAACTATCTGGTAACAAATTGGTCTATTTTAGGCTTAAATCGATTGGTGAGACAGAAGGGGAGTTGTTAGTTTAGGACAACGTTTATGGGTTAACGATGCAGAAAGAAAAAAGGAGAGGATCCACCGGAGCAAAAAATCAGGTAAATATACCTGTCACCTCTAGACCAAAATGAGCAGTAAATGTACACAACTACAAGAGTTATTCAACTACAAGATTTGAACTTTAATACACTCCAAATCTCTATATTCAAAAATCTAATATAATAGTATTTGATAAACATGTTTTTTGATGATAAAGTGAGGGCTGGGCTCTTGTATTTCACAACTTCTACTTCATGTCTATGGGCAGCTGTAGTATTTTATAACAGATCATCTACATACTGTATGTCCTCAAGTTCATGGATATTGTAACTGCTAAATAAAGAACTTTCTCGTATGCCTGCTGCTGTTAAGAAATAAACCGAACCCACATCCTGGCTTCAACGTAAAAATGTTGGTCTTTCAGAAACACAACATGTGTGGACAAATCCTGGATTCCAATTTTCCTGTGACTACTATCTATGAATAACTAAAGCGAAACTACTGGAATGACTTAAACAGTGAAACATAACAAGAAGTAAAGTATTACTCAACACCTCTTGCAAGAAATAGCCTTGTATTTTTCACCAAACCACAGATTAAAGAAAGTCAGCATTCTCTGAGAGAACCGGCCTTGTAATAGTGTAATGATGATGCAGCTCTATCTGTAACTTTGTTTGCACACAAAAAAATCCATATGCTGGCGTCATATATGCAAAGGGGGTTTCTGAGGGTCTTCTGTTTGCCAAGTGATCATAAGCTAGAGACTTTTAAAGGCAATTTAACCCCTTCTGGGGTACAATTTATTAAAAAATATTCAATAAAACAACAACAACTAGCGGTTTGTTAGACTGCAGAAATCGACATATACACGTGCTCAAATGAATGCTAGGGAGGAATGGGGGCCTCCTACAACTGGTGGTCCCCGTTTCTCCCCATTCAACAGTTGATCAGACCTCCCTTGTTGGGGGGGTCAAGAATGATTGATTTGCACTAGGATTTGTTCGACGCGTTTTGTCTTTTGTAGACTTTATCAAGAACACCCGTGCTCTAAAAACATCAAACAATATTTCAAAATTATTAACAAACATTGGTTTTTTACATTATCTCTAGGGCTTGATGGTGGGCTAATTTACCTGTCCTTTCTTCCTTTTTTGTTTTGATCATACCGTTGTTGTGTTCTAGATTTTTTTCCCTTTTATAAGCAGGTGGGAGGTCACCAACCTTCAAATCATAAATATACATAATGAGGGAAACTCTCCAGTCACTTCACAGACATCCATGTCTACTCAGCCAATCAGGTTTCACAAACTAACCCCTGTCTATGTGCGTACAACCGGGTTATCTACCTGTCCCTCCCCCCAATTCCATTGTGTCTTGAACCCCATAAAACTACATATAGCTGGATGACTCTCCACAAATGTCTCCATACCTCTCAGTGTACAACCAATGAAACCAAGCAAAAGCAAACTCAATCAATGAAAAATTCCCAAACCTTGTCCTGTATGTGTGTGTGTGTTTGTTGTCAAATCCAAACTGTTACTATTAGTGATGAGCGAGCGTGTTCGGCGATACTCGGGCAAGTAACGTGTGTTCGGCCGCCATGCTCACGTCTCCGCCCGCAGTTTTCACAGGTTGGAGAGATCCAATCGAGAAATCGAGAGGCAGCTAACTACTGCCCTCACTGTAATGCCAGCAGCCATCTTAGCCATCTGTAGAATTCTCTCGGGGGGGGGGGGGGGCATTTGGGGCGGGTTTTTGTCAGTATTTTAAATTTGCGTACAACTGGCTCAAACTGGTTCCCAGCTGTGACTTGGGAGTCCATGATGCATCCAGACATGGTCCCCATGGTGTTTCTGGTCCATTTGGGTGCTCAGTAGAACACATGAATATAGTAATGTGTTTGGACCGAACACCCGAACACTTTGGTGCTCACTCATCACTAGTTACTTTATAAATATCAGTCAAGTATGGTTAGAGGTATGGTCATGATATCACATATACACACATGTATTGGAATGTGTTTTCCCCCGCTGTGCTGGCTGTATCATCAATATTTAACAGGAAGTGACATCATAATGATCCCACCCTGGGGTAACGCCCCCTCCATCCTAACTTGAATGAACATAAATCCCTATCTCCAGCAATTGTGGGAAGTGGGGATTTGTAGGTAACTCACAAAGTCAGATAGGGAAAAATTCAAAAAGAAATTCAACCATCTCAAGTAAGAATTAGTAAAACGTCCACAAGATGGCGCTGCTTGTTTACATTTCACCAGTCCAGCTTAGGATTATCACTTTCAGCAAGCTTTACCACCCTAAACCGGCTTTCTCGGCTAGTATCGGCTTTTAGTCATCATATATCATAACACATCTTTAAATTACTCACCTTAAATCCATCCCACATGTCCTCTCACATCCAGTAGTCTTCTCAGCAGGAATAGCTGTGTCCCCCATGCAGCTATGGCCATCTTCTGTGAGAGATGAGGGAGGAGCCCAATCCCTGAAACAGGCACCTCCCATGACAGAGAGGGGGGTAGCATAAAGCTGAGCTTGCAGCCTCTCTCTGTGACAGGCTGCAGGAGACAGGGCCTTCCTGTACGTCCCCCGGTTTTTAAATGGCCAAACTTGACAGGTATGGACAGGGCACCCCAAGCAATTTCTAGGAACTGGACCCCAGGTTGGGAGCCACTACCCTAGGAGACACATGAGCACAATTTCTTAACATGAGCTTCCGTTTCAATCTTTTACAATGTTTTTAATATTCCTAATTCCACAGTTCTGTTTTTCTGTTCGATTGACTTAAAATGGGATTGTATTAAGTTGATCATATAAAATTTTTATATTTTAATATGTTTTTTAATGCAATGTAAAATCAAACCGTGTGTGCCCACCTTTAGCCTTCACTTTGAATCTTTCTTTATATGACCTTGATATCTGATTCTGGTATTAAGGCCCACTAGTCACTTAGAAAAACAAATTATATTTAAAAAAATAAAACGATGAGCAGACTTGAAAGTCATTATGTCTTTTTGTCTGTCCACACCTATTCTACTGCAAAACATGAATGCATAATACACTGGTCTGTGGTAGTTGGATGTCCTCTGTGAACTACTTCATATACATTCATTTCTGCTGCCAATATATACATATGTTTAAATGTATAACATTTTTGAACATTTTCCACCTTTTTTCCATGTAGATTGTGAAATAGGCTTATGAGGGGGTTTCACAATCTCCCACAGCTACATTTCCTGCTTAAAACATCAGTGGCAAATTGCCGGAATCCTTAAATTATGTGCTTGAAAAAACTGTATATAAACCACAGAACTGAAATAAAATTTTTGTAAAATCCTCAGATTTGGTTTTTTTTCTAAAGCTATTTTTCTTGTACGGTTTACTCTCTTGTGAGTAACAAGCTTTCTGTCCAAGGGTGACAATGCTCATTTACTGTAGTAAAGTAGTAGTAGTAGTAGTAATTACTGAACAGATATGACAAAACATTTAAGTGGAATATTTTCTAGAGATGGTCACATTTTTAAAAATAAAATTGCGACAATTTCAAGTTAATTGCAAATCCCCTGAGCATGGTATCATCACTAAATTGCTGGAGATGTACAGAAGGGTTGGGGGTACACTACAAAAAAAATTTATTGCTCTAACACAAATAGTTTTTACACAAATTAAGTTCAATGTCAAATGAAAATGTCGAAAATCAGAATTTCGACTTTAAATTTGGACTTAATTTATGCAAAAACTACATGTGCTAGAGCAATACACAACCCTTCCACATCCCTTCTCTACATCTCCAGCAATTTTAGTGATGATGCTTTTTTCAGAGGCTTTGCAATCAGCTCACAAAGTCAGCTAGTCGAAAAATGCAACCGTCTTTAATATTTTTCAGACTAAAATCAAATCAAATGATAATATTGTTAGGGTTAACAACTATTTTCTATACCATTAAAGCAAAACATTCAACTGCACTGAGCATGTTGGAGAGGGCAGTTGAATTTCCATTTACCAGAGGCCATGAGTGAAAGTTCTTTTATACTTATCATCCATTTTATCTATAAAACAGTTTAACTGGGCTACTCAACTTCTGAACTTCCATTCCTATAGTAACATGACAGCTCTTCCATTGGCATTGTAATTTGTAAATGTGTAAATTTATAATCTATACAATTCAGACTGATAAGATCATCAAGAGTTTACCAGAGAATGTAAGTAGTGAATGCCCTACTCTGCCAGCTTTTGTGTTTTGAAGGAATAACAGAGATTATGTGGCACTGGAGCACTGATATACGTGTACAATGTACATTGCCTATTCTACATCAACTTATTACGCATGTCGTGCTTTACATTCCTACATTTTCAAATTTCCTATGGACCTCTAGATATTTTGGTATACAGAACTTAAATCATATGCATCTGCTCTTTCAGTTTGCATTATTGTTCCCCCTGGAGGGGAAAGAGGGCAATCCTGTCCATTATATCGTGGCCTAGGCGGGGCTCCCCCGGACTGGAGACAGCCTCCTATAACCTGTCTGCTAACACCACCCCCCGCACTCAACAACTTTTTTTTGAGTCTCGGGCCTTGGATTTCTGATGGCGGCCCTGGGAATCAGCACCAACCTCTGCATGGGCAGTGCTGACACATAGACCTTTTTGTATTCCCACCTAACGATTTTTTTATGAACAACCTTTATTGATAATAGATTTCTTAGCTTGCTCTTAACCTTGCTTCAATTTAGATAAACCCATGATCCAATCTTTTGACTAAGGAAAACCGATACATAAGGTCTTTTTAGAGAATACAGTTCACAACATTTATACTGATCAACCCTATAAAAACCCTATTGACATAGCATGCACAGAAACTACAATCATTTTCAATAACTGCAGTACACAACTCATGCAATCATAAGTATTGAGAATAAAGATTGTGGTACTAAAAAGACAATTATACTGGTCTATATAAATTATAATTATGCAGAGAGATGTAATGCAGGCATTGGTGAGGATACTAGTGAGGAGATAGACTTTTAACCTCTAAATTTGATTCAAATTCAAAAAGATGGAGCACTCCAGAGTGAGTACCGTTACTGCACAAAGGACTAATCATGCTATCAACAAAGAGAAACAACAACTTGATGTTCTGTACAGACACAAACAATATATTTAAAGCACTTGTTGAAAGACACTGTTTACCACATTTGTAATGCACATCAAAAGCCGGCCAGTAAAATTCCATTGACTTTAATGAAACAGAAAGAAGAAGAGAGATCAGAGCCTGGGAACATTGAAACCTCATTTCCAGTAAGAATGAAATAAAAGTAAACACACTGACATTGACTTCAAAGTTCTATAAAGCAAAAAAAACACAACATGATGCTTACTGATTTCTAAAAAAGGTCAAACTTAATTTGTGTCCCCAGAAGTAAGCCCATGTTATTCATGACATTCATAGTAGATCCAAGTCCAAGTTATTACATTTAAAGGGAGATCCCCTGTGCTGCTGCAATAAAATAGCTACGGGGATCCTGGGTAACACCACTGAGGAAATGTAACCTCAGTGTAGGAAATGTATAATTTAGCGGTGGTAATGCAACATAAGAATATGTCCTCCATCATTCATTGTGATTGATGTGAATTATATTCATGGACTGGTGATTTATTTCTAGGAACAAAAAAGTTGAGGAAAGAAATGAGGCCCAGTATGGACAGGAAAGTGTAAGGAGGGAGGCATTACTATCCTACCCATAAAGCTATCGATACACGGGTAGATTCCTGTTCGATTCTCAAGTGGCTGATTGCAGTGTGATGATGTAATTATCTTGCAGCCAGTTACTCAGGATCGGAGCACACCCTTTTGGTGATAGAAGTTACTTTGAATGGGGACTCTGGTACACGGGTGTTCTCTGGTAAAAATCGCCCACAGGTCTATGCATGTATGGGAGGCCATGAAGCTGCTTACCACAACAGCCATATCCCATTTACTGTCAGCCATAAAATACTGCATGAACTAAGATCTCCACCTGCCTTGAAATTTCACAAAACCTGTGAAGAAAACATCACAAAAGGTGTATGGGGGGTGGGCTTATGGGTCCCCATACATCTTTAGATTTCCTTTAGATCATCTTTTGTTTACCGAAACCATGTAATGTAAGGGACTTTCTAAACAATCAAGTCTACCTGTGTTCAATCACAGAGGACCCTATACTACATAGCCCCCCATACTCCTTTAGATCACTCCATACAGTTCCTTTAGATCTACCAACAACTATGTAGTGCCGGGTCCTCCCTGATAGAATACATAGTGGTTGGAAGGTTTAGAAAGGTCCCCATATAAAGCCCCCCATACACCTTACAATACACTTTCCATACAATTTCTGTACAATCAAATTTTGTTCTACCAAAACCATGTAATATGAGGACCTTTCTAATCCTTCCAATCACTATGTATTCTATCAGGAAAGCCACTATACTACACAGTTGTTGGTAGATCTAATGGCGATTGTATGGATTGATCTTAAGGTGTATGGGGGGCTTTACATGGTTTTGGTAGAACAAAAGTTGATTGTACAGAAATTGTATGGTAAGATTGTAAGGTGTGTGGGTCCCTAAAGCTAGCCATACACATGCCGTCGGTCAGGTTAAAAATCGGCCGCTAATCGGCATGTGCCCACATGGGGCGACAGAGAACGGACATGTCCAAAGGGTGCTGGCCGACTGAAGGGGCACCATAATGCACCGGAGTGCAAACGTGATGACATCATCACGTTTGCATTCCGGTGAATATGGGAGTAGGTCTGTCTGACCTACTCGGCATGTGTATGGCTAGCATTAGACAGTGACATATTCCTTTCAAAGTCCTCTTGTGTCCAGCAGATTGGCAATGGTGGTGCAATGGCTCAATTCTATCAGAGGGTGGAGAACTACAAGATTTTTAAGATCACAGCAACAGTTTTTCTTTTTCTTTTTTAGGGCCATGAGTGCCATGCTGCCACAAAACATTGTTTGAAATACTAGAGTCCTCCCGTGCAGAGAGACTCTGGCCATACCTGATGATGTTTGGGATATTTATTGTGCTGAAAAGTTGTTATGCAGTTGTGCTGAAAGATGCTTGACCACAACCAAGTTTACAGATAACTTTTTTTGTGACAGAAAGCCAATAATGCTGTTACACTTAAATATCTGTCGCTAGACAGAATTTTTACTTCAGACTCAGTTGACAGTCTATTTCCAGAAGGCCCTTAAGAATAATGACGAGTTTAAAAGCGGCTCAGTACCCAGACAGCAGAAAACGCACAAGTGAATGGCATGTTCTAAAAGAACATTAGTTACATGACTTGTTATTATGGTCATCAGTCTAGTTCCTCTTGGCTGTATTTGTACAATGATACACTCTCTGGAAATAAGCTGGATGGTACCAAAAGTGCTGGGACTCAACAAGGTAACAGAACAACAAATTGCTAGACTACGTAAACTCTTAACAAAGTATTCTTCTCTACTTTGCTAAATATAGGCATCAAGGCAGCTATTACATATCACAGCTTGTCTCGAAGTTCTTTTTAATGCTGAAGACGGCCACTTCCTACATTCTGGAAGTTTTTCTAATGTAAGGGCACTGCAAAACTGCAAAAGACACAATAATGTACCTGCCATTAAACAACTAGCACATTTACGCATTTTAGCTTGCCATACACCTTTAGATCCCTCTGTCAGATATCCTTTAGATCAACCAACAACTATGTAGTGCCGGGTCCTCTGTGATTGAACACAGGTAGGTTTGATGGTTTAGAAAGTCCCTCATATTACATGGTTTTGGTAAAACAAAAGGAGATCTAAAGGAAATCTGACAGAGAAATCTAAAGGTGTATGGGGACCCTTATGCTAGTTCCATGCCATGTTTCATGTCAAGTTGACAGAACCTCACAGCTTAACTCCCTGGGCGTCACAGGCTTTTTGCCCCATTTTTTATGGCACTCTCCCCGGCCCTCTACACACTGCCAGTGTCAATTAGACGCTGGCGGTGTGGGGGGAGAAAAGCGATGCCCCCTCCATTAACATGGAGGTCTATGGTGCTGCCCCCTTCGGTGTCACCAATGACGCTGAAGACACGGGGCCAGAAAGGTTCTGTGTGTCTGCAGCTATGTAGAAATGCTGCAGGCACAGGGAGAGCCACCGGTTGTGCCTGATCCCAGCACGGACGCCGTTTGATTCACAATCAAACTGCACCCATACTGGCTTTGGGCATAATGCCAAGGAGCTTAAGGCCAAGAATTAAAGTAAAAAAAAATCCAATTCTGTAACCATAACTACCTATTTGTAAAAAGCCAAGGTCTAAACTGCATTGTCACTTTCCAATTAGCTGTCTTGAAGGAGCAGTGTCAACTACTGGAATACTCTTACCTGACAATGACTACTAATGAAGGAAGAGGGTGATATCATTACCAAACAATGTAAGTATTGACATTAAGATAAAACCACTGATAACCAATAAAATGGTGTCCGCTGTCATTATCAATCAATAGTGGATAACAGGATGACATTTTACAGACATTTAATGACCACCAGTAATGGAGAGGTGTTAATTTTACTGCCATTGACCACTGATGAATGAAGGGTGAATATTAAAGTTCCCATAAACGGTGCAAACAAAATGTCAACCGAACAGGGATCTGTCATGTTGGTAAATACCTGTTAGACTGCCATTACTTTGTATGAGGACCCTCGATCCCCATCCAAAGTATCAGCCAAGGATCGAGCACCCAAAGTGGCGCCATCGATCGTATAGGGAATCTATGCATGTATGGCATTTACTGTCTATTTTCTAATATTAGATCAACTTATCAATAAAGGAGTACTGTAAAATTATAGTAATTGATAAAATATTGAAAGTAGGGGCTTCATTTTCTAACGTTTGAGACCAGTTTGGGGAGGGAATGGTATTGTTGCAATAACTAGTACTGATCATCTGGACTATTATGGTGTCCACTGCTGATTCACACACACACACACACACACACCAATGCTGGGAATCATTATTTCTTGCACGGGTTAAAACTGCTACAACTACCACTAGCAATTCTGGGGGTTATTTTTGTTTATTTATGCCAAAGTTGGTGGTTTTATACTGTGTACACCAAAAGCAACGCTGAGGGTTCTAATTGCTATAACCTTCATTAACTAAAGCCCCCCATACACCTTTAGATTCCTCCATACAATTTCCATGAGACCTACCAACAACAATGTAGTATAGTGACCTCCCTGATAGAATACATAGTGATTGGAAGGTGTAGAAAGGTCCTCATATTACATGGTTTTGGTAGAAGAAAAGTTGGTTGTACAGAAATTGCATGGTATGTATGTATGTATGTGGTGTATGGGGGGGCTTTACAGTTTATTTTACTCTTAGGCTTAGGCTCAACTATGCATTAAGGTTACGCTGTGTTAACGGTAGTGATGGCCGAACTTCGGCCGTGCCCGTCCGCGAACGGGCGGAGCGGACTTTTAAAAAAGTCCGCCGACCGCCCGTCCGCGGACAGATTCAAATTCCCCGCCTCTAGGCGGGGAATTTGAATCGGAAAACCCGGATGTGGCGTCAGTGACGTCACATCCGGTACCTGGAACGCATAGTTCCTGGTTGTGCTAGCCGGATATGACGTCACTGACGTCACATCCGGGTTTACAAGCCGGTTTTTCACTGAAAGACCAGGTTCTCTACCCGGTCTTCAGCGAAATATTCTTCCTGCGGCGGGATCTTGCTGCTAATGATCCCACCGGAGGAAGAATAGAGGGCTCCTTCTCGCCGGCGAACAGGGCGGGTCGAACACCCGTACTGTCCGCCGGTGAGAAGGAGGGCGAACATGCTTGTTTGCGGCCGAACTGTCCGCCTTGCGCCCTAGTTAACGGATACAATAAACGCAACCCATGCGTTAGGGATCCGTCAGTGATCTGCCAGGGATGC
This sequence comes from Ptychadena robeensis, assembly GCA_036250615.1. NCBI lineage: Eukaryota > Metazoa > Chordata > Amphibia > Anura > Ptychadenidae > Ptychadena > Ptychadena robeensis. Next base: position 64,748,212 of record CM070035.1, on the reverse strand, counting down.
ATTAAGTAATATATAATTTTTTTGTGTTTTTTTACCATGAACGGATTGACCGACGCATCAAACAACCTCAACGCATACCATTGTGTTTCAATTAATTTTCTATGGGTGTGTCAACACCCCATACTTGCTTGGCTTACGTTGCGTTGCGTTAAGGTAGCCATAGACACCTCGATCTATGGCAGACCTTTAGCAGACTTATTACAGCGTGGTGACGTCACCACGCTGTGAGCAGTCTGCTAAATGTCGGACAGGAATCCTGTGTGTTCCACTAACACACGGGAATCCTGTCAAACTCTAGCCAATTAACTCGGAGGGGGAGGGGACTCCCCCTCCGAGTTAAGAGCCTGGAGCGCAGTCGGGCAGAAAAAGAACCGGCATGTCGGATCCTTGTGCGATCCGACCTGCCGGCTTTTTTTCAACATAACTCAAGGTGGGCTCCCACATAGTTGCGGCAGACCAACCTTTATGTGTTCGGCAGGAGCGAGCACGCAGGTTGGTCTGCTACAACTATGGCCGGGAGTCTGCCCGTCTATGGGGGGCTTTAATGTAAATTCAGTGCCAGCGTTGATTTTAACGCAACGCAAGCTGACGGATCACACCAACCAATGTGTAGACACATCCATTGACTTTCATTTAATGCATAGTGGAGCCTAAAGCCCCCCATAGACGTCACCACGCTGTAATAAGTCTGCTAAAGGTCTGCCATAGATCGAGGTGTCTATGGCTACCTTAAAGCCCCCCATACACCTTCAGATTCCTCCATACAACTTTCATGAGACCTACCAACAACTGTGTAGTATAGTGACCTCCCTGATAGAATACATAGTGATTGGAAGGTGTAGAAAGGTCCTCCTATTACATGGTTTTGGTAGAAGAAAAGTTGGTTGTACAGAAGTTGCATGGTAATTGTATGTGGTGTATGGGGGGCTTAAGCCATATTTTCCCTTGGAAGCACCCACATGCTCAATTTTGAAATTAGTAAAGCAGAGAATACGTGGCTTTAATTGTTTGTTATAAACATGATTAATGCAAGATTATAGTTTTTAATGTAAGAGTAGAAGTGACCTATTTTGGCCCAAGAAATAGCCTCTTCAGCTACAGTAGAGCAGAAGAATTAGAAGATGTAGAAGTCCAAAATACAGCTTATGAGCTTATAAAAAGTATAAGGATAGGTAAGAAAGCACTTTAACTTGTCTTTTTTAACTTAGGTCTTAAGCTAGCCATACACATTCCAATTCCCTGCGATCGATATATGATCAATGTTAACATGCAATCGCACAATTGAAGATCAATTGTACAATGATCGCAGTGCACACCACCTTGGGGAAACGATTCCTGCATGATACTTTGGATGGTGATTGAGGGTCCCAATCCAAAGTAACGGCAATCAACCAGAACCATACAAACATGTCAGATCACTTTTCGATTGATTCCTTGTTCAATTTAGATTTTTTTCTGGTCAATCGCTCAAGGTGGGCAGGCATCAATTTGGGAACAATTGGAAATCAAACAAAAAATTGCAACATGTATGGCCAGTTTTTCTCCTAAAGGTCCACCCAGACCCCTTTATTTTACACTAATATGTTCAAGAACTTTACATTGAACTCGAAAAAAAAATGTAACATCCTGCTTCCCTGGAATACATAGAAATCCATAAATTTTTAGTGTAATCAGAAAGAAGCATCAATTCTGCTTATACTGTACTCACAGCAGAGAAGTTAAGTATCAGAGTAACTGCCTCTTTACAGCAGTATCATGCACAAATCTTCCCCAGCGATATACTGGTAACAGAAAAAATCTAATGAGGGGATTTATGTTCCTTCAAGACCCTAGACCAGTGGGCCAAATTTGAAAACTTGGACAAAGTTATGGGTCAAACTTGATATTTATTGAAAAATCCACAGACCATTTTTGGACCCATAGGCGGAAGTTTGACACCCCTTGACTATGCCCACACTTTGCAAACAGGGATAGGACCACACATGGACTACACACACTGTACAGAGCACAATGTGTGTAGTACATGTGTGTCCCAATCCCTGTGTGCTCAGTTTGTGTAGTCCTTCAAGACCCTAGACCAGTGGGTCAAATTCGAAAACTTGGACAAAGTTATGGATCAAACTTAATATTTATTGCAAAATCCACTGCAGGCTATTTTTGGACCATAGGCAGAAGTTTGACACCCCTTGACTATGCACAAACTTTGCAAACAGGGATAGGGCCACACATGGACTACACACACTGTACAGAGCACAATGTGTGTAGTACATGTGTGTCCTAATCCCTGTGTGCTCAGTTTGTGTAGTCCATGTGTACACATAGGCATGGGGGCACACATGAATTACATTCACACTGTACATGACTGGATGACCCCTGATGTGAGTCTTGTGGGCAGGCAGGCAAGTTAAGTATCAGAGTAACTGTCTCTTTACAGCAGAATGTAGAAACAGTCATAAAGTATCTGCTTGTCCCAATACGTGAAATGCTCACATATCATTCATGTTTCAACTGGTCTGCCTTGCTCTAGGCAGGTTTCGTGACAGCATGATACTGTTATCAGGAACATAGTATACGCATGATGCTATCTAACCTAAAACAATATATTTCATGTCATATGACTGAAATGGAAGATTCAAAAAAGGGTTTTAGTATGCAAGTGACATCAGTTTAGCAGGCTATTGAGTTGTTTTTTTTTAGTTTGTTTTTGTTTTTTTGCTGTATACATTTTCTAAAGAGAATGTAAAGCATCTTAACTCGTTTGTAGCAGTGCTTAGATGATGGTTTCTGCCTTATTTTTCTTTCTAAAATAGAAAATTAAATTTACCTTGTAATTCACTAAGTATGGCTATGTTTATATGGCGTTTAGGGATACCCCCTGCGTTAATCACACACCTTGACAGGGATGTCGGCGAATCCCTTACATATTCATGACTTCCTGGCCCGCCTGTACATGCGGCATTTGGCAGGGCTGGAGGTTGACATACTGCCCTGTGTTAACCTCTCGGATGGTGGACCTGCTGAAAGCCATGTGATCATGCATATGTATGGGATACACCAACATCCCCATCAAGGCATGCGATTAATGCAGGGGGTATCCATGCATCAATAAAAGCCAGATAAATGTAGCCTATCACTCATAAAGCACACATTTTTGTCCACTGTATCTGTGGAGGAGAAATGTAACCACCCTTGAACTCACACCATTACCAACTTGGGGAGAGGGCATTGATATACAGAATAATAAAGTAAACTTTGTCTATTGTGTAGGCAGGCTTAAAGTAGGCTTTTGAAATTTTTTAATTCATGTAATCACACTTCATGTATATTTTTAGGCAAAGCCCTTATCTTTGATTTGTAATTTGAAGAACGTCTTGCTGCAACCTTTTGCCTGGGATTTCCAAAAAGCCTGCAAACTCTCCAAAAAAAGAAAAAATAACAACAAAAACAACACATTAGAAGTAGGCTATACCATGTAAAAAAAAATCATAATTGCATTGTTGCTTTTTTTATTTATTTTTGTAATGCACAAATGTTCCCTAGTGATATACTGGTAACCCAAGACCCTAGACCAGTGGAACAAATATGAAAACTTGGACAAAGTTATGGGTCAAACTTAATATTTATTGAAAAATCCACTGCAGGCTATTTTTGGGCCATAGGCGGAAGTTTGACACCCCTTGACTATGCACACACTTTGCAAACAGGGATGGGAGCACACATGGACTACACACACTGTATAGAGCACAATGTGTGCAGTACATGTATGTCCCAATCCCTGTGTGTTCAGTTTGTGTAGTTCATGTGTACAAATAGGCATACATACAAAATACATTCACACTGTACATGACTGGATGAACCCTGATGTAAGTCTACTGGTCAAAAATATTTGCTCTGTTGGTGCGCGTAGTCGATAGGGCTTTCTCACTTTAGTCAGTGCACACACAGAGAAAGAAACCCTGGCCTACGTGGTGATCAGCAGATGTACTCAGAGACACAGACTGTGCATCACATGTCTGTCTTTGATCGGTGAGGGCGGGTGATTTTTTTCATCTCCAGGTGACATCGTATTCCAGAGCTGGTGAAATAGATGACAGCGCCATTTTGTGATTTGATTCATATTTATCCAGAGATGGTGGAGTTTCATTTCAGTAAATTACTTCTTTTGCGGTGGTAAAATTTTTGGTACAACTTTTGGTTTGGGTTATATTTATAATGACAATGTGCTCTTTTGTTAACCTCAATTGTCTCATTCTGTGTGCCTTGGATGCTGCCGTTTAAGCCTTATCCACTTTCTGTTTTAAACGTAAATGTATCAAAAAAAATGTGAGTTATTACACTATTTTGGTTTTCATTGTGATGCATCCAAGCGTAAAATGGCCATTGCCATGGTGATGTGCGGGCATGTAGATGCAGCTGTAACACAGTCCGGGGGGGGGG